>CM037869.1:53226157-53826157 GCA_021292105.1 Anadara kagoshimensis | reverse complement strand
CACCACTAGCTATCGATATCTTGGCCACTCAGCAGACAAGCTTTAAACTTTCGACAGCTCAGTGCTAAACTTCCGACAGGTCTGTATCGTTTCTGTACGTGATGACCTTCGCTGTTTTATCTAAATTAGGTTATTGGTGCAATTCTGATAGCAATTAATGTATTAAGAAGTCTAAAACCAATGAGAGAAAGTACAACCTACTTACTAGGGTGATATCATTGATGCCTACCATTAAACTAATTCGCAAGTGATGACGTTAATTGTGCAACTGCATAACTAACAAGAGACAGGGATGGTCTATTCGATAGCTCTGTACTGTCAGTGGCGTAGCCAGAAAAGAATAAATGTACAAGCCTGGCGCCAAAAGCATCACATGCACCGTAGACTTCTCTACGCTAACGAGTCTGGGTGCATGTTCCCTGGGAAAATTTTGAAAAAAATAAGCAATTTGATGCATTTTTCTTCACCTAAAACAATAGTTTCGTTAGTAAAAAGAAAATTGAAATTTGTTTTTGTCCATCCTTATTCAGACAAGGACACAGTGATTTAACTGGGGAAATGTAACTGAAATAGCCATAGAAATAGCCATAGCAGAGATTACACCAATACAAAAACAATAATATTAAAATTGCCATTTTATTTAAAAAATGATGTGCAAGCACAGGATTATTGGCTTATATGCACGCTACGCCACTGACTGTATATTTTTATATTTTGTTATACCTAACGAGGGACGGGAGAAGACAGGGGCGGATCCAGGATTTTTTAAAAGGGGGGGGGGGTTGAGAACTCTCCAGACTATCTTAGGATTTTTTGAAAGGTGGGGGGGGGGGTTGAGAACTATTCAGGATTTTTTTAAAGGGGGATGAGAATTATATCAATGCTAGATGCGAGCGCCAAAGGCGCGAGCTTCCAGAGACGATAGGTCTAGGGCCGATGGGGTCCAAGAAAATAATTTTAATCTGTCAATATCTCACTCTCTCTCTCTCTCTCTTAAATTTTTCAAAGGGGGGGGGGTTGCAACCCCTCCCCTAAATCCGCCACTGGAAGACATTACTTCTTTAGGTCTGTACCGTTCCTGTACGTGATAACCTTTTCTGTTTTGTCTAAATTAGGTTATTGGTGTAATTCTAATAGATAAAACCAGAATATTAATTAAGGCTCTGTTTATCCAAATAATGGGTAATTACACATACAGCAGCTTAATATTGGGTAATTATACAAACAGTAGCTTAATTATTTTCATATTAAATACAAATAATGGTCTTATTGAATACCATAAGAGGGAAATAAAGATTAATAGCTAGGTTAGTCCGAGAAATGTTAGAGTACCCAAGGGACCCCTAATAATCTTATATTACAGTCATACGTAAAGTACAGACCTAGCCCCGGTTTCACAATCATTCCTTAGCTAAGATTTTCCTTAACTTAAATCTTGCAAATTTTCAAATCTTTATCATTTTGTTAATTTTCAAGATATTGAGGAATTTATGTGTCATTTATAAGATCACTTCTAGAATAAAACATTTGCATTTAAAAATATTCACCAGTAGTTCCAAAAAGTGATTACAAAAATTTGCCAAATTTAAGTAAAGGAAAATCTTAGCTAAGGAATGATTGTGAAACCGGGACCTGGCCCCAGTTTCACGATCATTCCTTAGCTAAGCAATTTCATTAACTTAACTTTGGCAAATTTGAAATCTTTATAATTTGAGATTTACTAAGATATCTAGGAATTTAATATGTCATTTTGAAAATCACTTCAAGTTTACAAAATCCTGAATTTAGTTACGTCAAAAATATACATCAGATCTATATAGTTCTGGCCGTATGACATTTGCGCCGATTTTTGAAAATTCTATTTTTTCATTTGCACCGATTTCATTTTTTCATTTGTGCGGATTATTTTTTTTTATTTGCTGATTTACCTGTAATTACCTCTAAAATGTTTTAGGTATAATATTTAAGTACTGTGTATGTTGATAAAACCAGAACTTTCAATCAAATCGAGCATTGTTCATGAAGCTTAAGACTGTGATTAGGCCATTGTAAAGTGATCACGAACATATAACCGATCTATATGCTAACTGCTCAATAGCGTAATAAAGATATGGATAGCTAGTGTCCAAAAAGCTGCCACTGAAAATAGCGGCGGCTGAAAAGCTATGATATAGAAAACGATCACAAACACTGTTTTTTCAAAACATATGAGTTGAGTAATGGTGTTTAACCTCCCAGTCAAGAAAATTTCACTTATATCGAGACGTCGCCAGCTTTAGGCGAAGGTATAGAAATTTTGCCTGTGCGTTGCGCTGATGGCATTATACAGCAGGGTTCTTTAACGTGCCAAGCCCACCGTGACATGGAACCTCGTTTATTTTAAGTTCCCATCCGAAAGAACTGTGTTCTATACAGTTTAATCAATGTAGGAACAATTTTTCACTTTAACCAATTAAGAATTCTAAAATCAATGACGATAATGTCGATTCGGCACAAATTCAGTAGTCTAGTATTAAACTTTCGAGAGGTCTGTTCTGTGTGATGTTCCATACAGTTTAATCAACGTAGGAACAAATTTTCACTTTAACCAATTACGAGTTCTAAAATCAATGACGATAATGTCGATTCGGCACAAATTCATTGGTCTAGTATTAATATTTCGGCAGGTCTGTTCTGTGTGATGTTCTATACAGTTTAATCAATGTACGAACAAATTTTCGCTTTAACCAATTAAGTGTTCTAAAATCAATGACGATAATGTCGATTCGGCACAAATTGGTTAGCTTGGTATTAAACTTTCGACAGGTTTGTACTGTGTGTTGTTCTATACAGTTTAATCAATGTAGGAACAAATTTTCACTTTAACCAATTAAGAGTTCTAAAATCAATGACGATAATGTCGATTTGGCACAAATTCGTTAGTCTAGTATTAAACTTTCGACAGGTTTGTACTGTGTGTTGTTCTATACAGTTTAATCAATGTAGGAACAAATTTTCACTTTAACCAATTAAGAGTTCTAAAATCAATGACGATAAGCTAAGTCAGGTTGAATGTTTCACTCTAACCTAACAAATTCGTGCCTATTCGGTAGCTCATCTCGTCCCTTCGTTACCTATATATATATATCTCGACAGCTACCGTCCAACCTGCCTTAAAGGCCACCTCTATATATAAGGGCCAGTCCACCTGCTTATAAAAACCGGAAGAATTGCTTCCCAATAGTTCTTTATTCATTAGATTTGAACCTGTATATAAAGGCCACTTTTACTGGTTCCCTTGGGTGGTCTTTATAGACAAGTTTGACTGTACTATCAGTCTTTCGGCAGCTCTTAGGCAACTTCATGTAGCTATCCAAATTTCGACAACTCGGCAGCCGAGCTCCATTACCTCAATATTAAACTTTCGACAGGTCTGTACTACACACCTGCTAGGACAATAATATTCATACATGTATCTCCCCTGTAAAAATAATTAACATGATAAACAAATTATGATTTAAAAATCAACTTTAAAACGGTCAGTAGGAATGTGTATTCGGTTATGAGTGAGTCTAACAACGTGCTTACGGATAACAGTGCCTCTCAAAGCCTAGCCTACAGGTAGGTTCGAATATCTCGAAAAGATGCTAGTGTGATCAAGTTTGTCAGCTCTCTTGCCGCAGTCAGTGGTTCGCTCTTGGGCACTGCGGTTTCCTCCACTATCCCTGAACTGACTATCTAGACAATTGATGAATGTAATAAATCTATACGTGGTCGTAACAACTCCATTACTCCATTCTACTTGCTAAGAGTGAAAATATTTCTGACTTTGGCGTAAAACACCATCATTACTCCTCTCGCTCGTTAAATGTCAAACCACTACGGTAGCTCAGTTGGTAGAGTACAGTACAGGCCTGTCGAAAGATTAACACTAAGCTAACCAATTACAACCGAGTAGACAGCTCATTTCGGCTGTCTCGGCTACTTTTCGACAACTACTATCTATCCAGGGGCGTAGATAGGAACCAATTATAACCGAGGCAAAAATTAGAAGCTTCGAAAGCGCTTCAAACCAAGGAGCTCCCCCGAAAAACAAATAAAACAACTTAGTAACTCAAGTTTCACTCAAGATTTTCATTGAGTCAGTCGTCGAAAAGACAGCAGTTTATTAACAGTGACTAACGTACAAAATGTGGTGGTACCTTTGAAATTAAAAATACGAAATGGTCTGGAAAATTCAAAACTAATTCTTCAATGTGACACCAAAACTCCTTTTACAACAAGTGAGTAACTCTTTGGTACCTTTAACATAATAATTTCATATTTTGAGTATTAATTATTTTTATCCTTTTCTATTTTTTTCGTGTTTCTGTGAAAAAAATATAATACGACTGATTTTTACCGAGGCAGTTGCCTCATAGTAAGCTACGCCCCTGCTATCTCTCTACAACTTTTCAGCCAATGGCTTCCTACATCTTTGCCACTTGTCAATCAAGCTTCCACTTTTTTCGTTACCTCGGTGTTAAACTTTCGACTGTATGAGGTCGAGCTCGAGGTAGCGGTTCGAACTCCGACTGGGTCTTACCAAGACTTAAAAATAGGTGGTGGCTGTTCTTTGACGTCTCGATATAAATGAAATATTTTTGACGATGGCGTAAAATACCATTACTCCCCCACTCTATTGTTAAATATCTCGATTTTAGCAAAAACCCAATTCAATAATTCGTAGACTAACAAATATATATTTTTATCCACATTTTTCAACGTACGTTCGTATTAATCCCGCCAGACGTATCATTGTTATTGTTCATGGTGCCAAATCGTAAAAAAAAACCTTGTACTGTTATGATTGTAATCCATCACTCCATACAGCAGGATAAAAGATTGAATATGAAAACCAATCATAACATTTATTGATGGCCAAAATACACACTACAGCCCTGTCGAAAGTTTAACACTAAGCTCACGAATTAGTTCCGAATCGACACCTCCCATCAGCTAGTTGTTAGCTATATTTTGACAGATTGTCGGTGGCAGCTGTTATCTGTTTTCTGGCAGCTTTCCTTTCACTAGCTATCCATATTGTTTTGATAATTTCATTGTTAAACTTTAGACAGGTCTGTACTCTTATTTACACCAAAATTTGATATAACAGTGTTAGATTAAGGAAAGGCACAATAAGAGATGTCATACCAAATATTGTCTGTTGTCAGAACATTTTGGAGATTCTTAAAATGATGAATTGCTATTTTTGGTTCATTTATAAATTACTTTATTTCGTACCAAGTACGGAACAGGCCTGTCGAAAGTTCACACAAAACTAACGAAAAGGGCGCAGGACATTTGAGCGAAAATTTAAAAAAAAAAAACCTCAGTGGACATTTGAGCTACAGATTTTAAACATTACCTATATTTACAATGAACATTTTAGCGACAGTTTAAACCTATTTAATTTACTGCTCCAATTTGAAGGACAGAGAGAGAGAGAGAAAAACTGAATATTTCCGAGAAATTTATCAGAAATGAATATGCAAATAATGAAGTCGATCGCGACAGATTTACATGTACCCTGAAATTTAAATATCGGGCTAGAAAAGATATGTTATTTTACTTAAAAATAAATCCTGTAAATTTTACCAACTTTTAACAGTTTTATGAAATGTAGTGCTAGACTGTAAATTAAATTTAAAAATTTTGATTTGGTGCTTTTCAAAAACTTTAACCCTGCTCGAAATCCTACATCCACATTCCTAATGGTGAGCAGGAGACAAGAACAATGTCGCTCAAATGTCTACTATATATTTAGAATTTCGCTCAAATGGGTTAAAATTCTGTCGCTCAAATGTCCATTATTTCGTCGGCCAAACGTTCGTTTATTTTCGCTCTTTTGTCCTATGCTTTCGCTGAAAATGTCCAACACCGTAAAGAAAAGGCGTCTGATGCTCGTTGTCGAGTGACCTTAATATAGATAGCTAATATAATGGCCGAAAAGCTGTCAAGAGATAGATAGAGGGCAGACCTGTCGAAAGTTTAACATCGAGTTAACGAAAAGGAGTCGACGCTCTGATGTCGAGTGACCGGGATATGGATAGCTAGTTACTGAAAAGCTGTCAAGAAATAGATAACAGCTACCAAAAGCTGTCAAGAAATAGATAACAGCTACCAAAAGCTGTCAAGAAATAGATAACAGCTACCAAAAGCTGTCAAGAAATAGATAACAGCTACCAAAAGCTGTCAAGAAATAGATAACAGCTACCAAAAGCTGTCAAGAAATAGATAACAGCTACCAAAAGCTGTCAAGAAATAGATAACAGCTACCAAAAGCTGTCAAAAGATAGATAACAGCTGCCAAAAAGCTGGTAAAAGATAGATAACAGCTGCCAAAAAGCTGGTAAAAGATAGATAACACCTGCCAAAAAGCTGGTAAAAGATAGATAAACAGCTGCCAAAAGATAAATAACAGCTGCCATAAAAAGTGTCAAAAGATAGATAACAGCTGCCAAAAGCTGTCAAAAGATAGATAAACAGCTGCCAAAAGATAAATAACAGCTGCCATAAAAAGTGTCAAAAGATAGATAAACAGCTGCTGTTACCTTGAGATACAACACATATTGGGCCATGATGACCATGACCAGAAGTATCCCGCGACTTTCACTTCTATTTCTGAGTGTTTAGCAACAGTCTTGGTCAGATCCAGCCAGGTTTGTTCGAACCCAGACTTCCCACATACATGTACGGAACGAGCACTCTGTCAACTGAGCTTTCTGAGTGATAATCCCTTGTCCAGAACAGTGTCGGTTTGACAGGTCATCGCTTTATCTCAACAGCTTGTTGGGCAGCTGTTATGTACTTTTTCAGTAGCTTTTCGGCCATTAGCTAACGATAACTCAACCACTCGTAACTGAGCATCGATTTCTTTTCGTTAGCTCAATGCTAAACTTTAGACAAGTCTGTACTGTACAAATCGCAATTACTGAACCCTCTCTATTAACCAATACATCCCCCATCATAAACAGCTACAGTCAAGACCTGGCGAAAGTTTAACACTAAGCTAACAAATTGACAACGAATCTGTAGCTAAAATAAGACTTCTAGCTTCATAGTTTTTTTTTCATTTTTCGAAGCTGTTGCCTGTCTCCCGGCAGTTTTTAGGCCAATATCAATATCACGGCTACACGACAGCCGAGCTTCGGCCCCATTTTGTTTCCTCAGTGTTAAACTTTCGTCAGACCTGTTCAGCTATATCAATATGAATTTGGTTAAGTAAATTGTATGCATTCAGTCTAAGAGTCGGTTAAGGTTCCCATCCTTAGATCCCCAGAATCAATATGTCTGCCCTAACAAGATGGACGTCATTATCACAGAATTTATAGCCCTCTTGTCATTGCTTTTACTAATAGACAGATCTGTCGAAAGTTTAACACCGAGCTAACGAAAAGGTGTCCAAGCTCTGCTGTCAAGTGCAGAGACATAGAGCTTATAGCCGAAAAGCTTCCGAGTGCTAGATGGTTTTTGCCAAAATGCTGTCCAGATATATGGCAAACGAGGCGCCGAGATGAGCTACCGATTCGGTACTAATGTGTTTGCTCAGTGTTAACCTTTTGACAGGTCTGTATTGTACATTTACTAATAAGGAGTTACACATTATTTTAGTACTGTCCATGGATAGAAGCCAAGCAAATTAACTGACGAAACCCAATGGATTGTTATGCTTAACTATCAAGACTTTACACTCGGCGATAATCGAGGTCAGCTGTATTGCTTTTGTTGTTTTGCTGTTTGAAGTTTTAGGCAATCCGATTGAAATTATTGGCTTTTTTTTTTAAAAAAAAAGATGATATTATTGAAAATTTAGCTACTAATGATTTTGAATATGTGGAAAATTTAGCAATCGGATTGGAGGAAGTCTTGCCTGTAAACTGACGTACTGTGAAGTCACCAATTTTGAGGCAGAGAGAGAGAGAGAGAGAGAGAGAGAGAGAGAGAGAGAGAGAGAGAGAGAGACGCTGTGATTCATAAAAATGTGTTTAGGAAATATAAAAATTCAATACAGCAACACCCCGAATTTCTCCACATTCTAGAACTGTCTTGATATAAGTGAGTCTTAACTAGGCGTAAAACACCATAGCACTGTACCAATACTAGTCCTTT
Source organism: Anadara kagoshimensis (assembly GCA_021292105.1). Classification (NCBI taxonomy): domain Eukaryota; kingdom Metazoa; phylum Mollusca; class Bivalvia; order Arcoida; family Arcidae; genus Anadara; species Anadara kagoshimensis. The sequence continues at coordinate 53,818,027 of CM037869.1, read as the reverse complement.
CAGCACTTTCTAAAAACAGACGTAGCTTACTATGAGACAACCGAGTCAACTTCCTCGGTAAAAATTAGAAGTTTTTTTTCTATTTATTTTTACAGAAACAGCAAGTATCAGGATGAGGTGTCGCCAGAATTCACCATTCAAAGCAATTTTTCATTTTTTTTCGGGGGGGGGGGGGGGGGGGGGGGGGGGGGAGAGAGCACGATTGCCATTGGTGCCTATCTACGCCCCTGTCTAGAAACTAATGGTTTATATATTTTTAGATTTTATGGTACACTAGTGTTAAGTAAGACAATATTTCTGTCTCGTTTTGTTACCAGACAACCCGACATCACATAACCAGAAGTAAAGACAAACAACATTGACCTGTCTGCTTGACCTTTTATCAGGCATATTCATATACGCTCATATTCCACCTAAACTAGGTAGCGTTAAACTTTGCAATTAAAACATAAACAACATACTCTCTATGATGTAGAGGAAATGATCATGACAACCAGTGTTCCCTATACGTAAATGAACTGGTCCATACTTATTTTGATTAAAGGTTAAGTAGACAGGTCAATGTTGTCTGCCTGTACGGTTTGATGGTTCCCTTGCGTGACTGTAGGTCGTTGTCTGGTGTAGGTTGAAGTTATATGTAAAATCTACGTGTTATATACAATGTTGTGTTTTATCATTATAGGTTTTACAGGCTAAATGTAGATACTGTGGATATTCCTGTTATAAAAATGTATTATGGCTTTGGGAAAACTACGATAGCACAGAGGTGACATGTAAAAATATTTTTAATTTTGCATTCGCGCCAAATTTATCGCGTGCTCATGCAAAAGCTACCACGTGCTCACGCCACATGCTTACGCGAAAGTAATCATTTTTGTGAGCTCGCAATTATTTTTGGAGGGAACTTGCGATAGCTTCAGAATTTTCGCATGTGCACGTAATTTAAAAATATTTTTCATGTCACCTCTGTGCCGTCGTACTTTGGTACACATTCCGTGATTTTTATCATTTTGCATGATCTGCTTACTTATTTCACGTTAATGATAACCTGCAGTTTAGGGGGATATATTGGACTCATAATGTTCGCCTTTCCGTCTCCCGTATGTCTGTCCATCCGTCTGTCCGAATTTTGTGTCCGCTTTATTTGTCTATGGATGAATTTTGATCAAAATTGGCACAGATGTAAATCAAAATGCGATAATGTGTCGCGTACCAAAGTTTGGTGCAAATGTCAAGAGTCAAGGTCACAATATCAAATCTTTGCAATAACAATTCAGAATTGTTGGGAAGGCGGGGTCTCTTTGGAGACAACTCTGGTTTATATTTTTATTAGAAAAATATCCACTGTTTATATTAACTTATATTAAATTTCAGACGGGGGTTGTCTGTCTAATAGCTCAGTCATAATCTCGTAATGTCTCGCTCTTAACTGACATATACTGTTTTTCAGACAGTAACTGTATGTCTAATAGCTCAAGTGATAACCTCGTAATGTCTTGCTACGGTGCAATAAATGTACGTCAACTAAATGATAATTGTGTTAACAGTTCATCAAATGACATGTACCCAAATATCTAACATTACAGGACATGTTGAAAGTTTAACACTAGGCATACTAATTAGTGTCGAATCGACCACTCATTTCTACCCCCCCCCTACCCCGTTGGCTATAGATTTCGGCAGCTTTTCGCCAGCTGTTATCTACCTCTCAGTAGCTTAACTTTTACTAGCAATCCATATATCGGTCAGCTGAGCTTTGACTTCTTTTAATAAGCTGGGTGTTAAACTTTCGACATGTCTGTACTGCGCATGTATGTGAGAAAAACAATTGAAGTTTATTTGATTAACTGACAGAGAGAAAAAAATCTTCAATGGAAATTGTCCATTTGACATGAATTGAAAATTGGCATCAACAACACTGAAGTAAGAAAAACAATTGAAACTTATTTAATTAATTGAAGGAGAAAGTTTCTTCAAAACATGACTGGCAAAGAAAAACAATTGAAAGTTATTTAATTAATCGAAGGAGAAAAATTCTTCAAAGAAATGACTGGAAAATTGATATGGAAAAGAATGTCGTAAGAAAAACAATTAAAAGTAATTTAATTAACAAAGGAAGAAATTTTCTGAATGGCAAATTGGCACCCACAAGACTACAGTAAGAAAAATCATCGAAAGTTATTTTATCAACTGAAAGAGAAAATATCTTCAAAGAAACCAATGGCAAATTGGCATAGGAAAGACTACAGGCGTTCGATTTGACATAATTTGAATAATGTTTGTCGTTTTTTCTTGAATAACCATGTATATATCTAACAGTTTGTAGTTTCCAAATTAAATTTTACACGTCTCTGTTTGATCAATTGTCGAACGTCAGACAAAATTTATCTTCTAAGTGCAGTACAGACCTGTCGAAAGTATAACACTGACCTAACGAACTACTTCAGACTCAGCAGCTTTTCCCGTTGCTTCTTAGCTTTAAACATGTTTGCCGACAAATCTTTTTCTTGGCAGTTTTTTCGATTACTAGGTTTCCATATCTCGGCCACTAGAATCCGTTTTGTTTGTCCGGTGTTAAACTTTCGACAGGTCTGTACTTTAATTTCTTCACGTTGCAGTATCTTTATAGCCAATTCTGGTCTTAGGGAGTGTTTAAATTTTAATTTTAAAGTTCTTCAAAAAAATTTGGAAAACTGTATACTCAAGTGACTTTTTTATCCAGCTGTTTAAGACAACATAATTAATTATTATTTTGATTAAATTATTACCAGTAAGAGATGGAGAAGCTGCAGAGATAGATAACTGCTCCCGATTTACAGCGAACAAGCTAAGGACTGAGTTGATCTGTCAATACGGCTCGTAGTTCAAAAGCCAGCAAAGAAATACAATTTTTGTAATACCTACCCAGATATAGCTAACGAGGGTCCGGTCCCATCCGGCAGCGATTCGTTATAGCCTCAGTCTAGAAATTTTAACTCATCTGTAATGTATACAGTTTTACATTTAAGAAATGACATTCTGCTCATGGTATTTCAAGGGGTAATGAAAGATAGTGTGGCGAAGCCCTTCATTTTGAATTTGGCACGCCCTTCATCGAATTTGGCACGCGCCACACTATCTTTCATTACCCCTTGAAATACCATGAGCAGAATGTCATTTCTTATATTTACAATTCTTTCTTTTAATAAATATTTTGTACCTTGGCGCTATTTTTCCATATTTGCCCGTGTGATATAGGGTTTTTAGCCATGAGAGATCGGCGTGTCTCACATGACCACGCGACCCCTGTGTAGGACATGACGTAATATTGCGGGAAAATTGATACACATCAAGGGTCATGACCCCATTGTCTTTCATTGGGAATTGAAATACAATTGCTTCTGTATGTTTCTTCGAAGACAGGTACAGTCATATTGTAAATATGAATTAATGAAATACCTCAGTTTCACAATCTTATTTTTAGTTCAGATTTTCCTTAATCTGAAAAATTAAAAATCTGAATATTTTTGTTAATTTTCTAGATAATCTCGATATTAAAGATCAAGCTAAGCTTATTACAACTACATCAAAATTTTGTTGAAACTTTTTATTCGTGAAACCGTAAAATTTTGTCAAAATTTGTCTAAACTTTTAAAAGGAATGATTGGGAAACTGGAGATCGAGGCTGTTTTAAATTTTAGCTCTCCATTTCCCAGTACAAATGTACTAAATCATTAACAGCAGCACATCAACATGTAACGTAATACTGAATAATTGGCAATAAATTTCTGCTTTTAAATGATGTATTGAATCACACAATTAGAGCCCATTAATTCTCAACAATATTGAAAAATCAAAACTATATCAGTTTTCAGTTGAAGGAGATACAATAGATTCTTAATTAGTATTTACGACACACGATGCAATTAAAAGGAAACTCATGTCTGGTACCTGTATGGAGGCCGTAAGGCGACATGTGTTAAAATAATTTTTAGTCACATAGTCACAGTTATTTCTTATTTTCGAAATACAAATTCGAAATATTTATTCAAAAATTCGCAAAAAAAAAAAAAATATAATAAAATAAAATAAATAAATACATGTAAATAAATAAAATAATAGTGTGATATTACGAATCGGAATAACTTTTCACACATGTCACCTTTCGGGTTTCGTAAAATTATGCTTCACAAATCCTACCTTTTAATGAGCGTTTTGGAAAAAATTAATGCCGTTACTTAGTGTTTACAGCACATGAGAGAATTAAAAGGAAATTGATAACGCACAATTGTACGGAGGCCGTAAGGTGACATGTGTCAAACAAGTTACAGTACAGACGTTTAAACTAACGAACAAGTGTCGAATTGGTAGCTCATTTCAGATTTGGTAGCGATATCTCTTTCCGAACCACTGTAGCAGCTCAGTTGGTAGAGTGCTCGCTCCGTAAGTGGGAGGTCGTGGGTTCGAACCCCGACCGAGTCTGATCCAAGACTTGAAAGTGGGTAGCGACTGTACTTTCGGCAAGCACTCGGCATTACGAAATGAAAATCACGGTTCTTTCGGATGGGAACTTAAATTAAACGAGGTCCCGTGTCACGGTGGGCTTAGCACGCTAAAGAACCCTGCTGTATAATGCCATCAGCGCAACGCACAGGCAAAATTTCTGCACCTTCGCCTATAGCTGGCGACGTCTCGATATAAGTGAAACATTCTTGACTGGGACGTTAAACACCATTACTCAACTCAACTATCTTTCCGAAACCACCACTACGGTAGCTCAGTTGGTAAAATTCTCGCTTCATATGCGGGAGGTCATGGGTTTGAACCTCGATCGGGTCTGACCAAGATTTGAAAAAAGGTAGTGACTGTTTTTTCACCAAGAACATGGGATTTAGAAATGAAAGTCACGGTACCCTTAGTTCAGTGTTACGGCAGGTTTGGCACGTTAAAGAACCCTTCCTGCAAATTGCCCTGAGCGCACCGAAAAGGTTATAATTTCTGTAACTTCAGCTATAGCTGGTGACGTTTCGATATAAGTCAAATATTCTTGATTGGGACGTAAAACTCCATTCAATCAACCAATAAATAAATCAATTTTGTGACTCCGTACTGCCTCTTCTGCAAAAACATTATCAACTTTTTTACGACTGTCAACAAGTGCGAGAACTGGGAAAATCTTGAAAATTGGCTAATCGAAAAAACAACAATTACTCATTCGATAACTATTAAAGATGTGATTTTTGGAATTTCTGGACAACACCAAAATATTTTTAACCATATAATTACATTGAGTAAACAGTCTTTTCTAAAGTTATTTATTGCTGGGTGGTGTCTTTGTCTTTATTTACCAATATCTAGGGTTTTCGGCAGCCTAGCTTCTACTCTTTTTACATCAACTTTCGACAGGACTGTATTGCAAGGTTCAATAATACCAAACAATATTGAATAAATCAAAAGGGTATCAGTTTTCAATTAATACGCTTAGTTGAAGTCGACTTCATTAGTATTTACGGCAAACGAAGCAATTATAAGGAAATTGGTACCCTGCAATATAATTATAATGACCTACTGAAACACATCTTAAGCACATGTTTGTCTCTGAATGCGATTCGAAACCGGTTTCTCGAAAAATTAAAAGTCGATCGACTTCCCAATTTATATATCAGCTTTTCTACTAAGCTGTAGTGAAACTGATTTTACGTTAGTACTGTTGGGAAATAGCGAAGGACTAAATTTAGAGCAACCCCATCTTCATCGGTTTACCACTGCATGCTACTGCTTTGATAAACAGATGTCAGCCACGTATATCTCCACCCTAAATGCAAGGGGGTAGATGGTCACAGGGGTTACTCAGACAAAATATATTATGCGTAAATATGTAAATATGTACCATTTATTTATTTAGTTGTTCTTGTGTTAAATTTTTGACGTTTAGTATTATACATGTATATATGTTAACACATATGTTATAATGTAATATCTCTTTTATAGAGGAAATAAATAATGAATCAATGAAGTTTTCAATTAATACGCTTAGTTGAAGTTGACTTCATTAGTATTTACGACATACGAAGCAATTATCAGGAAATTGATACCTTGCAATTCTGCTTCACAAGTTTTAGCGTTCTTGGGAATTTCAATGCCACAACTTCAGTGTTTACAGCATATGAGAAAATTGATACCTCGCAATTGTACGGAAAGTTACTTCGTATTTTTGAAATACGAATGTACTGTTTCGAAATTAGGAGGAAATTGATGCCTCATAAATGTATGGAGCCCGTAAGGGGACATGTTAATAATTTCGTTTATTTGCAAAAGTTATTTTGTAGTTTTTAAAGACTGTTTTGAATATTCGAAATTATGGGAAATTGTAACCTTGCAATTGTGCCTCACAAATTTGTAAATCCGAAATGCTATTTTGAAAATATGAAATTCTGTTTAAAAATAAGAAAAACTATTTTCAAAATTTGAAATGCTATTTTGAAAACACGAAGTTTTCTTTCTAAAATTCATTCGAAATAGTTATTCAAAAATATGAAATACTATTTCGGAAATACGAATTAACTACATGTATTGCTGATGAGCGAACTATTGCGAATAAACGAAATATTTATTATAGGTGGCATGTGCTGTTTTTGAATGCATTATTTTAATAGAAATTAAAAAACAGCACATGACACAGGCAAACAAAACGGTATTTCGAAATATTTTTTAAACATATCAGCTTGTACAATTGTGTCTCACAAATTCTACCTTTTTAACGAGAATGTTGTGATTCCACAACTCGTTAATTTCAATAAATGTAAATCAAAAGTTATTTGCAGTTGAAGTTTCGTACAATCAAAATCTTATTAAGAGCAAATTCCTCAGATTGCCTTTTATTTTGTTTTAAGAGTCATTACATAATATAATGATTCAGATTAAATTTCGGCATTAGTTCGTTTGTACTTTATTTTACCGTATAAAATGCGTCACGTTTGACCTGGCCATTTGACCTTTAATAGACTGTGTGATTCAGGTACAGGTATGACAACATGTATTATTATCATAAACATCCAGTACACAATATTACATTCCAACCTGCCTGAAAGACCACCTCTATATAAGGGCCACCTGCTTATAAAGGACAGTAGAATTGTATCCCAATTGTTCTTTATCCATATTATTTTCACTTGTATATAAAGACCACCTGCCCATAAAGGTCACTTTTACTGGTTCCCTTGGGTGGCCTTTATAGACAGGTTTGACTGTACTATCGTTTGTCCTTATATATCAACTTTATATGTCACCTAAATTACACAATGGATATGTTTGTTTCAATATTCAAGTAAAGGTCAAACGACCAGGTCAAACTTGATGCACTGTCATCTGTCCTTATATAATAATTTCAATAATTATTTACTAAATTACACAATGGGTATTCAAATTAAAGGTCACACGACCAGGTCAAACTTGACGCACTATACCAAGTTTATCATTTTAGGAGACCTAGAGGAGATTTGTCGTAGAACAAAAGCCGTTTAAAAATGTCTGTTTGAAAATTCAAATTGAAGGTCAAACGACCAGGTCAAACTTGACGCACTAAAAAGTGTATTATATTGGGACACCTAAAGGAGATTTGTCACAAAATAAAGCCACTAGATGCCAGTAGTGTAGAATGATGGATCCCATACCACCTTTGATGTTTGATATCGGATTTGACGTCACGGGTAGAGGGGAATATCCCGGAAGTGAAGATACCGGAAGGGAATCTCTAGATCTAAAAATAGATAAGAAATTCCGGGTAGGGTATCTCCTTACGTATATTGAGGAAAATCTTTAAATAACTCTGACATTATATGACGTCACGGATTTTGTATATTTCAAATAAGGAAATAACCATCTATCTTTACGAATCAGGACATGGTTGTCATAATAATTAATTTATCCAATTAAAACACGGATTTTGTATATTTCAAATAAGGAAATACCAATCACATCGTATATCATATCTTTACTAATCAGAACAACAGAACATGAAACTCATAATAATTGATACTAGAATAGATAAAGAATGATTTTATCCAATCAAAAGTTCCTAAAACATAAGATGACGGAAACAAATGTTTTTGCGTCTTCTTTAAAGAAATGCTTTACCCAATCAAACTCTCTTTAGATATTGGTTTTATTTTGAATACAATTTAAATATTAACAAAATAAATGAAGCCAATTAATCATCGCACGTAATGAGTGTTTAATCATGTTCTTAAAATAACATTGATGACATATACTGAAACGGTTGTGATTGGTTGAAAATGACACAATCTACGCAAAATGGTATATATCCTCAGCAAAATTCTAAAATATTTATCAGTTTTCATGAGGATACCGGAAGGGAATCCCTAGGTCTAAAAAGAGTTCGGGAAAACCGGATCAAAGTAAAGAACTCCGAAGTCTTGGGTGACCCCCGAAGGGCTGGAGTTGCGAAAATGCGCGCCGGGACTCGATCTCTTAACCGAAAGTCGACATGTGATATACCGTCGTGTCCGGCTCAAAGAGAGGAATCGTTCGCTACTGCCGAGGTGATCAGACGGACCGTGACAGAGTTATCGCCCTTGAAGGGAATTTCGCGTATCCGGACCCACCGGTGAACCACTGAGTCTTGCAGAAATTAATAGCATAGAAGGATAGTCCTCGATCGCCCGGATACGTAGATACTTTATTTGTACAGATCCGTCCAAAAATGCAGATGTGACGGCTGGAAAGACGTGATTGAAATATCCCATAGACTTAACACGGGGACCCTTCGGGTTCGATTAGAGAAACGAGGGAGGTAGCGTTGGACTCGGAAGATCAAGCCTCATACGTTTATGATAAAAGTCGAACTCGAAAAACGGACACGGACCGGTTATAGTCCGGAATGCGCCGCCGCCTTTCCCCCTTCCCCTTGCCCTTCCCCTTAGAGGGAGGAGGAGGAGGAGGGAGGAATAGGAGGAGGAGGAGGAGGGAAGAGGAGGGAGGAGGAGGAGGAGGCAGTGCCGGCGGAGGAGGAGGAGGAGGAGGAGGGAGAGGAAAACAAACAAACAAACATTCTATTATTTTTATTTACACATAGCAATGGTTAACAATGATCTGCAACTCCCCTAACAGATGACATCGAGTGTCTAACCCAAGGCGAAACGCCGTGCATTAGATACCTTAACTTTGAGAACCGTCTACCACCCACACGAAATTACCGAGCAAGGATCTGTGTCTATGTACCTTACTTTTCTTTCCGTGCAGTGCAATGATGTTTCGCCTTTCCAGAATAGTTCGTTCTCCAAACTCCCCACCCCCTACTAGTTTTCTGCTATGATCATAATTTGCATTAAATAGAAATCTCGCATTAAACGAGGCACTAAACCATGAAATCGTAGACAGTATGCTTTCTTGCGATCAAAACTGATATTTGGATTTATCAGTTGTCTCCGTATTCGCATGTGTCGTCTAAAATAACGATAATCGTTATGTACCAATAAAACGGGTGAAGATATTATGGCACGGATTACTTCTTCTATCGCCTGCATCTGTTCCCGGTTTAAAAGTCTTAGGGTTGTTTTTCTGTCTCGTACGTCCATCAGTCCCAACTGATGTAAAAACACGAATTGTCTATATACTTGGGATTGCTCCATCTCCGTCCATGTGCTGTATCAGAATGACATCACGTCCACAAACATTCCCGTTATATTTCTTTTTGGTAAAGTAGTATGTCATCCATGAGATAGAATCTCATCTCTGCTGCTTTCTTCCAAGTTTCTACTTTTCCCATTCTGTATTCCAAAGATAATCGTTGAGCCGTGTCCATGATGAGGCGGTAAAATGAATCTTTTTCTAAAGCGTTTTGTTTTAAAATATACTCTACAAACTGTTGCATCATAATTTTTCGCATCTCTGGCAGGTTTTCGTTAAAGGCTAGAATGTTTGCTCTGTCTTCATTTTCTCCCATATCCACGTATTTTTCTATTGTGTTTTCCATTTTTGGCTTGATTTTTTCGATGACCTGAGGTAAAAATAATTTCTTCCATATGTTGTGGTCGGTGGTTTCCTCTATCTCTTCCAACCGAGGTCGCTTTGCTCCTCTACCTTCTTGATTTTTGAATCTTTCTATTTGTTGATACCATGCATGGTGGGGGGTATTCAGTGTATAAAGCCCCGCCTACTTGACTTGATTCGTCTTCATTTATCTCCTCATCATCTAGAGTATCTATACTATTTTCTCTCCCCAAGACGGGCATTTCATCCACTGTCTGCTCCGTAGTGTCACGCTCGATTGACTCAGTCTGTTTCTTTATGTGGTCCGTTTTATTCTGCTTTTCCAATATATTGGGTTTCAATCGTTCTTTTTCTCGGGTGTTGGCTTTCAAATCCACGAGCAGGTTTCCATACGGTCGATAGACTGCCGCCTCGTACACCTTCATGAATCTGTCGGGATGAGAGGGTTGGATCCTTCTAGCCAGCAAATGAATCTGTTGTCGGTCGACGGGATTATTAAACAATAAGAGATACTGACAGTTTAAGGCAATATCTCGAGATGCTCTCCCTTGCGGAAATAGATTCTGAGTGAGATACACTACACTAAGATTCCTGTGGTGGCTTCCCTTGGTAAACAGGTTGGCAATCCTCTTATCATTCTTGGCCTCTGACATGACATCATCTAAAATAATCATATTGGCCACTTCGGAATCGAGATAGTTTTCTTCTTCCAATTCGTCCGGAATGCCTCTGACAAACTCTGTGTCTGGAATGATGGTCTTGATATCGCCATAAGCAGGTTGATTCTGAGAGTAACAGTATATTATTCTTTGTGGTACTGGATCAATGAGTCGATACCTTTCGCCGAGTAAACGATGTAGCCACGTTGTTTTGCCTCCCATGGATGGTGCCGTAATCTGCATGGTAAAGGGATGATGAAACATGACGTCCTCTGATGCCGTTGATAAATCAACTGATCCATGATGTTTTTGCTGAACGTGTCTAAGCATGTTGTCTTTTCTAGAAAATTGTTTACTGCATATGGGGCACTGATACATGCTGACTCTTCAACGTGTAAATTGTAAATGAGAGTTTTTCTTTATGTACGGTGGATATATACCTCCTCCCTCCTCCTTCTTCTCCTCCTCCTCCTGTTGCAGATATTGGAATGTATTAAAATAACGACACCCATTTGTCTCCCACTTTTTTAACTTTAACTGTTGTTGGGTGATCTTTATTCAGTTTCTTCCCATTACCCGTCTGGATGAGAGGTACCACGGGGTGCCCTTCCTCTATATTTCTTTTATATTCCGATCTGGCTCTTTCTACCTCCGCTGCCATAGGCGTGACTTGTTTTCCTACAACGATTTTCACTTCCTCTTCTTCTTTGATATGAGGATTGACCGGAATCATATAAGGGCTGTCCGCATACATACCGGCTATTCCCGATCCTCCCGTCTGGTTAGGTCTGTATTGTTCCGGTTGAAATTTTCCGCTTAACATGTTTTTGTAGAATCTTCGCCACATTTCTGGATCCGAGACGTAAGTAGAACCTGCCATAGTTTAAAAAAATACTCTCTTGACATGTACTGTCACGGTCACCTCTCCAGTGAGAAATGAAGCTAATTCGTGTTTGGAAGTGCTTATATAGACGTGAACGTCCTGAAACTCGCGGTTTCTCAAATATACTCCGTAAGGCTGATCGTAAATTATGTTGTCTTGTTTCCGTTGTAGAAAAACTCGTCTTAGTAGCGGTACTTCCCGGTGACCTACAATGGAACTGTCTATTAAGTCGCAGCACACATCCAATTCCGATTCCACCGATTTCTTGGCCCCTTGAAAGGTAAATTCCAATAAAGGTTTTGACAAATGAACTCGGAAATCGTACGGTTTGTTATCGGGATAAATGTCTTTGGAGTCGTTTGAGTTGAGAACCATCCGCACCGTCATCTTAATCAATTATGATGATGCCGTCGTAGCGTTACTCACTTTTATAATTTTACAAGAGATCCTTCCTCCTCCTCCGCCGGCACTGCCTCCTCCTCCTCCTCCTCCCTCCTCTTCCCTCCTCCTCCCTTCCTCGTCCTCCTCCCCCTCCTATTCCTCCCTCCTCCTCCTCCTCCCTCTAAGGGGAAGGGCAAGGGGAAGGGGGAAAGGCGGCGGCGCATTCCGGACTATAACCGGTCCGTGTCCGTTTTTCGAGTTCGACTTTTATCATAAACGTATGAGGCTCGATCTTCCGAGTCCAACGCTACCTCCCTCGTTTCTCTAATCGAACCCGAAGGGTCCCCGTGTTAAGTCTATGGGATATTTCAATCACGTCTTTCCAGCCGTCACATCTGCATTTTTGGACGGATCTGTACAAATAAAGTATCTACGTATCCGGGCGATCGAGGACTATCCTTCTATGCTATTAATTTCTGCAAAGACTCAGTGGTTCACGCGGTGGGTCCGGATACGCGAAATTCTCTTCAAGGGCGATAACTCTGTCACGGTCCGTCTGATCACCTCGGCAGTAGCGAACGATTCCTCTCTTTGAGCCGGACACGACGGTATATCACATGTCGACTTTCGGTTAAGAGATCGAGTCCCGGCGCGCATTTTCGCAACTCCAGCCCTTCGGGGGTCACCCAAGACTTCGGAGTCCTTTACTTTGATCCGGTTTTCCCGAACTCTTTTTAGACCTAGGGATTCCCTTCCGGTATCCTCATGAAAACTGATAAATATTTTAGAATTTTGCTGAGGATATATACCATTTTGCGTAGATTGTGTCATTTTCAACCAATCACAACCGTTTCAGTATATGTCATCAATGTTATTTTAAGAACATGATTAAACACTCATTACATGCGATGATTAATTGGCTTCATTTATTTGTTAATATTTAAATTGTGTTCAAAATAAAACCAATATCTAAAGAGAGTTTGAGTTATTTAAAGATTTCCTCAATATACGTAAGGAGATACCCTACCCGGAATTTCTTATCTATTTTTAGATCTAGAGATTCCCTTCCGGTATCTTCACTTCCGGGATATTCCCCTCTACCCGTGACGTCAAATCCGATATCAAACATCAAAGGTGGTATGGGATCCATCATTCTACACTACTGATGCCTGTTTGAATATTCTAATTAAAGGTCAAACGGCCAGGTCAAACTTGACGCACTATACCAAAGTGTATCATTAGGACTTTGGGTCACCTAGAGGAGATTTTTCACAGAGTTGAGCCCGCCCTACTGGCCTTTTTGAATATCCAAATTAAAGGTCATTCGGCCAGGCCTAACTTGACTCACTATACCAAAATGTATCACTTTTGGACACACTTTGGGCCACCAACTAGGGGAGATTTTTTCACAGAATTAAGCACCCTACTGGCCTGTTTGAATATTCAAGTTAAAGGTCAATCGGCCAGGTCAAACTTGACGCACTATTAAAAAGTGTATCATTTTGGGGATTTGTCACAGAATAAAGCCGTTTATATTCTACACAGTTTGCTCGGAGGGGTTTATAATAGCACAAATTACATTATTTAATGTAGGATACGGAGAAATTTACAACTGAATTGATTTTCTGTCACAAACACATTTTGGTTTGAATGGTTTGGGGAAATAACGATATAGTACAGAAGGCAAAGTGTAAAATATGGACTGGATTAGACTTGGATTGAATTGGACAATTTGTGTAAAATTTTAACTGGATTGGACTCTTTGTGTCAAAGGTGTACTGGATTGGAATCTTGGATTGAACTCTTTGTGTTGAATGTGGACTGAATTGGACTCTTAGATTGGACTCTTTGTGTTAAATGTGAACTTGATTGGACATTTGGATTGAATTGAACTCTTTGTGTAAAATTCGAACTGGATTGGACTCTTTGTGTTAAATATAGGTTGGATATGATTCTTTGTGTTAAATGTGGATTAGATTGGACTATTGGATTTAGTTGGACTCTTTTTGTAAAATGTGGACTGGATTTTGTTCTGGGATTGGATTGGACTCTGTGTTAAATCTGGACTGGATTGTATACTTGGTGTAAAATGTGAACAATATTTCACTATTTGATTAGATAGGACTCTTGAACTGGATTGGTCGGGCTCTTAGATTGGACCCTTGTGCTGGGCTTTTGAACAAGACTCTTTGACAGGAATCGTGACTTTGGACTACATTCTTGGACTCTTGAACTAAACCTTTTATTTTTTTTGTTTTAATTTTGATCATTTGGCATTGAACAAAGCAATTTATTAAAATAGTAATTCATGGGCCCAGTCCAAGTATCCAATTCAATGCAACAGTCCAACCAATGAATCAAGTCCAAGAGTCTAATCAAATCCAAAAGTTCAATCCATTCCACATTTTAGACTTTGCCTGTACATGCCTGTCGAAAGCTTGATACAAAACATGAACATGTTATATGTATGTTAATGAAACGGCAATCCTGGGATATAAAAATCAACACTGAATGTTAACACTAAGCGAACGAATAATTGCCGACTCGTCAGATCACCTCAGCCCTTCTTTACCTACAATACGAATGTATGCAAATGAAAAGAGACCGAAGTGCAACTGCCAGATATATGGTCAGTTAGTGTCTGCTATTTCACCTATAGCTGGTGACGCCTTGATAACACTAAGCCAACGAATAAGTGCCGAGTCGGTCGATCACCTCAGCCTTCTTTACCTACAGTATGTGCCTGTCAAAGTTTAACCTCTGAGCAAATGAAAGAGGCCGAAGTGCAACTGACGGAGATGAAACAAAACTCCAAGAATATATAAATCAACACTGAATGTTAACACTAAGCTAACGAATAAGAGCCGAGCCGTCAGATCACCTCAGCCCCTCTTTACCTATAGTACATGTATCTCTGAGCAGAAGTGCAACTGGCGGAGATATTATCAGTTAGTGCCTGCTATTAAACCTATAGCTGGTGACGCCTTGATATCAGTGAAATATTCTTAATCGAGACGTAAAATTTTATTCAATCAAGCATATCAATCCTAACTAAAGTGGGAGGTCGTGGGTTTAATCCCCGATCGGGTCTGATCGGGGCTTTTAAAGTGGGTAAGTGACTGTATTTCGCCAAGCACTCGGCATTACGAAATGAAAGTCACGGTTCTTTTGAATTGGAACTTAAAATAAATGACGTTACGTGTCACGGTTGATTTGGCACGATAAAGAACCCTGTTGAATAATGTCATCAGCTCAACGCACAGGCAAAACATCTGCACCTTCGCCCATGGCTGGCAACGTCTTGATATAAGTAAAATATTCTTGACTGGAACGTTGAACACCATTACTCAACTCAATTTCTATCCTTTAAACGCTCTGAAAACTTTTCTTTATTCTAATTATTTTAGCTGTCCGATGCAATATTTTTGTAATGTAAATCTCACACCCATATGCTGAACATTTTCAACTCCTAGTCATATTGAGTTTTTCCTATCCTATAGACTTTGTTCAAACATAACCCTTGTCTTATTGTCTAAGCTGATCCAGTTTCACAATCATTATTTAAATAAGATTTTCTTTCAACACTTAAGTTTAGCAAATTTTGGCAAACCTTTTTGAAACTAAGAATAAACATTTTTGACAAAACCAAATAAACTAGTAAACGTTATAACTTTGAAGTGATCTTTGAATTGACACCTGGAATCCCTAAATTTCCTGGAATTCTTCAGAAATTGATAGAGAGGAAAAAAGGGTTATGAAAAAAACAAGCTTAGTGGAAGATGTTCATCTTGTTAAGGATTCCCCCAGCAGCCCTAGGAAAAAATAGAGGTTTTAATTCTCTTTTTACTCGTCTAAATATTGTTGTAGAACAGAATGCATAATGCACTACCAAAATTTTCCGGAGGAGAATGCACCTGGACCCCTTAGCGTGGACGTACATACGGTGCATGTAGTACCTTTGGCACCATGCTTGCACATTCATTTTGCTTTGGCTACGCCATTGTTAATATGTGGATCAGTAAGTACAGTGATATTTTCTACTCCTAAACAATATTCCTTACTAGTATTACTCAAACCCCGTTTTAGAGATTGTGAGCACATTTTACAAAACATTTACATTTTGTTTTCTTTTTTTTCTAGTGGCATCATTTTATTCTTTTAAATAATAATAAGGTGGAGTTGTTGGACATAGACATTCCTCAGATTGAAGCGAAATTGTCAATTTATCGGAGTGTGCAGACATCATGAAATGACAGAACTAGAAAAATTGTAAATTTTTGTAAAATGTGCCCACAATCTGATTTTGTTAAGTTGTCCTATCCTACAAACATTTTGAAAACATTTTCCCCATTCTTATCATTTAAGCTGTCCATAATGTGCCGATGTAAGCATTTTTTTCTTAACTTAGGATTAATTCTATCTCTAAGCGATTCTTGGTTGTATTGATTACGCATCCATTAATGACAGCTAATAAGAGATGTAACTGACTTAGATGATTGAGTTTATCTTCTTTAAGCATCCATTATCGGTTTGGGATTCGCCAGGGGTACCACGTGATCGATAACTCTTAACGTCAAGCTCCTCCGAAACAGTGTCTACCTTCTAGCTCTATATATCATGAAATATTGTAAGCTCTTCTAGCTTCGAGGTCGACATGAAACATGCAAATGGTTTGACCGTTGTTAAGAGCTTGAGATTTGTCAGAAACGCCCACGATTAAAAACTCTTTACTTTAAGTTTCGAAACATCATCTACAATGTACCTTAAAGCCTCCGTACGTAAGAGAGAAACGAAAGTTCGGAGTTCGTGATTTGCCATGACAAGTTGTGATCGATAACTCTTAACGTCAAGCTCCGAAACAGTGTCTACCTTCTAGCCCCTTGTGTAGCGGTGTAACCATAAGAGGGATACGAAAGTTCAGAACTGGATTTGTCGCGTTACCACGTGATTGATAACTCTTAACGTTAAGCTACGAAACAGTGTCTACCTTCTAGCTCCGTATGAAGCGGGGTAGCCGTAAGAGAGAAAAAAAAATTCAGAATTGGATTCGACAAGATTCCGCGTGATTGATAACTCTTAACGTCAAGCTCCGAAACGGCGTCCACCTTGAAACTCGCTCTGAACAGCGGCCAACATTCGGATCTCTTTTATAAGTCTACCTCGCGACATAAGGAGCTAGAAAGTAGACACTGTTTTGCAGTTTGACTTCGTATGTAGGGAAGTGGGTATAAAAAGATACACATGTGTTAACCGCTTTTCGGAACTTGGGATTTGCAGTTACCACGTGATCGACATTACATTTTCTTAACGTTGGCGCGGAAGTTTTCATTACAAATTCCCAAATTTACGAAATAATTAAGTCAACATAAGTTTTAAGACGCTTTTTATTTATTCAACAAAATTATCAGCTCGGTTTCGAGATGAACGCATTTAAAAAAAAGATCGCATTACGGAAAACTGTGGATGTGGGTATGGGGCAGAACAATCGGTTACCGAAGTGCTCATGTTGTTTTGTATTTGTTCAACACAGATTTACTAAATCGATTTTTTACCATCATTAAGACCCATTTTTAATCTATATATTGTTTATTCTCAAATGCAAAACACAAAAACGGTAGGTTGAATTATGTTGACACGACAATTTCCGCGAAGTAATTTTACGGTTAGACCGTGGGCTGAAAAATGCAACTGTTGTACGAGACCATTCCTCGGTTTGGTCTTTGCTACAGAATGTTACAACAAATTTCAAGTTACATGTAGTAAATAATACTAAATTTAGTTTACTGGAAATTTCCATGACAGATTTTCAAAATTAAATGTGGCAAACAGAATGACACATACAATAAACGATATGATAAGATTTGAATTACTTCATCCACTTACAACGTACGAGGCACGTTTCCCGGAAACTGTCCGCCGAATCATTGGATCACTAGCTGAAATAACATATTGTTTAGTATGCAAAACGCATTAAGAAATGTTATCTGCGGATGAAAGTTTGGAATTCGTGTGAAGAAAATTTAAAGTGTCTGCGTATGTGTTGATATTCTCTAGCGTATCATTAAAGATGGCAAAAGTTATTTTATGTGCTTTGCAATTGTTAATGCCTATTGCCAACTAAACACCTATTTTCGAGTCTTTGTCAGACACAACTGGGGTTCGAATTAGTGTATTAGTGTCATAACACTTTTTAAATATGTATTCACGTTCTTATTGAACAAATATAGTCAATGCATATAAGAAAACAATTACTGTAAACCACTTTAATTTCGCGGCACTTTTTTCGCGATCCCATGATCCCATGACATGACAGTTTGCGATATCCCATGTGGAACCCCAAAATTAAAGAAGATATTTCTTATAGCATGTTAATATCATGTCCATCTAGTTAATTGGCTTTACCCAATTCATGAAGTTTTATGTTTGCGCACTTTATTTTCGCAATTTTTTAACAGATCGCGTATATTGCAAAAATAAAGTGCTCGCGGAAAAATAATTAATTCCAACGTTTCTTCTTTACATTTTGTTCAAATAGCAAAAGAAATAATAATAATAAATAAATACAATAATGATAATGGGACTAAAACCCCACCTGTATCTATCTATTGAACACTTATTTTTTCCTTAATTCAACATTTTTGTAATATTTTATGAATGAACTGTACCAAGCATTAAATTTGAAGTTTTTAACACTTTTTATTAAAATGTTTGACGTTTTAGCCGCAACTACGCATTTCTACCAAAAATGATTGAACATAAAAACGTCGTAATAGTGAAAATGTTAAGTCAATATATACTTTGTACATTTTTAGTTTTTTAAAAACTTAACAAATTTCAGAAGATTTTACGACCGAGTTGTACCAAGCTGCAATTTAAGTTTTCATATATCTAGACAATATGTTGCATAAGGGAATATTCGACAGCATCACATTATTAAAATCGATGGAATATATGATGGAATCTCTATAGTGTATTGATAATGTTAAAAACAACATTTATGATCTATTCTGAAATAAATGCTTCGCTCTATTTTAAATATTTCAAATATATATATATATATATATATATATATATATATATATATATATATATATATATATATATATATATATTATTTATTATTGAAAATAAGAATTCGAAACAGCTTAGCCAATATAAGACGTTATAAATTTTCAGATGTTTTTTTTAAAACTTAGGAAATTTCAGAACATTTAATGACCGAATTGTACCAAGCTGCAATTCCAGTTTTTTACATATCTAGAAAATATGTTGCATAAGGGACTATCCAACAATAGCACACTATTAAAATCGACGCAATCTTTATATATATGATGGTATCTCTTTGTTGTATTGTTAACGTTAAAAAGCAAGATTTATAACCGATCAATTCTGATATCAATGGTTTTCTTAATAGTAAAAGACTTCTGTGTGTAAATCGGACATGTTCTTGGTTATACAATTTTATTTTCCGTGTATAATGAAACACAAACACACTAGTCAATGCCCGAATCACAATACCAAACCAAAGTAACAACAAACATATCAAGTCTTGTCTGAATCATATCAAGAAGCAAAGTGAAACTTTGAAACTGACAAAACGGGTTAAACAAGAACAGATACTTCTGAATTGGTAACGTAAACTGACTGGGTGATTTTGTTCTATTCTTTTTTTTTTTTTTTTTTTGGACACGCGGCTGGTGTAGCTAGCTGGAATGCAGTGTTCTCACTTTTAGAGCAACCAACTTGACTTCCCTTGTAAGGCTGTTGTATTTTTGTCACAACTAAACATCTTCAGAACATTTAACAACTGGGTGTTTTTTAAACTTAATAAAATTCAGAACTTTTTACGACCGAGTTGTACCAAGCTGCAATTTTAGTTTTCATATATCTAGGCAATATGTTGCATAAGGGAATATCTGACAGTAACACTATCTTAAAATCGATGAAATATAAGATGATATCTCTTTGGTGTATTGATAATGTTAAAAAGCAAGATTTATGATCTATTCTGAAATAAATGCTTTCCTCTATTTTAAATATTTCCACTTCTTATGACCCAATTGAACCAAGCCACATTTTGAGATTTTTGTCGCAATTAATCCGCAACAACTTATTTAAGAATTTGAAATAGCTTAGCCAATATAAGCATTATAAATTTTCATTTTTTATTAAACTTAGCAAATTTCAGAACATGTAATGGTCGAATTGTACCAAGCTGCAATTTAAGTTTTCATATATCTAGACAACATGTTGCATAAGGGAATATCTGACAGTAACACTCTAATAAAATCGATGAAATATAAGATGATATCTCTTTGGTGTATTGATAATGTTAAAAAGCAAGATTTATGATCTATTCTGAAATAAATACTTTGCTCTATTTTAAATATTTCCACTTATCAGGGCGTTTTATGACCCAATTGAACCAAGCCACATTTTTAGATTTTTTTCGCAATTAATCCGCAACAACTCATTTCTTCGCAATATTATTGAAAATAAGAATGTGGAATAGCTTAGCCAATATAAGCATTATATCAGAACATTTAATGACCGAATTGTACCAAGCTGCAATTCCAGTTTTTCGTATATCTAAGCAAAATGTTGCATAAAAGAATATTCGACAGTATAACACCATTAAAATCGACGCAATCTTGAAATATATAATGGTATCTCTTTGTTGTATTGATAATGTTTAAAAGCAAGATTTATGATCTATTCTGAAATAAATACTTTGCTCTATTTTAAATATTTCCACTTATCAGGGCGTTTTACGACCCAATTGAACCAAGCTACATTTTGAGATTTTTGTCACAATTAATCCGCAACAACTCATTTCTACGCAATATTATTGAAAATAAGAATGTGAAATAGCTTAGCCAATATAAGCATTATAAATTTTCATTTTTTATTAAACTTAGCAAATTTCAGAACATTTAATGGTCGAATTGTACCAAGCGGCAATTTAAGTTTTCATATATCTAAGCAATATTTTGCATAAGGGAATATTCGAAAGCATCACACTGAAAATCGATGAAATATATGATTATATCTCTTTGGTGTATTGATAATGTTAAAAACAACATTTATGATCTATTCTGAAATAAATACTTTGCTCTATTTTAAATATTTCCATTATCAGGGCATTTTATGACCCAATTGAACCAAGCCACATTTTGAGAATTTTGTCGCAATAATCCGCAACTACTCATTTCTACGCAATATTATTGAAAAAAAGAATGTGGAACAGCTTAGCCAATATAAGCTTTATATCAGTTGTTTTTAGAAAAACTTAGCAAATTTCAGAACATTTAACGACCGAATTGCAAGCTGCAATTTCAGGTTTTTCATATATCTAGACAAAATGTTGCATAAGGGAATTATTGACAATATCACACTATTAAAGTCGATGCAATCTTGAAATGTATAATGGTATCTTTTTAATTGAATTCCGAAACGGCCGTCTAGTGCTGTTAAATCAAAACTGGTATAATATGTAATTTGTTGTATTGATAATGTTAAAAAGCAAAATGAATGACTTAGCAATGCTGAAATCAATGTTTTTCTTAATAGTAAAATGCTTCTGTGTGTATATTAATAAGTTCTTGGTTAAAAATTTTTTTTGTTTTCACAGAAATATGTAATTCTAACACAAACATACAAGTCTATTTCCAAATCACAAGCCAGAAGCAAAGTAACAACAAACATACTAAAGCATGTTGAAATCACAATCCAAAAGCAAAGTAACATCAAACATACTAATCCATGTCCAAATCACGATCCAAAAGCAAAGTAACATCAAACATACTAATCCATGTCCAAATCACGATCCAAAAGCAAAGTAACAACAAACATACTAATCCATGTCCAAGTCACAATCCAAAAGCAAAGTAACATCAAACATACTAATCCATGTCCAAATCACGATCCAAAAGCAAAGTAACATCAAACATACTAATCCATGTCCAAATCACAATCCAAAAGCAAAGTAACAACAAACATACTAATCCATGTCCAAATCACGATCCAAAAGCAAAGTAACAACAAACATACTAATCCATGTCCAAATCACGATCCAAAAGCAAAGTAACAACAAACATACTAAAGCATGTCCGAATCATAATCAAGAAGCAAAGTAAAACTTTGAAACTGACAATTTTTGGGTTAAACCAGAGCAGATATTAAAAAAAGCAAAATGTGTAATAGCTTACCAAATAAAAAAACAACTCAACAATCTTCATAACTTTTACGACCAAATTGTACCAAGCTGCATTTTAAGTTTATATATATATATATATATATATCTAGACAATATGTTGCATAAGGGAATATCCGACAGTATAACACCATTAAAATCGATGCAATCTTGAAATATATAATGGTATCTCTTTGGTGTATTGATAATGTTAAAAAGCAAGATTTATGATTGTAAACAATTCTGAAATCAATGTTTTTCTTAATAGTAAAAGGCTTCTGTGTGTATATTAATATGTTTTTGGTTTAACAAATTGTCTGGTTTCACAGAAATATATAAACATGCCAGTCAATGTCCAAATCACAATCCAAAAGCAAAGTAACAACAAATATACCAGTCCATGTCCAAATCACAATCCAGAAACAAAGTAAAAACAAACATCCCAGTCCATGTCTGAATCATTACCCTAAAAGCATTGAAATATTTTGAAAACTGGCGTATTACGCTACACGCTGTTTAACTAATTACAGAGTAAAGATCTGTCAAAAGTTTAGCTCTAAGCTAAGAAATGGCGTTTGCAGTGTACCACGTGATACCCCATAACGTTTCTGTGAAACAATTATAATCATTGGAAATGGAATCGCTTCGGTTGACGTTTTCCCATAAAACAACGTTATTCTAGAAATTAGTGGCGTTTTCTAAAATGTTTCGCACAAACGTTAAGTGGTATTGATCACGATAACAAACCCCATAAGTTAAATTTCGACAGGTTTTTCCAGGTGATAGCTACTGTAGGAACCACTCTGTTTGTGACGGTAAAATACTCTTCATATCCAAAGAAGATCAAAAAAATTTGAATAAACATTGATATTTTTCGCTTATTTCTACCTAGTCGTAACAGGAAATCTGTATGCGCATCAGCGATTAGCTCAAAATATATCTGTACAGGGTAAAATATTGACCCTATGGAAATTTAACATGTTGAAAAACTAGGCAAATGGCGGATTCCTTTGCGCATATGACGTAAAACGTCACCAAGGACATCACTTCTGGTGTAAACTTTCTCATTTTCGCCATGTAAAATCCCCATAACGCCAACATATTCCTTTCTATAGACATACTTGTGACAATCGCGGATGTGCATACAAATTTCCTGTTACGACTAGGTACAAGTAAGTGAATAATATCAATCTTTATTCAATTTTATTTGATTTTCTATGGATATAAAGAGTATTTCAATGTCACAAACAGAGTGGTTCCTACAGTAGATATCTCTCTGTAGCTTTTTGGTCACTAGTTGTCTATATCTCGGTCACTTGGCAGTCGACCTTGGACGTCTGACCTCAGATTCACAATTATTTATTAGCTAAAATTTTACTTAAATTAAATCTGGTAAATTTGATACTTTTATAATTTGTTACATTTTAAAATATTAAGCAATTTAAGGTGCCATTTTTTGAATCAATTAAAAGTTATCATAGCTTTATTCTGATTTTTAAATGTTATTTGATGTATCATTAACTTTTGCCAACTTTTGGCAGATTTAAACGGGTAGATCTTAGTTTAGAAATGATTGTGGGACTGGAACATGTTCAAGGACTCACATTGTTGTACATTTATAATGAGTAATAATAAAAAAAACTCATAAGAGACAGAAAATTATTTATATATCTGTATATAAGGTTAAAGTGATTCAGCGTCAGTATTATGTCCAGATTTAACACGGTGCTGCATAAATTCTGCTTCATACAGATTAAAAATCAAATCAGGAACCAACCTTGTGCAAATTTGTTCTTTGCTGAAAAGTTATTTCATGTAACACCAAACACAACAAATATGATTTCTATCAAAAACTCTAAAATTTTGTAAATGGAATATTCAGAATTTCTGTTCAGCACTAGATATTTGTATCTTGGCTTACCTTTTTTGTAAAGCAGTGACAAGTGAATCATTTATTTGAGACTTTCTAACAGTCTAGCTTGCGGGAAAGTGGTACAGATTGTAAAAAAAATCATACATTTGTAAACACGATTTTGTTAAATCAGTTTTATTTAACAACGTTATCACGTGTGATAATAATAATAATAATAATAATGAAAAAGCCATAAACATTCTATGTAAGGGATTCAAGTTGATGAAAAGTCATTCTTTGGCTTTTGACTTGTCTTAACAAATGATTAAAACTGTTTGAAACCAATTGTTAGATTTGAATATGAATATCTTTATATCAGCTATAAATCGTCTTTTTCGAACATTCTTTGGCTTTTGACTTGTCTTAATCAAAAACAAACATACTTATCCATTTCCGAATCACAATCCAGAAGCAAAGTAAAAATTTGGAACTGACAAGTTTGGTTAGACACGTGAACTTCCACCACGGAAGTGAGGCCGAGTGCTCAAATGATTAAAATTGTTTGAAACCAATTGTTAGATTTGAATATGAATATCTTTACATCAGCTATAAGTCGTCGGTATAACTACAGTAACTAATTAATATATATCAATATATTGGAGGTGCTCCTTTCGGAGCACCCGACATCATTTCCCTGGTGGAAGTTCGTGTGTTTAAATTGCTTAGCCAGTTTTCAAAGTTACATAACTTTGAGATTGTGAACATAGGTGCAAATCTCAAGAAGTACCTACTGTCGGAGAACCCAATTTACCAAATTTATTTATTAATTTCGTAAGCTTGAATGGAACTTTGTATTGGAAGTTAACGTGTCAAACCTAACTTGTCATTTCCAAAGTTTTTACTTTGCTTCTGGATTATGATTCGGACATGGATAAGTATGTTTGTTTTTTATTATATATTTGACCTTATTCTTAATAGATTGATATACACATCCTCAGCTGTTGTAGAATTTCTCTTTATAGTCAAAAATTTTGTATCTTGCTGCTATAAATACAAGAAGTTTGTATCTTGCTGTTATAAATAATTTATCTTCACGAACTTGAATCCCAAGGATACAGAAAAAGTGTAATTTGTCTGTGATATTAAAATAAAAAAGGTAAGAATACAAAAAAATAATGAAGTGTTAAATCGTTTGATGAAATTTTCAACATACACACATATATAGTAGAAACCCGTCGAAATTTTAACACTAAGCAAACGGATTCAATTCGGTTCCTCGTTAGCTAGGCTGTTTTTCAACAGCAGCTTTCTATCTCTACAGATGTCAATATATCTGTCACTTGACAGCCAAGGTTCGACTCCCTTTCGTTTCATCGCTTGTAAACTTTCGACCGATCTATACTTTTTATATAATAATATTATAACTCTACATCCCCTTTAAACTTGATCTATGACTACAAAAATCCAACGGGCTTCACCAATGTAAACGTAACTCCTCATATACCTATCTGTGCTGTGCAGAACTTTCGTTCATATCCATTGGATATGGAATTGCATAAATGACGTTTTCCCGTAGAATAGAGACATTCCAGACGCTATTCATATGATGTAAAAACGGCATTATTCCTAGAAATTGCGTTACAATTGTCCATATATTTCCACACATATATAAATTACATATTATACCAGTTTTTATTTTAATGAGGAATGGATCACGTGGTAACTTGAGAATCCCAGTAATTCAGATTATCATTTAATCTAATCTAACACTGTCATCAAACACTCGTTACCTTGGAGAACTTTTTAGAGTCAGAGGAATCCGGAGTACCTACAGTTTCTGCATCGTCTTCGGACGATTTCTGCTTGTCTTCTAAACTCAATTCCCGTATTGGTTGTAATGGCATATCAAAAGATGACGATTTATAAAATGGTGGGATATCCTCAACAACTTTTTTATCTTTTTGAGTTTCGTGTAGTTTTGGAGCATGCCTAATAGTTGGATGAACTGTAGATGCTAATTCACTTTTTTCCTTTTCCTTCTCTTTTTCTTTGGGTTTAGTAATTCCGTACGTGTCGTCTACCTTTTCAGTGACTATAGTAGGTATAACGCTAATTTTCTTTTCTTTGGCTTCTGATTTGCATACTGTTATGTCATATTTATGAGTGGTGACGTCAGGTTTATATCCAGGGACGTCATGTTTATAACCGGCAACGTCAGATTTGTATGCAGGGACGTCATGCTTATAACCGGCAACGTCAGATTTGTATGCAGTGACGTCATGCTTATAACCGGCAACGTCAGATTTATATGCAGTGATGTCATGCTTATAACCGGCAACGTCAGATTTATATGCAGGGACGTCATGCTTATAACCGGCAACGTCAGATTTATATGCTGGAAGATCATGTTTATATGCTGTACCTTCCGCCTTACATGTGGTTACTTCCGGTTTATGTGTTGTGACGTCAGGTTTGAATGCTGATGGTGTTCCGCTGTCGTTGTTAGGAATTTGTGGAGTGTCTTTAGTAGCGTGTTTGATCACACGGCTATATATGTCTTTGGAATAAATTGGTACATCATAATGACATTCGGATGGTTCGGTCTCGGATGAACCTATTGGATTTGATTCTATATAAATTCGCTGATCTCTCCACCGTACGCTCTCTAAGGAGCCTACCGTGCTTAACTCTATAATATAGTTAGATTTCATATACTCGTCGATTGTCTTAATCAACTTGACACCTGGATATGCTATTTCTGAAAACACCTCGCTTAAATCCGATAAAAGAAGTACAGCGTGGATATGATTGTCTCTTTTACGTTTTACAATTATAGGAGCTTCACCAGTCGGCATTACAAGAGTTGATTTAACTTCAAAGTCAGCTACAAACTCATCTTCAGTTACAACTAGTTTAACATTAGTTACATGAAAAGGGTCGACGGTGATATCACTGTCGACTTGCCACGTTAAATATTCATGAAATGTTTCTCCCTGCCATTTTGTAACCCTTAGATGACCATCAGCACTAGCAGTTACTCCGCAATGCCCAATATAATCAGGTATTTCTAATTTAAAATTAGCTTCATTATTTACAGTAAATCCACGTTGAAAACTGATATATGTTGTTGCTAGAGTTTGTCGTTGTGTTTTGAGGTTGTAAAGCTGTTCTTTGCTTGTGTTATTTTTATAATCCGTTGTGAATAGTTCTACTTGTTTCTTTTCCTTGAATCCGTGGCTGGAACAACCGGGATATTGACGAGGAACAAACCGCACTGTTTTATGTTCAAATTCATAAAAATTCCAAGGAATTTCAATATTGTAATCGGACCTCCGTAATAACGGGTCTTCATACCACCTTGCATCACGTTTTAGTTCCCTCCATGCGTAATCCATCAATAATCTATCAAGGTTGATGATAGGGCCACTGTCCCGGGCTTCATCGTAATCTCCACATGAACATAACATTCTCAGTTTAATTTCTTGTTTCCATTTCATAACATCGGTCATTTGAAACACTAAAATTTAACATGTTCTTTTCAAACGCACTTTATCGCATTACAAACTTTACATTATCGCAACGTAAAATCATCGATTTTTGTATTTATTTCAATGCATGATAAACTGTCTATTCATTCATTGATAATCACTGCAAAAACATCACATCCTTATTAAACATTGGTTAATGCATAACTAATTTCCCTATAGTTCGAAGTAAATAAACCGAAATATATTTGTTAAATCAATTTTCTGCTTTTAACTTAAAATTAATGTCCATTAATTTTATAAAGATCACTTTAAAATATAATATATTTGGTTTAACTCCGATTTCCAATTGATATGACATAAATTTTTTAATTCGTCGTAAAAATGTTAAAAATTCCGCCTAAATTTATAATTTTACTCCGTAGATTGCCATTGAAAAATATATAACAGATTCATTGCTTTTTAAATTTATAAAATGACAAAACGTTAAAAAAAATTTGTATCACTTCATGTTCA
Organism: Anadara kagoshimensis; assembly: GCA_021292105.1. Lineage (NCBI taxonomy): Eukaryota > Metazoa > Mollusca > Bivalvia > Arcoida > Arcidae > Anadara > Anadara kagoshimensis. Next base: position 53,790,069 of record CM037869.1, on the reverse strand, counting down.
ATTATCCGTTCATTACCGTTGCGAAAATAATACCGATTCCATTTTTGCCTTCCGATAAATGATCTTTTATTCAAAGTGATTTTCAATAATTACCAACACTTTTTCCTATGGTTGGTTCATACAATGTAGTCGTTAATTACTCTGTAGTCGACACAAAATCTTCCTTTTTCGTTTATAACAAATAAAAATTATTTATTCACACTGATTATTCTTTAGAAAAGATTCAGTTTAAATTCATATCAAAAGCGCTTTCAGACTTGATTATTATCAGAGTGTAACTTCTACATGGGGTCTTTCTACAAATGTGCAGATCTCCAAAATTTTTCGAAAACACATAATTTTTAAATAAATTCTACGATACCGTTAAAAAATTACCAAGCCTTTTATATCACTCTATTTATCTGTGATAAATTATTTGTGATATTATTATCAAAATATAAATATTGTCGTCAGATTTCTAGAAATCACATAACATTCTAATATTCCATTTAAATCCAAATATTTTATCTGAATAATATTATCGGTGTCTTCTGGTTTAAATTACATAACATTCTATGAATTCGTTTTCATCCCAGAACTTTATCCTTTTAAAATCGCTCAATTACAATACAAGCATTATCTGAATAATGTAAACATTGTCTGGAAGATCACGATCATCAGAATCAGTCGTCTAACCGTGCCTTGTTCTTCTCAATATCTACGTATTTTGATTAGGTTGGTGGAAGATTTGATTCGATCTTTTTCTCATTCACTGAGGAATTCCTATATATCATACGTTTCCTTTACAATCCCTATGAGAATTTATATATGTTACTCCCGTTCTTTCTGTATTTTTATCGCCAATCGATGCCGCCCTGGTACTCTTCTATTTAGTTTAGACGACGGAAACTAGTTATACTTTGATGCTAGATAAAACTTTAATTCCTTATTTAGTTTGTTTTGTGTTAGAGAGATCACTGGTTATACCGTTGACTTTTAAATGCCTGCAAAATAAAAATAAACTCATCACGGCTTGTAAATCGAATATCAAATAGATGCTTACTTGATATAGAAACAGATACACACTACAACTATTATGTTTTGCATTCTCTCTCTCCCACCTCTCTCTCTCTCTCTCTCTCTCTTTCTCTCTCTCTCTCTCTCTCTCTCTCTCTCTCTCTCTCTCTCAAAATATCATAATTTAGTTGCTCTCTCTATTTCTTTTTCTCCAATAATCCATCGTTTTTTGCAGCCTCTTTCTATCTCCAACAGTCACCATTTCGTTGTTCTCTCTCTCTCTTTCTCTCTCATTCTCTCTCTCTCTCTCTCTCTCTCTCTCTCTCTCTCTCTCTCTCTCTCTCTCTCTTTTTAACAGTTTATATTGCTTTATTGCAGTCTCCGTCTTGTTCGAGTGATTTCGTTAATGTAGCTATTCCCAGTCTCTATTCTCTGATAACTTTTGATACACTGTCTATTGACCTTAAACCTTGATATATTACATTATATATCACGATAGTAAATGAGACAGTCGTAACAGTATAACATGTAACTGACAAACCCAGATTCACACAAAGTAGTTATGACAAAGGGTTTGATTAGGTTAGGGTAAGGAGTAGTTATGACAAATAAAACACAAACATATCGCACCATGTCCAAAAAAAAAGACAAAAACTGTCAAATCTAGTTAAAATGTAAACATTTACAAGGAAAGTGAGGCCGGATGCACCGGAAGGGTAAGCATTACCTGTTTAGCTACCTTAACTTACCACGGATAAAATTAAGATTGTAATTGAAAGGAACCATTCTTGGCACTGCTAAAATGCTTAGGTTGAAGTATGAATGTGGAAGTTGCGGATATAAAATGAGACCAATAACTTAAACCAGAACACTAGTCATAAAGAGAGATGACTGTGACTTTAGCAAATGTGCTACATATTAGTAAACGTAAATAGTAACATTAAATATGAACACATATGAAAAAATAGTAAAATCATTAAACGATGTTTTTTTCTATGTATGAAAAACGTAGGTAAAGATATAAACTAAATTTAAATGGTCTAATAAACTTTTGGGTTGAAACAGTACAGAGGAAGTACGTTCTAATATGAGCTAAATTGAAATAGCTACAGAATCGACAAAATCTTTATCATCTCTGGTGTGATTAAAGTACATTCGTACGTCATACTGGAGCAAATACACGACAAATAATTGTGTTTAAGATAAAACACAAAATTGAAAAAAACATATTAAGGTAAATGGACCTTATCCATACAAGTGATTTTTATTATATCAAAATAAAACACACTTGTCCATGGTCAAATCACAAAAAGCAGTATTCAAAACTCTCGAAAACCCAAACTTCTTCAGGGAAGTGTGACCATGAGCTTCGGAAATATAACAACCTTCTAGTTAGCTAGCTATATCTAACACGTTTGAAACTTATATTATCCGATCTATTTTGGACATTTTGCAATTAACTATTCTGACATCCCATATGTTTTCAATAACGTAAATTTATAAACATTTGACAATTACATATAATGCCAGTTTCAATTTTACACCACTAGACAGATAGTCGACTCGTTTCGGAATACAATTCCTCATCTGCAGTGCTTGGACTGAAATTGTGAAATCAAAATGATTTTTCACGATGTTACAAAGATACCTAAAGGACAAAAATATATTTTACCAAATTAGCTAGGGAAATACTTTGCATAAGGGTCAGTATACCTTAGTTTTTTAGGGGTATCAGATTTTAACAAGCAGCAAATTTACAATAGTACAAAATTGTCGCCTACTGAGTTTATGACACACTCGAAGAAACATATACCAACAGAGATATCTATTCATATTCGACGGCTTTGAGTATTCTTCTTATGTTTTTTGTTTTTTTATTGATTTATAGCCCCTTGTTTGATTGTCTTGACACGTACAGACGTACAGTTAAGTCAATATTGTCATATCCGGACATTCTGTCACAACTGATTCATTAGTGTTCTGTATTGTACTTATAAGACTGATTCAATAACTTAAATTGTCAGTTATAATTTGGCGCCCCTAATGTTATTACTAATGCGATCGTAGGAGGTTTTATTTTACCCATTTGACTAGAATTATGGACAAATTAGGTATTTATTACCTTCATACTTGGTTTTTTTTTTCAATAAAAGAGAAGGTTATTAAATTAGAATTACCGCCTGCCCGTCCGTCTTTCCGTCTGTCCAAAATTCTTGTCTCCACGCATTCTTCAAATCAAACATACAAATCCATGTCCAAATCATATTCCAAAAACAAAATAAAAACTTTGAAACTGACAAGTTAAATTAAACAAGTGAACTGACACCAGGGAAGTGAGACCGGATGTTTAGGAAGGGCAAGCTTCTCCTGTTTATCTAGCTACACCAATTTTTCACGAAACTGGGTTCAAAGTATCAACATTACAAGGAAATGTGAGTATCTTTAACCCAAGATGGTCGAATCACAAAGAAAGAATCTACTGACTGGGATCCTAATTCACTGAATTTCCTCGTTCAGAATATGATTTGACATCTTGCAGAATGGCAGTGGGAGATGGTATTTCACCTTTTTGACTAATGTAATGGACAAAAATAGCGATAACTTTCATTTAGTCGTTTTGGGGATATTTTTCTTGAAGTGTAGATCGAGAAACAAGAAACAAATAGAGTTGAGGAAAGTAGAGACATGGCGCAGTATTTTATAGTTGTAAAAGTCAGACATTTTATTTCAAACTTCAGTGCCTCTCGCGTCACCTAGGTACGAATCAAACTCATGACAATACCTAATGTGACAACTTTTTCATTTCACTTGTCGAAAATAGATGGTTGCCTCAAAGCTATCCGGCCCCATCAATCATCCCTGAACTGACTGGCTCGATTTCTTCAAAAATATTGAAGCACTATTATTTCACTCCACTCAACTTCTCTCATTTTTCAAAGGTTTTGGATTTCTGTTATACAAAGTGCTATTTATTTAATTAAGACCCGTACCTTTTTCTCCGAGCCTGTCAGAGTTAAATTATCAAATGAAATTATTTCTTTCATTGATACCAATTAAACAGTAAGATAAGACCTGATTGGTTAACACAATGGGATTACAATATGTCGGAAAATATCGATTTATAATAAATTGAGGTAATTGTTTTATCAGCATACGTACATCTCTCACATTTCAATTTGGGATTTAAAAAATCTACAAATAATTATTTAATGTGATGTCTAGCAATTAAATTATAGCTACTGTTGGAAAAATTATACCATTTTCAATCGGGTTAGAACATTTAGAACAGTATTGTTAAGTTTGATGTCTCTGTGTCCAGGATTGCCCTGGTTTTATTTGACGTCCCATAGTACCATGTTTCTTTTTATTCGATGGTGGCTGTAGCTAGCTAAACAGAAGGTGATTATCCTTCTGGAGCACCTGACCTCACTTCCCTGGTGGATTTCTGATTCACGTGTTTAGCCTAACTTGTCAGTTTCAAAGTTTTTTGTTTGCTTCTGGATCTTGATTTGGACATGGATATGTTTGTTTTTGAATAGATTGGTTGATATTTGTTAATAAATCTTGCGGTTAATTGGCTATCAAATTTATCTTTTGATTCTTGATTGAATGGAATGGAAGGTTTTATTATTTATCACTTTATCATAAAAAAAATTCTAATTAAATTTATTTTAAATAAAAAACAACATTAGCATTGTCTTTTTATTATGTTATTTCGTGTGTAATGGAAACTGAGCGAACGTATCACATGTGTGTATAAATAATAAAAAAACTGAAAATTTCATTTACAGAATTGAAGAGTATACAATATTGGAAAACGATATCTCAACGCTATTGATCTAAGTGTTTGCTACATTATTGTTTTAAAAAATATTTTAAAAAATATGGGGAAAAAATTACCATTATAGCTGATAAATACTCCGCTCTAATGAAACAAAGTTTTTATTTCCCTGGTGGAATTCACGTTTTCAATCGAACTTATCAGTTTCAAAGTTTTTACTTTGCGTCTGGATCGTGATTTGGACATGGATAGATATGTTTGCTTGTTATTTGATTGGTTGATACTAGTTTACAAATCTTGCGGTTAATTGGCTATCAAATGGAGCTTTTAATTCTTGGTTGAATGGAATATTTTTTTGTTTATCACTTTATCATAAAAATCTAATTAAATTTATTTTAAATAAAAACAACATTTGCGTTGTCTTTTTATTATGTTATTTCATGTGTAATGGAATCTGAGCGAACGTATCACATGTGTGTATAAATAATCATAATAACTCAAAATTTCATTCACAGAATTGAAGAGTGTACAATATTGGAAAGCGAAATCTCAACGCTAATGATGTAAGTGCATGCTGCAATATCGTTTTCTTGAAAAACATTTTTGAATGTTATAAATTTGGTGAAAAAATATTTAAAAAAAATAAAAGTACCATTATAGCTGATAAACATTCCGCTCTAATGGAACATAGTTTTCTTTTTCCTGGTAGAAGTTCACGTTTTCAACCTAATTTGTCAGTTTCAAAGGTTATACTTTTCTTCTGGATTGTGATTCGGACATGGATTAGTTTGTTTGTTATTGATTTTCAACAAATTGATTTTGAAAAAATGTTCAGTCTTTTATGATATGATTTTTGGAATGCAGTATACAATTTTTTTTCACTTGACAATTTTCAAAACGACATGAAATAAAATAAAACTTAAAACATTTACCAGTCTGCTAAGAAAGAAGCGTTTCCTCGCTCACCAATTCAAAGTGGTTAATATCATAAACCGCTGGATTAAATAATAGAATGGATTAGAATAGATTTAATGTTGTTAGGTTAGAGATAATGTACAATTATCACTTCTACAACCATGACATGAAAGAGAAAACACTACGACCCTTCGTTTTTAAGTTTTAATAAAGCAAAAATTAGAAGATAAACGAACCAGAGCCAACTTGCAATGCAAAAGGATAAAGAGCACAGTTGCAAAGAGAGAAAGTCTTTTTATAGAACCTTTTAGAACTGTGCTATTATAGATCGACTGTCATATAAATCGATATATATATAGACCGATTGCATGTATTGACGTCTACAAATTACGATATGGTATACCTAATGATATAATGGTAAAATCTAGGTTTTATAAAAATAGTACTTCCTTTCACACAATTTTGATTTCACACGTGACTGGTGTAGCTAGCTAAACAGGAGGTGCTTACCCATCTAGAGCACCCGGTCTCACTTCCCTTATGGAAGTGAACGTGTTTTACCTAGGATTTTACTTTGCTTCTGAATTATGGTTTCGACATGGATAAGTAAGTCTGTATTGATTAACATAAAACAAGTTATACAGGTGTTTGCTTTCTAATCGATTTCTTTTCAAGTTATAGAATGAAAAAGCCATACTATTTACAGAGCTGCTAGCAAGGGAGTGGAATGGGGTGTAATAATGGTGTTAAATGACCCAATGAATGTTCTTTCATTTTCATTAATGTTGCAAGAAGAAATATTCAAGCTCAGGAAAATTAATTTTGATGGCTATAAATAGGGTGGCCCTAGTTATCTAGGACATTAGAATGGCGTTTAATTATATATCTGACATACGTGTTTTATATATTATCATTTATTACAAATATGTGTTTTATATTTTTGTCGCTTGTTATCTTAGGTGTGAGTAGTCCTATGATTTTTGCCTAGAAAAAAAACCAATCATACTAATCTATGTCCGAATCACATTCCAGACGCAAAGTAAAAACTTTGGAACTGACAAGTGAGGTTAGACACTGGAAGGGTAAGCACCTCCTGTTTAGCTGGCAACACCGCCACGCGTGTAATCGAAACTGTGTGAAAGAAACATGGGACTATGGGACATAAAATATATCCAGGTCAGTCCTAGTAATTTATGTTAAAGAGCAAGACATTATCGTTTTAATGTTCCTTAACTTCTATCTCCTTAATGTCAAGGTACATGTACCAGGAACAATCGTTGTTAATTTCCCTAACCAAACATCATAACGGAGAGATTGAAGCTGCTGTGCTTCTTCGCCTTCGCGTATTTTTTTCTTCTTATTATCACAATGGTTTCTCAATTACAACTTTGAAATTCAGTTTTCATCAAATAAATGAATTCTATAGTATCTACGTATCCGTTTGATATTTGATTTTGCTGTACAAGTACACCTCCGTTATTATCACATTACTACAGACATATGACATACATCTCCCGCAGCTTAACTCTCCCACACAAATGACAGAGTATCGACAAAACAAGCTCAAATTATTTTATAAATCGTTGCTTGAATTATAGGGTTACATTTTCACACGGCTTGATAATTTTGTTTAAGGCAATGTGCTCATTATTCTGTTCTTTTAGATGTTTATATCGACCAATCAAATGTCAAAACATTTCAGCGTCAAGGAATCCAACCAATTAAATGTCATGACACATCAATGTCAAGGAATCCAACCAATAAAATGTCACAATACTTCAACATCATTTTAGACAGCTGTAATTACTGGCTAGGAATTTACGTCTTGTGTTCGTTTCTAAATTACAGCTTTTACCTTTTAAACAATGGTTTAGAAATAGCTACAAGAAGGCTACTTGATAAATTTGTTTTGCACTGTGATTATTTTTTGCTGATCTTGTGTTTTTCAAGCTGTTTGCTTGCAAAACGAATAATTAGATTGCATGGCAGTGAAGTTTGAAAACACAAACACACACATAGAGAGAGAGAGAGAGAGAGAGAGAGAGAGAGAGAGAGAGAGAGAGAGAGATCAAATTACCTTGATAAATAGTCGCAAATCAAACTTATGTAAAATTGTTCGGTTTTACTTTTTATTATAATTTGATCACTGCAATAATTTATTTAAAGAAAATTCCGAAGTGTGGATAATATTGTTTTTGCTATATATACAATATCACCCAGTTTCCTTCCATGAAAGCTATTTCTCAATATTACCGTAAATTTGCTTCGTCTATAAAAAATGTGTGATTGACCATTTTAAACTGATGATTTTTTAACAATGGAAGTAGGCTGGGTCAACCGTCATCCAACTCACCGATGACGTCATCCTCGTTTAGATGCGGTAGACGGGTTCCAAATAAACAGAAAATTAATAAAAATGAAATGCAGTTATAGTCCATATAGCAGATTAGATATAAACAATGAATTATAAATATAAGACATGACCTTGTTTTGGGGACATTTCATGCTAGTATGATACCGGGTGTTCTGGATACAAATTTAACATGAAGAGCGAAGCACAATTTGTAGCCGGAACACCCAGTATCAAAACAGCATGAAGTGACCCAAAAACTGTCATTTATTAATCCAAAACAAAATATCCCATGTCCGAATCACAATCCAGAAGCAAAGTAAAAACTTTGGAAATGACAAGTTAGGTTAGACACGTGAACTTCCACCAGAGAAGTAAGGCCGTGTGCTCCGGAAGGATACTTGTAATGATTCCTACTCTTATTCTTAATTCTAATTCGCATGTTTTGGTTTATTTCACATGTTACATGAAACGTCAAATATATCCAGGATACTTTCTGGAAACCGAGACATTGCACTTACAAACACCATTGTGAGGACTGCCATAAGATATTATTTAAGATCATTGATAAGCCTATGATTGCATTATAATATACTTGAATCAATTTATTTTCAAGAAGTTTACTTGGTTGTATAAAGTTCCCTTAGTTGGATAAAACTACAATAGCGTATTTTTTATGATGTAGGTATGTTGCTGCATATACAGTCAAACCTGTCTTAAAGGCCACCGCTATAACGGCCACCTGCTTATAAAGGCCAGTAAAATTTTATCCCTATTATTCTTTTTTCATATTTAAACATTTATATAAAGGCCATCTGCCCACAAAGGTCACTTTTACTGGTTCCCTTGGGTTGCCTTTATAGACAGGTTTGACTGTATAAAAAGAAAAGATAACAGACAAAATAATTGAAAGGTTTGTGATATATCTCCAGGTGTCATAATTCAGGTATGTATCTAAATTTGGAGCTGAAGTTGAATAATCAGTTGTATTTTTTGTTTCTGGTAAAAAAATATATCCAGATATGGAGCAAATCGGTGAAGTGTTGACGATCGGATTATTTTTTAAGGGCGGATTTGTAAAATAAATAAAGTGCCCAAAGGAATACAAGATGCTCCATGAGGGTAATTGTTTTATTTATCACAGTTATAAATATTTTAATGGTACGAGAAATAGAATCTTTCACCTGTTTGTGACCGATACCGTTTGATCTCAGCCTCGATAGGGGTATGTTACATCATATCACCCTTGACTGAGATCATACGGTATCGGTCACAAATAGGTGACAGATTCTATTATTCCAGTGACTGCCAAAAGACTATTTTTAAATAAGTATTAAAATAAGTCTATTAGTCTTTGTTGAGCTGTTCAGTTCTTTCTTTCATAAACCTATATTGCGACATGGTTTTGATTCATTGGTTATTACATTAATTTGTTAATGAGTTACAAATTTCTTCATTGAATTTAGGCATATCTAAGTAAGTGAAGGTGATAAATTCGTTTTCAAATTTTCATAACAATAAGTAGTCACATTTACAAAATTTGTGAAGTATATTTTTTGCAAAAATGTTGCTTTTGAAAAAATTGTTTTAGCAATCAGTAGCAAATGGCAATTTTGGCTATTGGGAATGAAAACATTGAGATAGGGTGTAAAATTATTTGTGTAGCTAGGTTTTAACATCTTCAAAACTATTAGTAGCCAAATTTCTTAATTTGTGCAAAAAAATAAGTTGCTTTTTGAAAGATGTTTTAGAAATAGGTAGCTTATAACGAATGGCTACCAGGAATGAGAACATAGGGTTTGTAATTAAATCACTACGTAGAACAATGTATACCTTTATACCGTTATCTATACAGTTGACGAACATCGCCAATAAAACCGGTGATAGTAAGCTTTTCAGTTTAACAAAGCGGTGATATTAAAGCTGTGAACCTAAACGATTAAACATCGCTTAAATCATGATTCTGATGCCATACAAAGAAGAATTTTCTTTTCAAGTTCACCATACGTTTTTTAAATTCAAATGGTTTCGATATATTGATATCTTGTCGTCTTTAAATGCTGTTTTTGATTGCTCTCTTTCTCTTTCTCTCTAAGATATCGTATGTATTTACAGATTACTTTCAGAAATCTCATTCTTACCGTCTGCAGATGTCTCTCAAATATATTTGTGTAGTTGAACACTTTACATAATACTTTATGAACTCTTTTGTCATCTTTCACTCTCTCTCTCTCTATATATATATATATATATATCTCTCGAAATCTTTTCTTTTATATCTCTCTCTTGCATGTCGCATTTTTAGGTAAATTTGTTTTACCTTGATGAACTTTCATTCACGTTGTCAACAAATCCTCTCTCTCTCTCTCTCTCTCTCTCTCTCTCTCTCTCTCTCTCTCTCTCTCTCGCCCCCTTGAATAGTGAAGTTTGTCTTTGTGTTTAAATCTCAACAAGATAACTGTCACCAACTGTCTCTCTCTCTTTCGGATATTGACGTTTGCCTTTGTGTTAAAATCTAAATCAAGATTACAAATGTACTGTCACCAAACCATCTCTCTCCCCCCCTCTCTCTCTCTCTCTCTCTCTCTCTCTCTCTCTCTGTTTATTGATTACCTTACCATGAGCATGTCTTCTATAACAAAATCCTCATCATTGCACCTACATATTCAGTTGCAATAAATCTGCTTATTCATATCAGTCTGATGCTAATGTATTTCACATTTATATTACAGCAAATATATCATATTCCTCGCTGGTTTACTATATAACACGATGTCCTATCATGCTTAATCCAAGGTGAATGTCAAATTTTAATCTTAAATCCTACCTTATTGATAATCCAAATGCAAATAACTAATGCCATATCATTCCATATTTCATATTTTGTCTTATTGACAGTCCAAAATGGAATTACTTATATCATATTAATCCATGTTAATTTCTTGAATTTTTCGGTCCAAAACCTTTGTAAATCTGTTGCAGAATCCATTTAAATGGTTAAATATAAACATATGTACCTAATACTATATCAGTTCATATTTTATTCAAGAATATTTGGTCTCATACCTTGTCAAACTGTATCCAATTTTAAAACACAATCCAATCCTGATCCTATATTAATCCATACTCTATTCCAGGAATTATTTGGCCACAACATCAATCCAGGTTATATTCTTCTTTTGGTCACAAACCCTGTAAAACGGTTGCAGATTCCGAATTTAAAAAGCCATCCAATCTATACATATGTTTTTCAATTCATGCAATGTATTATTGTTAAACTGTAAAACTGTTGCAGTATCTAAGATTCAATCTATACACATATAGCTGATCACGATGATACAAATGGTATTTTACCATCCTTTACGTTTTGACTCTATGACACGTCTAGTCCATACTTCGTGTAGTAAATGTCGATAACATACTCTAAGTATTTCCAATAGGCACGATAATTAAATGTTACTATGGCAACATTTTATACACGAACATATTTTGTAAATCTTTGTAAAACTGATGAAAAATCGCACTTCCCGTATAATAATTAAATTATTCAGCTTCCACGCAATTTTTCTTTATTAATATTTTATGATTTGTTAATCTACGATCAAAATCAGGGTTTTTAATCCAATTTGAAGACTGGCAGCAATTAGATGTTCGTTCATGTTGTCTTTTGCAGTCGATGCTGTCACGATAAAGATGGATATATAATATTAAAGTTCCAATGAATCCATAAATTGGTATGAAATCGTCTGTAAAATTGCACGAAATAGCCAACATTTATTCCTTAGGTTTCATAGATATGCATAACATGTCTTTAAACGCTACTAGCTAACAACATGGCAGCAATCCAAGCGTATTTCTTCATAGCAGACGACATAACTACTTCCTCATTGACAAACGCCAAAAATCTCGCTGATCATTTAGATTCAGAATTATAGTGCATCCGTATAGAGAAAGGGATTACGCGTAATACTGTAATGGTTTCCAAACCGTTATGGTTAACAATCTGATCACGTGATAACAGTTCCGCGCTGAATCAATATCGTCCTTAGCAGGTCTCCAATTCTGTGTGTTATATTTTTTATTACAACAGAAGATGATTGATGTCTTCAAAGTCACTTGAGTTCTTAAGATGTATTCGGTCGATTAATTGACTGCATCTTTTGAAAGACGTTTTTATAATTCTTTTAATTATATATTTGTAATGCAATGATTGCATTGAAGGGTCGCAATCAACAAAACCGACTGTATTATAAATGATATCTAATATTGAGACTGATCATAACAATGTGTACAATAATGGATTTTTTTATTATGTTTTTTTTATCTGAATATCCGTTAGAATTGATTTACTATATTATAAAGCATCTTTACTAACAATCACGATTACACAAACCGTTTACCTACATTAAATATCTATATTTAACGAATTTTTCTACTGTTGCAAGTAATCTTCTGAATCACAGAAAAATATGACGTGGAGAAAATAAGTGAAAAAACATATTTCAATTTTGATGTTTTTTAAATTAAATGTACCTCGGCATTAAATGAAATTCGATTTTGTAACTTTAAACGGAGACATAAAGTGCTTTATATGGGATCACAAATAGTTATAATCCGATGACTACTCTTGACAAATAGGGGTTTAATTTTAAGTTTTAACACCTAACATTTCGTGACCTCAAGTATCAAGACATTATATTCATTTTTGTATGGTATCAAAAACTAAAGATACTTATTTTGTGTGTAAATCAAAAACAAACATACCAATCCATGTCCAAATGTAGAAGAAAATTTAAAATACTGAAATTGACAAATTCAGTAAAACACGTGAACTTCAACCAGGGAAGTAAGGTAGGGTGCTCCGGAATGGTAAGCGCCTCCTGTTGAGCTAGCTATTTTCGCCGCGTGTGTTATTATTGTCTTATTACAAAAGATGATGATTTATGTGAGTTCTTAAGATCGTATTCGGTCGATTAATTGACTGCATCTTTTGAAAGGCGTTTTTATAATCCCTTTTAATTATATATTTGTAACGCAATGATTGCATTGAAGGATCACAATCAACAAAACCGACTGTATTATAAATGATATCTAATATTGAGACTGATTATCATGACAATCTTTACCATAATGGAGTTTTTATTTGCTTTTTAATCTGATTTTCCGGTAGAATTGATTTACTATAGTAAAAGCATCTTTACTACCAATCATGATTTCAGAGAGTATTTACATAAATTTTCCAATATTTTTTTATTTATATCTATCTAATTTCTCCACTGTTGCCAATAATCTTTTGTATCGCAGAAAATATGACTCAAAGATAGTTAGCGAAAAAAATCAGTTTTGAAGTATTTTATAATTTATTGTAATAAAATGCGATTTTGTAACTGAAAATAGAGGAATTTTGGGGTTTATTCAGTTATCTATGGTATCACAGATAGTTATGATCCGAAGAACAAGTTCTTAAACCTCATATTTGATAACCTCAAATATGAAGAGAGTTTAGTATTTTATTCATCGTTCTATGAGATCAAAGGAGTTGAGAGTTGAGTAATGGTGTTGAACGCATTTCACTTATATCGACACTTCGGTAGCTATAGGCGAAGGTACAGAAAGTTTGTGCGTTGCGCTGCTGGCATTATACAGGAGGGTTATTTACTGTGCAACGCCTGTCGTGACACGGGACCTCGTTTATCTTAAGTTCCTATCCGAAAGAACTGTGAGTATCATTTTGTAATGTCGAGTGCTTGGCGAAAGAACAGTAACTACCCACTTCCAAGTCTTGGGACTCGAACTCACGACCTCCCACTTACAAAGCGAGCACTCTACCAACTGAGCAACCGCAGCGATTTGGATCAAAGGAGATAATAACTCGAACATATTTTGTTAAAACAATAAAATAAGTCGAGTACAGAGTTTTACAGTTCATTAATTGACTGCATCTTTTGAAAGACGTTTTTATAATCCCTTTTAATTATATATTTGTAACGCAATGATTACATTGAAGGATCGCAATCAACAAAACCGACTGTATTATAAATAATAGCTAATATTGAGACTTGCTAACATCACAATCTTCAGAATAATGGAGTTTTTATTATAGTTTTTTTTTTATCTGACTATCAGTTAGAATTGATTAACCATAGTAAAACATCTTTACTAACAATCACGATTTCACAAACCATTCACATAAATTTTGCAATATTTTTATATTTCAATTTAGCGAATTTCTCTACTGTTATCTTTGGAATCACAGAAAAATATGACGCAAACAAAATTTGAGAGAGAAAAAGATATTTCAAATTTGAAGTTTTTTTTAAAATTAATTGTACTTCGGCTTTAAATGAAATTCGATTTTGTAACTTAAAATGGAGATATTTAGTGTTTTATAAAATTATATATGGGATCACAAATAGTTATTATCCGAAGACAACTCAAATAGGTTTTTAATTTTAAAGTTTTTAAATCTAAGATTTCGTGATCTGAAATATCAAGAGATTTAATTCATTTTGTATGGGATCAAAGAAGGTTTTAACTTGTAGATACTTATTCTGTGTGTTACCAAAAACAAACATACCAATCCATGAAAAAATAATTATTTAGAAGCAAGTTAAAAATACTGAAACTAACAGATAAGGTTAAACATTTGAACTTCAAGCAGGGGAGTAAGGTCTGGTGTTCCGGAACGATAAGCGCATCCTGTTGAGCTAGCTATTCCCGCCGCGTGTGTTATATGTTTAACTACAAAGATGATGATTGATGTCTTCAAAGTCACTTGAGTTCTTAAGATGTATTCGGTCGATTAATTGACTGCATCTTTTGAAAGATGTTTTTATAATCCCTTTTAATTATATATTTGTAACGCAATGATTGCATTGAAGGATCGCAATCAACAAAACCGACTGTATTATAAATGATATCTAATATTTATGTTTTTTTTATCTGAATATCCGTTAGAATTAATTTACTATATTAAAAACGTCTTTAGTACCAATTACGATTTCACAAACCATTTTTTACATAATTTACATAAATTTTGCAATATTTTTATATTTATATTTACCGAATTTTTCTACTGTTATCTTTGGAATCACAGAAAAATATGGCACGAAGAAAATTAGTGAAAAAAGATATTTAAATTTTGATAGTTATAATCCGAATACAAATCCGAAATTTTAAACCTCAGATTTGGTATGAAGAACAATTAGGGTTTTATTATTCTTTTATGGGATCAGCGGAGTTGGGAGTTGAGTAATATTGTTTGACGTCCTAGTCAATAATTTCACTTATATCGATACCTTGCCAGCTATTATTGTCAGTGCGTTGCGCTGATGGCAATATCAGCAAAGTTTCAGTGTACCGTGTCACACCTACCGTGACACTTGACCTTGTTTATTTTTTCCATCCGAAAGAAATGTGACTATCATTTGTAATACCAAGTGCTTGGTGAAAGAGCAGTCACCACCCACTTCGAAGTCTTGGGTCAGACCCGGTAGGGATTCGACCTCATGACCTTCCACTTACAAAACGAGCACTCTATCAACTGAGTTACCGCAGTGTTTGGGATCAAAGGAGATCATAACTCGAAGAAACATATTTTGTTCAAACAATAAAATAAGTCGAGTGACGAGTTTTACAGTTCATTAATTGACTGCATCTTTTAAAAAATGTTTTTAATATTGTTTTAAATATATTATAGTTATGCCATGGTTGTATTGAAGGTCCGGAATCAAATGAACCGACTGTGTTATAAATGATATCTTATATTTAGACTGATTATCATGTCAATATTTAACAATAATGGAGTTTTTATTTGGTTTTTTATCTGACTATTCGTTAGAATTGAATTACTATATTAAAAAGCATCTTTACAACCAATCATGATTTCACGGAGTATTTACATTAATTTTGCAATATTTCTATAGCTGATTCACGGATTGTTATTCAGCTATCTATTGGAACAAAGAAAGAAGTCAATTGAAAAATGGGGTTTTAATTATGAAGTCTTTTTTATTTCATAGAAACTCGGCTTTATGAATCAATAAAATGTAATTTTTTAACCAAGATAATAAGAGATACCGTTGGTATCGCGTTATTGGTTTCGTATACGAATAGAAACAGTTCTGGTATTATTCAGAAAATTCATAAATGATCTTATCTAAAACAAACATACATCCATGTCCGAAACACAATTCAACTTTAAAACTGACAAGTTAGGTTAAGCTTTCACCAAGGAAATGAAGCGGGGTGCCCCCGAAGGGTAAGCACCTCCCGTTGAGCTAGCTACCGCCGCTAAGTGTGTAATCAAAATTGAGTGAAAGGAGCATGGACTCGAGTGAATGGAACATGGAACTACGGAACGCCAATAAAAATTTCAAAGACTCAAAGACTGTTGGATTATATTAAAGTCGTAAGGATTTGTATTTCACACTTATCTGTTAATCTTCAATTTAACGATCAAGAGATCGATATCTAGCTCTGATAATTCAAGAAATGCATTTTTTAAACAAATTCTGATTTGCAAAGCAATTGTGTTTTCAAAGACTGTCAGATTCAATAATTCCCCTATTACTTATATGTCAACAATATTATTTTAGATTTTCATCTGTTAACTTTTAATTAAACAAATATCAAGTCGATCCCTGACTTTGCCTATTCGGGAAATGCAGTTTTAGACAATTTTGTGACCACAAAACATTTGACAAGAAAGACTGTCGGATCTTGTGATATACTTATTGCTCATATGTCAGCTTTAATAATTTTTTTATTTTCATCTATTAACTTTTAATAAACGAACGTCAAGTCGATCAAGGGAATTGATAATTCAGGAAAAATCGTGATTTGCAAACAATTGCACTTTCAAAGACTGTCGGATTTAATAATATCCTTTATGCTTATGTGTCAACAATATTAATTTTGTATTTTCATCTCTTAACCCTTATTAAACGAATATCAAGTCGATTCCTGACTATGATAATTCGGGAAATGCAGCTTTTTGATAAACTCATAATTTGCAAAGCAATTGCACTTTCAAAGACTGTCGGAATCAATATTATATTTATTGCCTTTATGTCAACAGTAATAATTTTATTTTTTCATCTGTTAACATTGAACCAAACGAGCATTAAGTCGATCCCTGACTTTAATAATTCAAGAAATGCAGATTTTTTTTTAACTCGTGACTGCAAAGCGATGGCACTTTAAAAGACTGCTAGATTAAATAATATCTCTATTGTTTATATGTCAACAATTTTAATCTAATTTTTTTATTTTCATCTGTTAACTTTTAATTAAACGAACATCAAGTCGATTCCTGACTTTGATAATTCGGGAAATGCAGGTTTTTCGACAAAACCGTGATTTGCAGAGCAATTGCACTTTAAAAGACTGTCAGATTTAATAATATCTTTATTGTCTATATGTCAGATATTTTTCTTTTTAATGAAATGAACAAAAAATTCGATATGTGGATTTTGAACATGATTATACCAGAGATAAGCTGTAAACGTATTTAGTTTCCCGTGTATTTAATAATATAGACATATCTACGTGGTAATTTTTTGCGTTTGTTAAGTATGCACTTAAAAACAATAAGAACAAATATAGTTTTCGCTCGGTATTATTTTCGCGCCAAAGAAAACGACCGCGAAAAAATAGTACACGTTTAAATAGGTTTATAGAAAAGAAAACCTATTTTGGGCTTTGATACGAGAGATATACTGCTAATGTATTTAATTTCGCGTGTATTTATTTTCGAGGTGATAAAATGTTAGAAGAATTCGCGTAGTGAATTTTATCGCATTTGTTGAGTATGTACTTAAACACAATAGGAATAATATGGTTTTCGCTCGGTATTATTTTCTCGCAAAAAAAAAAACTATCGCATAATAAGCTAAAATTAATGCACCGCGAAAATAAATACGTTTACAAAACAAGGTAATCGATCTGTGGGCTTTGGTGATGATTATTAGACAAAATCGTGATCGTAAATCAATGACTACTATTTAAAAGACTACTGGATTAAATGACATGCTAATTGATTTAATGTAAATATTATTTAATTACGGTTTTCCCCAAATCAAAGATGAGAGAAAATTTATCCACTTTCATACTGAAATGTGTCAGAATTGATTGTAGAGGGTTTTGTCACAGCATTCATGATTTTAGCACCAATTGTGGCTTTGTACTGCAAGCAAATTTTGTTTCTAAACGCGTCTAATTGCAAATCAAAATTTTATGAAATTGGCCCTGTGAAAATCATCAAAATCAAAAATGACGAAAAATTAACCCACTTTCCTACTGAAATGTGTCAGGATTGATTGAAACGACAGCTGTAACAATTGACATTTTTAGCATCAATTGTGGTTTTGCAGTTCGAAACCATGTTTTTGACCTTTTCCTATCAAATTCATTAAAATCAGAAATGTGGTGTCAATATTATTGAAACCGGGTCTGGCACAGTTCAGATTTTTAATAATAATTGTGGTGTTGAACAAAACCCAAAACTTTGTTAAACTGGTTCTCTCAAAAACCGCAAAATCAAGGTTGACCAAAATTTAGGCCACCTTGTACTTATATGGGTCAATGATTAAAACTAGGGCTTTTACAATCAAAATTTATTTCTAAATTCCATTCTGGTTTAGCAAAGCAAGTCAAACATTTTTGAAAATCAACTGAAATATGTCAAAATTTATTGAAACTTGGCTGTCCACAGTCACGATGTATTTACTATTATTTAAGGTTATGCAAAACAAACCAAATTATTTTGAAACGCGATTTGCTCAAATGTGTCAGTATTGGTTATTGTCTAAATTTCCTGCAAGTTAAAAATTGAAATTTTCAAAAACTAAGGTATACTCACTCATGCAAAGTATTTCCTTAGCTTAATTTTGTAAAATATATTTTGGTCCTTTTGGTAGCTTTTCAACATCTTCAAAATAATTTTGGTTTCATAATCTTGGTCTAAGCACTACTGATGAGGAATTGTATTCCGAAACGGCCGTCTAGTGCTGTAAAATTAAAACTGGTATAATATGTAATTATAACCGTTCACATCGAGATTTCTAACACATGTAACACCCATTGTAATTTTAAACTGCAAGTCAAAATTTTTAACCTTGTCATGTAAAACAAAGCCCAAAAAGTAATAAAGAATAAATAAGCTTTTGTACTGAAATGTGTCAGAAGTGATTGAAACTGTGGAAATGACAGTCAAGTTTTCAGCATCCATTGTTTTGCATTTGAAAATTTTGTTTAAAATGCTCCTATCAAAAACATAATCCACTGTCGTACTTAAATATTATGTCCGAGTTGATTAAGCTGGGGCTGTCATAATCAAGATGTTTAACATTTATTGGGTTACGTCACTGCTAGTGACATTTTGTTTGGTTACGATAGTCCAAGCAGATTTAAGTCATTCACAAGATTTTAAGATTTTTGAAATTCACTTTCGTAATGAAATGTGTCAGAACTGATTCAAACTAGGATTGTTATAATCAAGAATTTTTTACATCCATTTTTGATTTTGGTTTGTTTTTGACTCACAGTCCAATCTGCCTTAAAGGCTACCTCTATATAAGGACCACCTGCTAATACAAGCCAGTAGAATTGTATCCACAAGGTTCTTCATTCATATTTTTTGAACCTGTATATAAAGACCACTTTTACTAGCTTCCTTGGTTGGCCTTTATAGACAGTTTGGACTGTATTGACATCTGTTGTCTACTCTCGGTCGTTAGGTGCGCCATGAGTTTTGGTTTTTATTAGCCCGTGTTGGTTAATCTATCTCAAATTTCAAACGTGATTATATCCACGATGGGAGATCCATTTACATTCATATTTCTCTGAGGAATAAATGTTATTTTATGCGAGCGTTTTGGTGATTTAAATTGTCTTTAACGATATTCGTGATTGAAATGTTTATGAGCCAATAACGTCCGACGTAATGCGTGGGCGCGGTGCACATTTTGTCAACAATCAAAACAGAATTCCATGAAACATTTTTTTTTTTTTTGGATTGTAAAAAAATAACATCTCGCTGTAAATTGTTTGCGCATATGATTGTGACTGATTTAATTTTGACTTTCAGTTAATTTTGTTTGGATTTACATCTAGAAGCTGACGGATTTAGAAAGATCGGAACAGTGTATGACATTCTTATCCTTTTTTATGACCGCTGCAGACAGCTAGGGGTTTAACAGTTCATCTGTATCGCGATTCATCACATAACAATTTGATATACAATACATTTATATTAAAACAATATGATACAATACTTTTGATACATAATATGAAACATATACTTGAATTAAACCTCAATTATGACACCTACGAAAGGTTACATTTGAAGCTGTATGACAAATGTTATGACGTCTAGCGCTGTAAAATAAAAACTGGCGGGGTCTGACCCTAGACTTGAAAGTGGATAGTGGCTTATCTTTTGCAAAACATTTGGCATCACGAAATAAAAGTCACGGTTCTTTTAGATATGACCTTAAAATAAACGAGGTCCCGTGTCACGATATGCGCGCCTATAGCTGAAAAAGTCTCGATATACCACCAGGGGAATGGTGTTTAGTGCTCTATAAAACGTTATGAACCTTCTGCCTAGCTAGTTCTAGCCACCACATGTAAAATCTAAATTGAGAATGAAATAAATAGGGAAAATTGGATGCCATAAAATTAAAAATTAGAAAAAAATATATTCTAAAAAAAATAGAATAAATCACTACTTCTAGTGCAAGGCAGAGAAATCTCAATTATCGTTCTAAAATACTTGGTCCAGAATTCCACAAGCCTTGGGTTGAGATTTCACGATCTGCCTTACAGAAAGTGATATATAATATTAATCTTTTAGTATAGATACATTATTCTTTTAATGGTTTTGAACTATGCTCCTGGAAACATTTTAGAGCGTTAGACTCCCATGATGCAGTTCATCCATGAGCAGACGATCGATACGCCATGGTGATTTATCTGTTCCTATACACAGATGTCTATTACATAATACTGCGATGCGTTTGAATAATCGACCATGTGTGTAGATTCGCACATCACTCTGCCAATACAACTCAAACAGAGCTATTTCTTGAAATTACTGCCTTGGGATTCATACTTTAAATATCCCATTGATTTCACTTTTTTCCAGGAATGTTTGCAAACACAATAATGGTTTAGATGTTCTGGGATTTTATTTGAAATTAAGCTAAGATTCGTTTTACTAAGAATGTTTATTCTAGCTAAGATCAAATTAATTTTTTGGGTTAATCAATGCAAATTATAAGACTGTCTCCGAGCTATTTAGGATTTTGAACCCAACAGAAAACCATAACTTTGTTTTTCAAAAGAATTACGTTGGCAAACTGCCAAGTACATGATCAATGAAAAAATATCATTTAAATCAAAGATAATGGCTAGAAATATATGTGTGTTTATGGAACAGTTGTTGTGTAATGATTGTGACCTATAATTTAGTCCTACAATGGTGACCTATAATTCTGAATTACAATTCTGACCGATAATTTTGACCTAAAATTGTGACCTAGTATTTTGAGCTAAAATATTGACCTACAATTGTGACCTATTATTGAGATCTATTATTGTGACCTGAAAAAATGACCTTCAATTATGACCTATTAATTGACCTACAAATATGACCTATAATTTTGACCTACAATTATAACCTGCATTTATCTATAATAGAAGAAAGGAATTAACAATTTAAATATATTGCAACTTTCAACGCAATCAAGAACACATACAATACAACAGTTGGTGGAAACAAACAGCAAAACAAGAAACAGCAGGACAAGAAAAAGACGAACACATTAGATCCCAACAATAAAATATAACCGACTTTGGACAAGCACTAGATGGCTCGTCAACCTTTCTGTCGTGCAGTAAGAACTTGGCTACAGATAACGCAACCAAAAACATGACACGGTTAAAGAGAATTATGAAAACAGAAAAAATACAAGATAACTGAATTATTGAAAAGACAAAGCAATTATCTTGACCATTATTATAATTACATATTAAACCAACTTTAATTTTACAGATGGCCATTTTGGAATACAATTCCTCTTCAGTAGTGATTGGGCTAAAATTGTGTTCAAATTGAAGAAAAGAAAAAAAACTTATCTGGACCTCTATTATAGTTACATATTATACCAGTTTTAATTTACAGCACTAGACCAACGTTCCTCATAATTAGTGCTTGGACTAAAATTGTGTTCAAAATGAAGAAAGGACAAAACACACATTTGGACCACTAGTGATAAAATAGCCTACATTAGACAGGCGTTGACAGAAAATATGTGGTAATATTACTTTAAGAGGGCACTCGACCGTTTTACCATAAAACATGTACTAGGCTACAGACAACACAACCAAGAGCTCGTAAAATACAAATACGCAATATAACAGCAAAACAAGAACAGACAAGCTTGTGTGGACCATTAACTATAAAATTCCCTACTTTGGAGGGACACGGAAGAAATTATGTGGTAATAGCAGTTTCACAGGGCACATAACCGTGTAGCATGTACTTGGAAACAGTCAACAAAACCAAGAACACTACAAAATACTAATAAATGACGGAAACGGTACCACAAGAAGACAAGGCAAGCTAATTTTGACTACCTATTACAAATTGACTTTGAGTTAGCACTGGTTTTCGCCTCAAGCACTTTATTTTAAAATTTAGAAAAGAAACCAAGTTCCTAAAGTACGGAATTGTCAAAATTGAGTCGAACGTCGTGCGCCGAATGACTGAGATAATGATAGTTAATGAGACAAAATACGCAGAGACAAGCTGTCGATTCGGCGCTTATTCGTTAGCTTAGTGTTAAACTTTTGACAGGTCTGTACTGTATGTGTTTGGTCTAATTACATATTATACCAGTGTAAACTAACTAAGATGACGGCAGATGTCGGATGGGGTGTAGATCGCCCAAGAGAATTAAGATCCTACAGTCGTAATGAACAATGAAATTTGATTTTAAATGGAACAGAGAGTCAGTGCTGCACCAAAGGATGGTAAAGTAATAAAAGTAATAAAAAACGTAAACGTAAAAAGAGCAAAAAAAAAACTCAATTTGACAGCACTAGAAGGCCATTTCCTCGTCAGTACTAGTATTGCTTGGACCAAAATTTTGAAACCTAGAGGTTGATAAAATAAATGATATTTTTCCAGATTTAGCTATACTTTACACGATGGAGTATACTTTAGTTTTTGAAGATTTTCAGATTTTTATAGCAGGCTAGTTTGACTTCAACTCAATTGAAAACTATGCTACTATTAGTAGTATAACCTAACAAAAAGCATACTAAAAAATAAAATAAAAATATTAGTTATATAAACCACAAATTAGGTGCGACATTGACTCCGTGGAAAACTTTACCACTACTAGTCTGTCCTAACGAAAATCAATACCGAGAAAGAAAAATATATTTTAGCTATTGTATTTAATTTTCGCGGTATACTAATTTTCGCTTATTTTGCGGTTATTTGTTTTATAGTATGCTTATTGTGCTATAGTGGATATTTCATTGCTGTTTGTCCTAACAAAATCCAATACCGAGAAAGAAAAAATATTTTAGCTTCTGTATTTATTTCTTAATTTCCTATACCATGAAAATAAATACACGCAAAATAAAAAATGTTTACAGTATATAAAACACTACACGTAGTTAGTCATAACAAAAAGCAATGTTGAGAAAGAAAAAAATATTAGTTATACAAAAACACAAACTAGGTGGGTTTACTGAGCACGTCTATATCGATGAGGTCTTATTGATTATGACAGGTCAGTATCAGGATATTTCCCCGCGGTATATTATTACGAATTAGTCTGTCACGTTCGCACTAATGTACCTATCTTGTGGCCCATTGTTGTAGACATAAGCAATATGTTGTAGTGTGTATAATCACGTAATTAATAATTTCATTTTCAGTTCAAAATCTATATGATATCATAGCTATATTAATAATTTATTGGTGCAATCTCAGCCAAAATTTATACAGAGCCACGAAGCCGCAGTTCCGTATGTGCCTCACTTTAGATCTTTTCATTGTAACAGGCAAAATATTGATTGACTGATTGATTGATTTGGGTTCTAGGTCCAAGTCAAGAATATATCACCGAAATCGAGACGTCACTAGCTATAGGTGAAGTTTTGCAGTTTGCAATGTGCAGGGATGGTTCTTTAATGTGCCATACCCACGTACCGTGACACGGAGCATGGGGTTTTAAGGTCCCTTCCGAAGGACTTTCATTTCTATGTACCGAATGCTTAGCAAAAGAAAAGTCACTTCCCTTTTTAATGTCTTGGTAAATTACGGTCGGGGTTCCATCACCTCCCGCTACAGGTACACAGCAATCAGACATTCATTCTCGGTGAGCTTGGTAAATGAATGTATATCTTGGGCTGTGAAGAAGTGTGCAGAATAATTTTAGAGATAGGGTGATAAGGAACAGTGCGCACTTGGAAATACAGGACTGGATTACTCGAAGTTTTAAAACAGTTATGAAGTATTCAAAGTAGCAGAACGGTAAACGTTGGACTTGAAAGAATGGTAACATGGGGAAATAAAGAACCGTAAGATGTGGGTGAGAACAATATTAGCTACTAGATATTATAAAAACAGTATAAGTCGTCCACAATCTGATGACAGAGTCTTTTTAAACAGAACGGTTTTTTAATAACGCATATAGGCTAGCAAGTAGCCTATCGCCGTAAGTGAATAATTACGCCGCCTCACGTTTTATTCGTTTCAATTACGCTAATGTAAAAATAGACTCGCTGTATACTCTTCCATCAACTCGTGGACGACCTATACAGACAAAGTCCGAAACAGCCTCCATCCTCTAGCTCCATATAAAAAAGATACGAATGTTAGCCGCTGTTCGAAGCTTGCTATACAGATTGGGGCGATTCGAAGAAAATTATTAACATTCCAGTTTCTTAACACCAAAGACTCTCATCTATGACTTAAAATCGTATATGATATAATAACAATCAACCGACAAACAAAACCGGTCATATTTTAATCATAGAAGCTGAGTAAAATCTTTGAAAACTGGCAAATAAAATAAAACAATAAAAAATAAGAAAGTGAGACTGGGTACTCCGGAAAGGTAAGCATCGTTTTTCTCTTACTACAACCTACCACGTGTGAAATCAAGATTAAAAATGAAAGGGAAAAGTAACCATAAGACGACAAATATATCCAGGATAATTGTGATATTTTGCCTTGGATATATTTGACGTCTCATAGTTTCGTGTTCCTTTCACACAATTTTGATTACACACGTGGCGGGTGTAGCTAGCTAAACAGGAGGTGCTTATCCTTCCGGAGCACCCGGCTTCACTTCCCTGGTGGAAGTTCACGTGTCTAACCTAACTTGTCAGTTCCAAAGTTTTTACTTTGCTTCTGGATTGTGATTCGGACATGGATTAGTATGTTTGTTTTTGATTTATCAACAATATTGTGAAGACGGCCATGAAATGTTTTGAGAGGGCTTGATAATATAAGCCCAGGTTTGCAATATCCCGGAGTCAACCATTTATTTAAAACAATTTGCTTTGTTGTATAAAGTTTTTGTAGTGCAAAAAGATCTACCGTAGTGTGTTAATTGTAAACCAATGTCTGCAGCGGTCTAGTCTTGCAATATTCCTTTGTCAACGGTTTAGTTTTTAAAAGCTTGCTTCGATTTATATAATTCCCGTAGTAGGAACAAGCTCTACCCTAGCGTAACAATTAAGAAAAAACACCGGATATAGAAGAAAGCTGATTTTCTCATTGAAAAGAAAAAATTGACGCGTAACTTTCGCAAAATAACTTGAAGCTTTTGTTTTATAAATGAGAACTTATTTATTATTGACTGTTAGAGTCTTAAAGATGATTAGCAGTTGCGTGTCATTCGCGAAAGTTTTGCGTTAATTGACAAACGTTACGCGTTATATCGCGACAATTAAATATTGTAACGTGTAATTTACGCGTTATTTCGCGAAAAATAAACGTTTTGTTCCGCCAAACTGAGTCTAATATTCTTTGGTACATTGTCTGGGTAAGACAGCGTGATCTCAAACGACCTCAATTAGGATTCTCTAAATTACAATATTACAACTTTGACAAAAGAGTGCACTTTAGATTTTAAGATAAAAACTTTATGTGCAACAACGTATTTAAAAGAATAACAAAGAATGATTTTTTTTACAAAAATAAGCAAAATACAGTCAAACCTGTCAATAAAGGCCACAGAAGGGAACCACTACAAGTGTCCTTTATGGGCAGGTGTCCTTTATATACAGGTTGAAGTAATATGAATAAAGAACAATTGGTCCATGGGATACAATTCTACCGGCCTTTATAAGCAGGTGACCCTTATATAGAAATAGTCTTTAAGGCAGGTTGCACTGTATATGCATATGGATTTTTACCTCTTGATGATTTTATGTGCCGAATACAATCAACACTCATTCATACAATACATACCTGTCGAAATTTAACACTGAACTGACTAAAATTAAAGGACCTAAAATATCTGATATAACTATAACTAGTGACCGTAAACCTGCCGAGAGATAAATAACCGTCGCCGAAAATCTATCGTGAAGGACCGAGATGACCTGCCGATTCAGTACAAATTCGGCCGTCATCACAAATTGTCATAATGTTGATCAGTGTAATGTCTCTATTCAAAATTATACGGGAAATGTTCGGTGCGAAGCGTGGGATTTTCCCTCAATAGGAAACAAGTATGATGTCATAGAAAAATCGATAGACCAGACGTCTTTTTCGTTTGACGCATCGTGTGAACCACTTTTCTCAAGGTCATTGAGGCAGTCAAAACGACAGGAAGTGAGCTTCATATTAGGGGAAATCTCTGTCATCTCGTACACTCAAACTTAAGGCAAAAAACGATTACGGTGAAAATATTTCTATTCAAAACAATTATAATTTTAAAAAGGTATTTCAGATACCAAATTTTTTATGTTTTTTTTTTTTTTTTGCCATTCTGTATACCGTTTCAAGATTCGCAATGAGGTAATTTCTTTTAATTGGGTCAAAGTTCAATGCAGATCGATTACCACTGTTAGCCAATCAGCGATCAGCATTCCCACTCGGCTCAACCATGATCACACAGTATACAATGCGGGAAGATACAAAATTTCCGATTTCACGTAATGTTATAAGTTATACAGAGCTTTAGCAGGTTACACAGCCCCATGTACCTTGCAAAGATTTATGTACCCTGAGCCGCAGGCCATGCAGATCTCTCAAAATCCCGTATAACGTTATTGTCACCCTTCAAAGCGTTTTTAACTTCCATTTCGTATTTTTTGTAACTTGCGTATGTTGTCACCATGTTTGTTTACAGTAACAAGATGTCCGCGATGTACGAGTTACTTCCCTCTTACCGCTAAACTTCGTGTGCGTTTATGTACCCCGTCAGATCTATGTACCCCGGCGATTAACGGTGGCTATGAAATTTCTTAGAAGGGTGACAAAAATAGATATATATGATTACCCGTCATAAAACTACTATGAGGTTAATGTAACCCCAGTATATGACCTCTGTGACAATTGTTTTTTAACATAATATTACTTAATTGAATGAAAATGTGACCTTGCCGAATGCAGTGTAAAAAAATGGCGTTCGTCAGAACGGGAAAGAAGTTGTTCAAAAAAGTCAAAGAAATATTTAAACACGTTTCTCAATAGAATTAACGGACAGATTGTCCCAATAAAAAATTATATTATTAATAAGTAACAAGTTAAAATTTGAAATTTCTCAAAAACTAAGGTATACTCCCTCATGCAAAGTATTTCCTTAGCTTTGCCATGTGCTGTTTTTGAATTTCTATTAAAATAATGCATTCAAAAACAGCACATGACACTGTTTTTGAATTTCTATTAAAATAATGCATTCAAAAACAGCACATGACAACTTTAGTTGTCATGTGCTGTTTTTGAATGCATTATTTTAATAGAAATTCAAAAACAGCACATGACAGCTTAATTTGGTATAATATATTTTGGTCCTTTGGGTAGCTTTTCAACATCTTCAAAATAATTTTGATTTCATAATTTTGGTCCAAACACTACTGATGAGGAAATGTATTCCGAAACGGCCGTCTAGTGCTGTAAAATTAAAACTGGTATAATATGTAATTAAAGGACAGATAATATTTATTGACATTGATTATTTTTGGTGGGGGTATACACATTACTTTAATTCAACAAATCAATGCACTATAAAGATAGTGATAGCAATGTCTCTTTTCATATTTATAACTGTATAGATTTGACGTCATATAAATACCATGTTTCTTTTCAATACTAGCTTTGCGGGTGTGTGTTTAGCTACAACAACATGGAACACCCGTCCACTCTTTCTTTATGCTGATTCACATGTTGATAATATATTTGACACCCTATATTTGCAGGTTCTTTTCATTCTGAGTTTTGTTTGCTCGCTTCCCATATGTATCTATCTAAATAGGATGTGCTTACCGATCCGGAAAACTCGGCGTCTTTTTTACTTTTTCCTGATGTAAGGCCACATCTGTATAACTAAATGTGTGAGTTTCGATGTTTTTACTTTTCATTGAGTTTGTGATTTGGACATTGAGAAGTTTGATTGATTTTAATTAATGGTTGAAACATGTTAAAGAAGAAGTACTATCTACCAGAAATAGACTTATAGATAAAAAATTGATATGTTAGATGTTCCGAATAAAATCGATGTTCAGTGATACAGTACAGACCTGTCGAAAATTTAACCCTGAACTAACGGAGTTGGATCCCGGTTGCCTAGATATGAATAAAAATAATTCCTGATATATAAATGCAACATGACGAAAAGCCGTCTAAATATATCCAACGGAGGTGCTCATGAGCTGGGTATTCGGCATTAATACAGTACATACCTATCGAAAGTTTAACACCAAGTGAAAACAAATTGGCAGCTTATCGCAGCCAACGTTAGCTATATCTCTACAGTTTTTCAGCAGCTGTTATCTATCTCTTGACAGTTTTTTGGCAGCTGTTATCTATCTCTTGGTAGCTTTTTGGCAGCTGTTATCTATCTCTTGGTAGCTTTTTGGCAGCTGTTATCTATCTCTTGGTAGCTTTTTGGCAGCTGTTATCTATCTCTTGGTAGCTTTTCGGTCACTAGCTACCCATATTTCTGTCACTCTACAGTCGAACTTGGACTCCTTTTAGCTAAGTGGTTAACTTTCGACAGGTCTGTACTGTACGTTAGCTAAGTGTTTAACTTTCGACAGGTCTGTACTGTACGTTAGCTAAGTGGTTAACTTTCGACAGGTCTGTACTGTACGTTAGCTAAGTGTTTAACTTTCGACAGGTCTGTACTGTACGTTAGCTCAGTGTTTAACGTACGACGGGTCTGTACTGTTGTATCAATAATAGAATTATTTTGTCAACATACTAGCAGTATCTATAGATAATTTACTCACACTATTTCTTCATTCTGACCCCTTGGGATGATATTCCTGTGAAAACATTTCATCGGAATCGATCGCCGAGTCTTATATAATTGTTCATAATGTGACGCTGTATTTCTTTATTTAAAATCAATAAGAACTGATCACTGTTTTGGTTAAGTTATGCCTCCCCTGGGAATTCATCTAACACTCTATTCATTGAATCAGCTTTTTAATTCGCAGCAATACGAATCTGCGGCTCAATATTTATTCTTGCTTTTTGTTACTAAATTACCTATTTTGTATCTGTTATATAAATTATTTTTATTTATTAACTTATGTATCGTTTCATTCATTCATTCATTCATTCATCCTTTCGATCATTCATTTGTTCATTCATTCATTTGATCATTCATTCATTTGATCATTCAATCATTGATTCGTTCGTACATTTAGCCAATCAATCAATCAATCAATCAATCAATCAATCAATCAATCAATCAATCAATCAATCAATCATTCATTCATTTGTTCATCTACTCATTGATTCGTTCATATATTTATCCATCATTCATTCATTCGTTTATTTGTCCATTTATTCATTCATTCATTCGTTCATTTATTTATTTATCCATTTACTCATTGATTCGTTCATTCATTTATCCATGCATTTATTTGATCATTTATTTATCCACCATTCATTCATTCATTCATTTATGTTATTGGCCTCGTCCCATGAGTTAAAACCCGTGTTTACAATTAATACAAGTATCACACCACGCGCCTGGGTTAGAATCCGACTCTGCTCAATGTGAGAAAGTTCTGTAATTAGTTCGAATGTCGATGTTTGTCAACGGTCACCATGGTTTTCTCGACTTTTTTCAGAAATGACAAGCTCAATATAAGTAAAAGAATCTTGAAAGGTTAATAAGCATGAGCGATGGTCTCATGATGTTGTAATCTTTTTTGACAGTTTCTGGTTAATTTGTATTTTCTTGTATATGTTTTTTCCGTAACATTTCCTTTCTTAAAATGTAAAATAAGAATTCCAATATATTTTTTTTATTCAAGTTTAAGAGTCTACTATGTAAATTCAAAATTTCTAAAAAGCTTTTCATTTATGATAAAACGAATAAAAATTCGATGAAACCAATAAAATTTTAAGAACAAAACAGATTTTCATTCAGTCTGTTTCTGAATATTAAGAGTTATCTCCCTTTTCTTTATAGTTGACACAAGGATTGCAAGTCTAGGTTTATCAAGGCACTAAGTGGCTTTTATGACCGCCATCACAAAATTATTGATAAGTATGATGTCTCTAGCGCCAAAAATTACTATGGTTATATTTGACGTTCCACATTTCTATGTTCCTTTCATTCCCAATTTTCACCACTGCGGTAGCTCAGTTGGTAGAGTGCTCGCTCCGTAAGTGGGAGGTCGTGGGTTCGAACCCCGGCCGGGTCTGACCCAAGACTTGAAAGTGGGTAGTGACTGTTCTTTCGCCAAGCACTCGGCATTACGAAATGAAAGTCACGGTTCTTTCGGATGGAAACTTAAAATAAACGAGGTCCCGTGTCACGGTGTGCTTGGCACGCTAAAGAACCCTGCTGTAAAATGCCATAAGCGCAACGCACAGGGAAAATTTCTGCACTTTCGCCTATAGCTGGCGACGTCTCGATATAAGTGAAATATTCTTGACTGGGACGTTAAACACCATTACTCACTCACTCATTCCCAATTTTCATTACACACGTGCCGGATGTAGCTAGCTCAGCAGGCGATGCTTATCCCTTCTGGAGCAATCGGCCATGTTTATATTGCCAGCTTCAACAGTATTTACTTTATACTTGCATTGTCGTTTTGGATTTCAAAAAGAAATGAAGACCAAAAAATGTATTTTCCCGACTTTGACTTTTAACTTACATTTAAAATATGTCAGTACATATTAGGCACTATTAGCTTAGTGTCAGACCATAATTTGACTAGACATAATTTAATGATTCAATTTAACTCACAACAGTACAGAACTGTCGAAAGTTAAACACTGACTGATCTATCGAAAAAGAACCGAAGATCGGCTGTCGTCTGATCGAGATATGGATAGCTAGTGACAGAGATAGACAGAAAGTGCCGAGAATAGTATAGAGAACAAGAAAGTTGAGTTGAGTAAGGGTGTTTAACGTCCCAGTCAAGAATATTTCACTTATATCGAGACGTCGCCAGCTATAGACGAAGGTGCAGAAATTTTGCCTGTGCGTTGCGCTGATGGCATTATACAGCAGGGTTCTTTAGCGTGCCAAGCCCACCGTGATACGGGACCTCGTTTATTTTAAGTTCCCATCCGAAAGAACCGTGACTTTTCATTTCGTAATGCCGAGTGCTTGGCGAAAGAACAGCACTACCCACTTTCAAGTCTTGGGTCAGACCCGGCCGGGGTTCGACCCCACCCACGACCTTCCACTTACGGAGCGAACACTCTACCAACTGAGCTACCGCAGTGGTCGAACAATAAATTTGTAGATTTGTTAACTTGTTTATAGAATATTTAACTTTCGACAAACCTGTACTGTATCAGTTTCCATCTTTAAAAACATTTTCAGACATGCAACATAAGATCACTTTTGCGTCGCCAAATAATAACATTATCAAAACCCATTTGTGAAGTCACGATATAGCGTGTGTAGTTCGTTACACACACAGGTTCTGAGATGGGTATATGTATGTAACAAGCAGTAAAAAGAAATGACAATCTCTGGACACACATGGTTATGAGACAGACATATCTTTGTACCAAGTGACAGAAGTCACGATATATTGTATGTAGTTTGTTACACATAGGGTTATGGAACAGATATCACAGTATTGTTGATAAGTTTGATGTCTCTGTGTCCAGGATTGTACTTGATATATTTGACGTCTCATAGTTCCATGTTCCTTTCACACAATTTTGATTACACATGTGGCGGGTGTAGCTAGCTAAACAGGAGGTGCTTAACCTTGCGGAGCACCCGGCCTCACTTCCCTGGTGGAAGTTCACGTGTCTAACTTAACTTGTCAGTTCCAAAGTTTTTACTTTGCTTCTGGATTGTGATTCGGACATGGATTAGTATGTTTGTTTTTGATATATCTGTGTACTAAGCAACAAACAGAAAAGACAATCTCTGGACAAATTTAACAAATATTAAACAAAGAAGCAAGCTGCTTGCTAATAATTTCCTTGTTAAGGGATTTTGAAAGACCCTAAACATGTATTGTCGTCTTTACTATATTGGTCATATATATCAAATAATGTCTCTCGTATCCCTTGATTTATTTGACGTTAAACGTTCCTTTAAATTCTCTATTTTATTTTACACGTGGTGAAGTAGGGTGCTAGACAGAATGTGCTTACCTGATCTTTCCTGATGCTATCATCATGCTTCAAAACTATATTTGTGTTTCACGTTTTTTAATTTTCAATTTTATTTTTCACATAGCGGTGTAGCTACATTTAACTATATATATAGCTAGACAGGAATTGCTTACCTTACAGGATTACTCGCCCTCACTTTCCTGGTGAAAGTTCAACCTTATTTTGCCAGTTTTTAATATTTAGTTTGATTTTCAGATTATGATTTAGACATGGCTCGTTATGTTTGTTTCCTTTCAATGTTACATTACATAGCGAGAAAAAAATATTATGGATTTGTTTGTCCTACAACAATTTTTCAAATAGATAGAAATATTTCATTTTTCAATTGCCCTTTCTAGAAAATATTATTAAACAATTAATCTTGCCAAAAGTTTATTATATGAGCGTGTTTCATTAAGGATTTTTGAATATTTTTAAAGTTTTTAATTTGCTTTTGGATTGTGTTTTTTGGGGGGCATTTATTAGTATCTTTGTTTTTTTTAATTTATTTTATCTACGATAATACCAATAATGTCTCCTTAGACTAACGCCTCAAATGTTCTTCTATTTTACCATCTTTTTGCACATATCTTCACTTAAGGAACTTTACGTTTATATCGCTGAGAGCATGTATATATTTCAAGCTCTTTATGAAAACCGAAAAATCACATCATAAAACATCGAAAATCCTTTGAAATGCAAGACCTTATCAAATCAACCACATACCGATCCGTGTTCAATTCAAAATTTGAAAAGCAAAGTAAAATCTTTGAAAACTTTTGATTGCAAGCGTGGGGAGAGTAGCTAGCTAAACATGATGTACTTACCCTTTATGTAACACAAAACTTTGCTTCAATGATAGAACGTGTTTTGTTTTTTTATTACCATGTTATGGTATTGTGATTTGGACAATTGATCAAAGTGTTTGTGTTTTATTGGTTTTGGACTTGATAGCCGACTTCAATGTACGACAGATAAGGCTCTTTGCAACTTGTCGACAGGCCTCTCAACCAAGAAACGAAACAATCAAAAACAAACATACTAATCCATGTCCGAATCATAATCCAGAAACAAAGTAAAAACTTTGGAACTGACAAGTTAGGTTAGACGCGTGAACTTCCACCAGGGAAGTGAGGCCGGGTGCTCCGGAAGGGTAAGCACCTCCTGTTCAGCTAGCTACACCCGCCACGTGTGTAATCAAAATTGTGTGAAAGGAACATGGAACTATGAGACGTCAAATATATTTAGGGCAATCCTGAACACAGAGACATCAAACTTATCAACAATACTGTGATGACGGCCATAAAACTTTTTAGAGCCTTGATCAGCCTAGGCTTGCAATATCCCTGAGTCAACAATTTATTTGCAAGCAGCCTACTTCGTTGTACAAAGTCCATAGTGGGAACAAGCTCTACCATAGCGTATTAATTGGGAAACAAATACACCATAAGCAGAAGAAGCAGGTATATTGCTGCATAAAAAAATAAAGTTGACAATAGAAAAATTTAAAGTCATCACGTTTGTCATAAAGTTTCAAATGTAGCCTTTCGTGTGCGTCATATTTCAGGTATAAGTCTAAATATGAAGCAGAACTTGAGGAATCATTCGTGTCTTTTATTTCAAGCTCACTAGGATTGATGACATTAACATAGTCTCCACATTTAGGATTGTTAAGAGACAGAACGTCATGTATATATCTGTATGTTGAGTTGAATAATTTGGCGACAGTTTTCTCTCCAGATTAAACAAGGTTCTGCATAAATTCTGCTTTATAAGAATGAAGAAACAAATCAGCAAGCAATGGTACAACAAACAAAAGAAAGATGCTCTCGGACAAAACAACCATGTTTTAGGGCCCAGTGTTAAGAAAACCACATACTGCCCTTGGAATGTTTTATGTCTGTCATCACAGAATTGTTGATAAGTTTGATGTTTCTGTGTCCAGGATTGTCCTGGATAAATTTGACGTCTCATAGTTCCATGTTCCTTTCACACAATTTTGATTTAACACGTGGCGGTGTAGCTAGCTAAACAGGAGGTGCTTACCCTTCCGGAGCACCCGGCCTCACTTCCCTGGTGGAAGTTCACGTGTCTCTTTTCAACTTGTCGACAGGCCTCTCAACCAAAAAACAAAACAACAAACAAAAGAAAGATACTCTCGGACAAAACAACCATGTTTTAGGGCCCAGTGTTAAGAAAACTACATACTGCCCTCAGAATGCTTAATGTCTGCTATCACAGTATCATCAGTGTTGATAAGTTTAATGTCTGATATGTCCAGGATTGTCCTGGATATCCATGTAAACTGATCCACGTTCCATGTTCCTTTCACTCAAATCTGGTTACACGTGACGGATGTAACTAGCTAATCAGAAGTTACTTACCCTTCCGAAACACTCGGCCTCGCTTCTCTGGTTTAACTTAACCGTTTCAAAGTTTTTACCTTGCTTCAGAATTGTGGTTTGGACATGGATAAGTAAGTATGTTTTTTTTATTTTAAACGATATTTGTTTGGATAACACACACACACACACACACACACGAAAAATCGACAATCATATTATTTATATAAAATATTGTAAAACCTTTATTGAAATCATTCTAAGATACAGTTTACATTGCAAAGACAAGTACGACATTGTTGGAATAAAACACATTAGAACAATACAATATTTGTACTACAATTTACTTATATTATATCTTAATGAGGGAGATATTAATATTTGTTCAGTTCCAAAAGAAAAAGCCCCCACTGCATCGTTTAATTGGTATAAAATCTACAGTGTACACATAAAAAATCAAAATCATATAAAAAACCAACATGTCAATTATTGTTCAAATTACAATCCTAACGCAAAAAAAAAATTCAAAACTGGTGAGGTACACATGTGAAGTGAGGCCGAGTGCTCCAGAAGGGTGGAAAAAATAAAAGTACCTCACTCCGCATGTTAAGAAGATATATAGAATTTGTAAGCGATAGTAAAAAAAACACATTTAAGCAGCTTTTCTGAATCGTTCTGTATAATTATATATACTGTGGTGCCTAAATTGAAACAATTATAAAAGAAAACCATACGATACGCTAACACTGATTGCCAAAGATGAAAAATGATAGATCTTTTATTAAACTGTTTTCTAATATTTGAAAAATATAAAAAATGACAGTAATGTCTAAAAAATTCAATACACTTCAATTTCTGCAACGTTCTTTGAATAAATGCAACATTAAATTTTTTACAACCGGTTCGTATCAATATCTTACATTTACGTGACACATTGTCTACTTCTTTCTGTTGTTTTATTAAGATGCGTTAACTGATCGTAAAATTAACGTGGATTTTTTCTTTATTTCATGGAACTTTTAATCGAGACAAGGAAACACATTGTGTGATAAAATTTGAAATATTTACATATTATACCAGTTTTAATTTTACAGGACTAGACGGCGATTTTGGATTACAATTCCTCATCAGTAGTGCTAATTAGATCAAAATTGTGAAACCAAAATGTTTTAAAGATGCATAAAATTAATTGTCAGTTTTATCAAAATTGTGAGTCCAAATTTTTTTAAAGGTGCATGAAATGAATTGTCAGTATTTATGAATTAAGGCTGAACCATTTCTTTTTTAATATATCAAAATAGTTAGAAATTATTTTTTACAAGCATACATTTCGGTTCTAAATATTAAAAAAAAATGAGTGAATATTTTAAATCTTAACAATTACGTTATGTGTATCGTATCTACAATATTATTGACACACGGGGAAATTTTTAATATATCTTTCCAATATACAAAAAACAAAGAATTTAGGAAGTCATGAAAAGCATAATTAAATGAAAATTTGGGCACCATATGATCTAAACCGTTTGAGGTTTTTATCTTTGTACTTATAGCGTAATCAGGTCAAAATATCTTAACCCATTTTTCTAGCATTACTGTCTAAGCTTGCACGAATGGTTTCATCTGTTCACAGTACTTGCAGGTTTTTTGGCAATATCTATACATATACCCAGGACTTTTTTCACATCCATTATCTTTGGACCAACTTTTACACAGGACATGGCGATCTTGACAATCTGAAAAATAGATACACAGAACTAAGAAATTTTGATTGAGACAAGCACCATTAGAGAAATCTCCCGCCAATGTTAACAGTATTTTGTGTATCCACCGCGCTGAAAACTGGTGAAAGCTGTTGTTTTTAATTCGATAGCCTTTACTTTGGTTTTGATATTGTGCGGCATCACTGGACATGAACCTGGGTTATTACGTTTGTAGCTGACTGCAAATGTTAAATGTTAAATATACGGACGTCGACATTACCCTTGAAGAATTCTGTTTATTTTGTATGTAGTTTATTTAACATTGGTACATAGATTTTGATCTTGCAATTAAATTCATGCTCCTGTCGTAATGCTAAAGTTTGATCCCACTTTTGAAACTTAACACAACGAAGAAAACTTCTTAAAAATTCCTTACAAATAAACTTTTTAGGTCTCAGCTTATCAAGGCCCTTAAGAAGTGCTATGGCCGTCATCATAAAATTTTTGATAAAGTATGATTATTCTGTATACAAAATCACCATGGATACATATGACTACCCATCATTGCATGTTTCGTTCATTCCCAAGTTTTATAATGTACGTGGGGAGTGTAGCTAGCTTAACAGGAGGTACTTGCTCTTTTGAAGCATCCAGTCTCACTTCCTAATAAAAGTTTACGTGTTTTAATGAACTTGCTAGTATGGAAAGATACAACACGTGGCGAGTGTAAAAGGCAAAACAGAAAGTGCTGACCCTTCCGGAACATCCGACCTCACTTTCCTAGTGTAAGTTCACGTGTTAAATAATTTGCCAGTTTGTTCTGTGATTTAGACATGGGTTTGTATCTTAGTGTTTGATTGTTATCACTTTGTAACCAATAGTGATATAGATTTACATTTTTGTATCATGAACTGTAACTTTCTGCAGGATTTCTTATGTGTTTTCTATGTAAAAATATGTCTCTGAAACTCTGAAATAAATACAATTTCTATTATTTAAACTTTGTTTTGGGATGAGTGCGAGAGTGAGGACATTTAACGTCCCAGTCAAAAATATTTCCCTTATATCAAGACGTCACCAGTTACAATCGCGAAGGCGAAGGTGTAGTAATTTCGCCAGTGCGTTGCGCTGATGGCATTATAATGCAGGTTTCTTTATCGTACCAAACCTACATTGCCATCGGACTTTGTTCCCATCTGAAAGAACCGCGACTTTCATTTTGTAATGCTGAGTACTTTATAGTAAATAATAGTCACACCCTAATTTCAAGACTTAGGTCAGACTCGGTCAGGATTCGATTTCACAACTTTCATTAACAGAGCAAGCACTCTACAAACTGGGCTAACGCAGTGGTACTTTGCTTTGGGATTGTGATTTGGACATGGACTGGTATGTTTGTAGTTGACTTTTGGGATTGTGATTTTGACATGGACTGGTATGTTTGTAGTTGACTTTTGGGATTGTGATTTGGACATGAACTGGTATGTTTGTAGTTGACTTTTGGGATTGTGATTTGGACATGGACTGGTAAGTTTGTAGTTAACTTTTGGGATTGTGATTTGGACATGGACTGGTATGTTTTTTTTTTACTCTTTGAATTGTAATTTGGCCATGGATCGGTATGGTCGATTTTGACATTAAGTATTGTGATTTGGACATGGACCGGTATGGTCGATTTTGACATTAAGTATTGTGATTTGGACATAGACTGGTATGTTTGTTTTTGATTTACGGGATTTACGGGATTGTGATTTAGACATGGACCGGTATATTTTGGTTTTTTTTACTATATGTTTAATATACTCACAACTTTTACAGTTATTACACGAGGATGGACATTCCAATAAAATCTCCTTTTTATTACATCCACTACGCTCCGTCCAGGATTGACAATGCAGGCTTTTATCTGTACAAGGTTCTAGTAGTATAAAAATATAATATATAAATTGCATCATCGGTTGACGTTATTATGGAGGTGAGGGAAGATACATTTCCCAAGAGGGACAACCCTCCATACTTTCCTCTCTATTTACTTCATAATACCAAGGCGCTACCTTTTACCTTTAATTCATACGTGGAATATCCAATTGTAATAATTCGGGACAGGATGATTTGGTGCTCCAAATCAGAATGGAGGGATATACGGACAGAAGTAGGTTTACAGATTACTTGGTAGTTTCCGCTAGTTTCCGGGGCGAGCGGTAAACATTTGAATATCCCATGGCAATGTTGACCGCTGTTTCAGACGTTGTGAATTGTTTCAAACCACGTGTTTAGAAATTTACCAATAATGGTTTCAGAATTTCCTGTGAGGTATAGTAATACATATTACTCAATCCGTTTTATTTTGCAGCACTAGTACTTGTGGGCCGTTTCGGAATACAATTTATTATCAGTAGTTCTTGGACCAAAATTGTAAAACCAAAATTTAGCTAAAGAAATACTTTGCATGAGGGAGTATATCTTAGGTTATGAGGATTTCAGATTCTAACAAGCAGCAAATTTAGACAATATGACCATAATAATTTAACATTTATGATGTCAATAACCTGGGGCATGGCAAAATCTTAACTTTAAAGACGTCACTAACCTGGTTCATTGTCTTTCTTTGATCCGCCTTTGTCTTTATTCTTTCCACCATTACAACTCTTTCTGCAGTGCACCAACATCCAAGGATTAATGTCACAGTGACCGAAACGTGCCCAAATATTACATTCCTGGTCTGATGTATGAGTGTTCACTATAAAAAATAAATGAAATGATGATATATTTGTTTACAGTCTCTTTTTTTAATTTTTAGAACATCACGTGATACCAGTCGCAAATTTTCAGAATAACTTCACTTTTTCAGGTTAACAGCATTTTATAAAAAGGATCTACGGGTTCTGCATATCTACATGTTGACATAAACGGTAAAATTTTCATAACAGCCATTCATGTATTCCGATCGTAGTTTACAAATCAAATGTCAACAATTTACGGTTCAGTTCCATTTCCCAAAAATTTTGTACTTTGGCCCGAGTTAATATTTGCTAGTTAGTATTACCCTGATCAGATTCATAAAATATATTTGACACTTAAATGAAAGTTAAGTCTGTACACAAAATGTAGGGATTGCTTTCCTTATAAAAGATTAATTACCGGATCCGTCTCCATCTCCGTCATTGGTTCCGTGATCGTCATCCCGACTTCCGGTGTCAGTTCTCCTTCCATCGTCTGTAACAAAAAAATTCCTATCAGTAGAAGTACCTGATTGATCAAGACAGACCATTTATTAGAAGAGGTTGATTTTACATCGGTGGAAGGCAGGTCTTATAAAAATTTTCAACGCAGTCCGATAATCATATGAATCTCGATGCCAAATATTTAAACAAACCCACGCAAAACTGTGTACTTTTGTCAAAATAATAAGTATTTGAAAATTTTGAAAAAAATCTGTCACAGTTGTCGCAAATACTAAGTTTTGGTTTTTTTTCGTGTATATAAGTCATGTAAAGGGAAATAACTCTTGATTACTTACAATAAAACACAAAACCAAATTAACATTCATAATACATGGAGAAAGTAGAAATGTAATATAAAGCACAGTTTATCTTCTGGTTTATATATAAGAGCGGGGATTGTAAACTAAAACAAAAACCATACATTGATGTTTCTGTGATTATGAAACATAACGCCTTAAGAAGTCAGATCTGCACAAATGAATACATATGATTCTCTCCACTTAATGCAGCTAAATTTGTTCCATACCGAACGTGAAAAACTGTTTTTGGTTAATGAGCTAAATTATTTAATTTAAAATGTTAAAGTTGAATGTTAAATAAAAAATAATAATAATAAATAAATAAAAAATTGTTCCGTATTGGTTTTCAGCAACTGGACTTGTGTGCAATAAAAGACGCGTTTTAAAGTTATTTTCAGTATTAAAGTAAAAAAAATAAGATTTTCAAATATAAAGTTTGTTGTCATGCGAATAAAACTAACACACTAATCCGTTTGTTAAACAAGGAATGGATGTTACATAACTGTAAATTTAATTGATATTTTTTTATTCGTTCAATATATACCTCGTCCTGTTTCTCTATCGTCTTCCCTGTTACGGTCTCTATGATACCAGTCAGTGGTTGTAGTTGGCGTTGTTGTACTTCTGATTGTTCGTCTCGTTGTCATCTCTTCATCATCATTATTACTATCATTATCTCCTAAAGAAAAAAAACATTCCTACAACACACGTTGCTAATGTAGCCAGTTAACATGAGGTGTTTGCCTTTCTGGAGCACCAGACCTCACATCCCTGATGGAAGGTCACAGGTGTAACCTAATTTGTTATTTTAATTTGCTCTGGATTTTTGTTCGCACATGGAATAGTATGCAAGTACTACTAGTAAAGCTCAATTGGTAGAGTACCCGCTTAGTATGTTGTATGTCAGAGCTTGTGTGTTCGAATACCAGCCGAGGTGTGACCTTGACTTGGAAATGGGTAGATTGTTCTTTCGCCAATCAATCAGGATTTTGTCACGAGGTTTTTTAGAGGCCTTAAATACTGATGAATTGTGTTTTGACAGGCTAGGCACGGGAAAAAACCTATATGCACATTGCCCTCAGCGAACTGTAAAGTCAATATTTCTGTCACTTCACCTGGTGACGCCTCGATATAATTGAAACACTGTTGACTGAAACGCATAAACGATTAATTATATCGGGAAAAAGTATTTATTGTTATAGAAATATTTCGATTTTAAAAATAGACCGTTACACGGTCACCAACAATTCGGAATCTACACCTTTAAGTGACGGTAAATAAAAACTTACCGTCTACACAAAAGTTACACGGTCGTTGGCAATTTTGGGATATACTACTTTAAATAGGGGTAAAAATAAACTAACCGTCTTCACATGCTTTACAGGATCGTCGGCAATTCGGGATCATCCAACCCTTGTTTATTCTGCACTCATCGTTTCGTGCCCATTTCTGACATTTTGTTGTGTTGTGTTCGTCGATACACCTGGCTTCAGACAGATTGGAAAAACAATTTAAATACAGTTCTTAATTTTTAAAAAAATCGCTTTTAATTATATATACGGATTTCTCTATAAACGTTTAAGGAAATTAAGAGTGTCATTCATAAAGGCTTCGATAAAAATTAATTTATTTCTTTTTTATCTCCCGTGGCTTCGATGGATAATTTTTGTACGAATAACAGACTAATTATGTTTACAGTAATATGTATTCATGTCTCATACCACCTTGGTGGCTCAGTGGCATATGTCCGCCTCGAAAATTGGAGGTTGTGGGTTCGAATCCCATGAGACTTAAAATTAACAATTGAGAAACTGCTTCAGTATTGAGAATAGAATGGTTTTCCCGTTGTCAGTATCATATAATTTGAGGAGTGGTATACAAGTCTGTGCTGCACTGTCTTAACATTAAAAAGGGTCCTGAGTGTGTCATAGCGCAAACATATCACAATGCATACTTG
Source organism: Anadara kagoshimensis (assembly GCA_021292105.1). Lineage (NCBI taxonomy): Eukaryota > Metazoa > Mollusca > Bivalvia > Arcoida > Arcidae > Anadara > Anadara kagoshimensis. Next base: position 53,747,658 of record CM037869.1, on the reverse strand, counting down.
TACATGAACCTGCTCTCAGATTAATCCTTAGAGATAAAAATTTAGATCTGGTAGATTAAATATCTGATGCGACGTTTGACAACATTAAAACAACTTACGTCTTCCACAGCGATTACAGCTTCGCCGACAGTTGGGTGTCATCCACGCTGGATTATTTTGACATTCGTTTCTATTTGCCCATCTCTGACACTGTTCCGTGTCGTGATACTTATCAACGCATTCCCCTGAAACATAAAGTTATAATTATTAAAACATAAGGTTTTCCCAAACTTTTACACTAGTTAATTGTGTAACTTTTAATAGTCCTAAATAATACTGGAGGTGAATCAGTAGACATCATTTTTTCCTGGTTCGCACTTCAGTGGTTTCAATCCACCACGACCATCTGTGTTTAAATCACGATGCCAAACGTGACACAAAATAAGAAAAAAACATACGGACCCATATTCAAATCATACTAAAGCGGTATTAGGCTTCGTCAGTGTACCACGTAATCCCTATAACATTTCTGTAGAACCATTTTTCTATTGGAGATAGAATCGCTTCAGTAGTCGTTTTTCCAGCAAAAATGACGTTATTCCAGGAAAGTTTGAGGTAAACGTTTTCTATGGTACGCTGGCGTGAACTTCCACCAGTAAAGTATGGGTGGTTGGCCAAGATAATATTTACCATTTGAATCATCTCTATTCCGAGACCTATCGTCATTGTCGTTTCTGTCCGTATTTGTGTCCCGTTCCGTATCGTTTTCGTCTCGGTCACTAGACGTATCTGTTGTGTCTTGATCTGTGCATTTCAAGCACGACTTCCGGCAGTTCCGCACCATCCACACTTCATTTATTATACATTCGCCCTTCAGAGCCCAGATGTCACATTTTGTAGAATTGTATTTGTTTTGACAGTTATCTGAAATGTATATATACAAAAAGATTACATTTTATTGGCTGTGAGTTTTGTGGTTCTAAGAAAAAATGTTTGTTAGGTGATGCATTCCTGATTTGTGGTCACTCCTTTAGCTAAATTGCCGTATCGCCGGTCATGCCTTTTATGTTCCGACACTGGCTGTCATCATGGTACCAAAGCAACCTCACGGCAACTAATGACATACTTGTGTCAATGGCGATCCGTCAATTTGTAATGCATGTAAGGCACACTATTGCGTTCAAATGGTAATTCATGTGTCAGAATGGCTACAACACAACAAAATTTGGGAAACTCACCATCATATGTTGTTACGTTGCATTGTTTGCAGGTTTTCTTACAATTCTTTGTCATCCATTCCTTCGCTGTTAAACAATCGCCATTTTCTTGCCAATGTTGACATTTTCTTTCGGCATACAGGTCTACACATTGTCCACCTGTAACAAAATAAACGAGTTTTAGTAAAATAAAGCACATTTCTAAACTTAAATCGTAAATGAAAATTTATTAGGGGTCTAATGGATGCAAAAAGAGCGATGCTAATTTAATTTTAAAGAATCACACTGTTAGATATAACAGTTAGCAATCGCTAGATATAACGTTAAGTAATTCTATGTGTTATTTTTTTTTAATTTACACCAAGTCGGCTACTGGAAAAGCAGAAAACCACCGACAACCTGAACGCAAACACACAAACTTTCAAACTAGTTGGATTCGAGTTGGAGGGAAAAAAATTGCGTGGTTTTACAAGTATTCGCAATATTTGCTTATTTCGTGATAAATCTAAAGGTTCAACTTATACACACAGTTTCATAATTCTTTTAATTCGTTTCTTTTGAGGGGGTTATATTTGGCTATATTATCAAATGTGACATTTAAGGCATTCTGCAATGAGTTAAAATCGCGCATTTTCGTGGTGGTATATTTTTTTATTCAGTTAATTCCTACAATGGCCGATATGAGCCAAGACACAACGTGTACTCAAATTGATTTTTTAAAGCTGCATAAGGTGTGTGATTTGCCGCTAGCGGCCAATTTTTATCAAACAGTTTTTTGCCGCTAGCAGCAAAATCTTTTCAAATTTTTTGCTGCTAGTGGCAGACTTATTTCAAAGTTTCAAAACAATCCATTTGAGTACACGTTTTTGTCCCGGCTCATATTGACCATCGTAAATTTCCGTGGATACGCTGACCAAGACAATTGCATGTCAACGAATAAGTTTACATACATTACATATTATTTTGTAATCACAAATCAAGAACTAATAATCCAACAGATGTTTTGTTTTTTTATTTATTTTTCTATTTTCCTTGTTAGAACAACGAAAATTGTACAACGCATAATTATCGTTTTGACTTAAAATCTGGCGTGCAATTGTCCTACGACGCATTGTAAACGTAAATTAATTTAATTCAATTTAAAAAAAACTTTGAAATTCTTTGACATCATGAATTTTCATCGAAAAGTTTAGGTCCTCCACCTAAAAGGATAATTGCAGCTGTGAAGACTGAACAAAAATGGCCATCCATCAATGAGCAAAAGATAAGTCTTATACATAGGGTCTACGAATTTTAAACAATTAACAGGCTACTCGTATTACATTGGTAAATAAATTCGTGGATCAGGGAAATGTTTTAATAAATATAACTTCGACCCATCAGGGTAAACAAAAAACAAAAATATTATATTAAAAAAATTAGATCATTTTGAAAAATTGATGATTTCACAATATAATATCGAGGTTATTTACTTTATTTACTTTCTATGGTATATTATTGCTGACTTCAGTTTTTGAGCGGATTTTGAACCGGAAACATTGGTCCAAACTAGTTAAAAAAACCGGTCATTTAGAAAATTTGGACCATCATACAAAATCATTAACATTTGAATATTGAATAATAAACCACCAGAACATCAACCCTTGTTAATTAACGATATCTTTGTAGGTCATAGAATAGTAGGTCAGAATTGGTCAAAATCAAGAAATCAGAACATCAACCCTTGTTAATTAACGATATCTTTGTAGGTCAAAGAATAGTAGGTCAGAATAGGTCAAAATCAAGAAATCAGAACATCAACCTTTGTTAATAAACGATATCTTTGTAGGTCATAGAATAGTAGGTCAGAATAGGTCAAAATCAAGAAATCAGAACATCAACCCTTGTTAATTAACGATATCTTTTTAGGTCACAGAATAGTAGGTCAGAATAGGTCAAAATCAAGAAATCAGAACATCAACCCTTGTTAATTAACGATATCTTTTTAGGTCACAGAATAGTAGGTCAAAATTAGTCAAAATCAAGAAATCAGAACATCAACCCTTGTTAATTAACGATATCTTTTTAGGTCACAGAATAGTAGGTCAAAATTGGTCAAAATCAAGAAATCAGAACATCAACCTTTGTTAATTAACGATATCTTTGTAGGTCAAAGAATAGTAGGTCACAGTAGGTCAAAATCAAGAAATCGTGTGACATATAAGTAATAAATATTATTTTCGTTAATAAAAAAATAGCTGTCATTTACAATCGTCAATTAATGGTCTCGAATTATATTCAGATTAGTAAATATCCGATTTATGGTTTATATAGGCATCGAATTATAATCATATCAGAAGAACGTTGACCGAAACTACAAATTTTGGTATAAATCTATGTTGATGCATAATTTGTTGATACATTTTTATTAATTTATTTGTATTTAGTAATTCATATAGTTAAAATAATAGCTTTTTTCAATAAGACAAAACGTAAGGAAAATATGTCAGAACAGATGTAGGTAAGCAAATTTCGATTTCACACATCCAATCTCATCTCCCTAGTGAAAGCTCACATGTTTAATTGAATTTGCCAGTTTTTAAAGTTCGATATGTATATGTTGAATTTAAACAAATTAACATGCCACATGGTGAGCAAATATATACATGTATAAACATTAAATAATGGTTTATAAGTCACAGATCAAGGTCATAAAATATAAACTAGAAACGCAATTCGACAATGTTTGAGACAATTCTGTCTCTCCGGAGACAAATATAATCTTATGGCTTTGCATCGTTGTTATTTGGTTTTGGGGAAATATGAATGTAACTACTTTGCTAGGTTATTTTTTCAATAATTTGAACATTCTAAATAAGTAAATGCTTCCTGCATTGACAAATAAAAATTGAATTTATATTATTTGATCCAACGGTGTGTCATGACCTTGAATCAAGGTCATATCGGAAATGTCAATGTCGAGGAAAACATTAAATGTTGGGACGGGTGGTATTTGACTCTCAAGAGACAGTTCTAATTTTTATTTTTCAAATGTGTAAAGTGTATCTTAACCTTTCATAAAAAATAATATATTAATTCATTCCAAAAATTTAAAGCAAAAATTATACGAGCGATAATTTGTAAAATACAATATCGTTACCAAAATAATGAAGATCGTCATTTTTAATATAAAGCAAGGTCAATCTGTCAACCAATAAATACTAGAGGGCAAAGTGTAACTAAAAACACAGTTTCTTTGCAGTAAGGCATGCATGCAAAAACGCAAAACGAGAGAAGCAAAAACAAAAGCTGCTAAAAAGCAAGATTAAGAAGTAAATACTTTGCAACTTCTTGTGCAACCAGACTGGATGAAGTTACTATAAACTATTTATTTTCGCGGTGTACTAATTTTGGCTTATCTCGTGGTCGTTTGTTTTGCGCGAAAATTAATACCAAGTGAAAATTAAATTATGCTTATTGTGTTACAGTAAATATTTAAAAAACGCAAAAATTTTACTACGCGAAAATGTGTAAATGTCTTGTTCATAAGTATGATGTCTATGTATCTAGAATTGTCCTGGATATATTTGACGTCCCATTGTTCCTTTCACCATATTTTTCGATTGCACACGTGGCGGGTGTAGGTACCTTTAACAGGAGGTGCTTACCCTTCCGGAGCACCCCGCCTCATTTCCCTGGTGGAAGTACGCGTAACCTCTCAATTTCAAAGTTTTTACTTTGTTTCTGGATTGTGATTCGGACATGGATTAGTATGTTTGTTTTTCTTTTCTATTAAAACTCATAAGTGTGTTTTTTTGATTTCATATACCTCAAAATTAGATACACACGAAACTAAATACGTTTACAGTATTAAAAAGTAATAACGTTCAGCTGAGTCGACACAATTTAGTTCTCTTTACCTCGAAACAACATATATATTTATTTATATTATCTTTGAACTAGACGAATTAAGTCAATAAATAAATAAAACAAGGTATCATAATATATATAAAAGCATTTACTATGTTATGATAAGTGTTTAATAATAATAAAAACAAATAAAACAAGAGGCCCATGGGCCTTAACGCTCACCTGTGACCTTGATCTTTAAACCCATGAGCTTCATTCAAATATCAAAATGATAATTAGGCCAATATTCTAATATACATCCCTATACAAAAAGTTTATAGTTTTTTAGATAAATAATCATTTCAGTACTTGTTTGTATCTGTGTCCTTGACATTTGAACCCATGCCCTTCATTCATATATCAAAATGACCATTGTGCAAGTACCAACAACATTCTAATATACATGCCTATACAAAAAGTTAATAGTTTTCAAGATAATTAACCATTTAGGTATTTATTCGCATCTGTGACCTTGACCTTTGAACCCATGACCTTCATTCATATCAAAATGATTATTAGGATAATACCTAAATATTCTAATATACATGCCTATACAAAAAGTTTATAGTTTTTGAGATAAATAATCATTTCAGAACTTGTTCACATCTGTGACCTTGACCTTTGAACCCAAAACCTTCATTCATATATCAAAATGGTTGTTAGGCTAATACCTACAATATTCTAATATACATGCATATACAAAAAGTTAATAGTTTTCAAGATAATTAACCATTCAGGTATTCATTCGCATCTGTGACCTTGACCTTTGAACCCATGACCTTCATTCATATATCAAAATGATCGTTAGGATAATACCTAAAATATTCTAATATACATGCCTTTACAAAAACTCTATAGTTTTTTAGATAAATAATCATTTCAGTACTTGTTTACATCTGTGACCTTGACCTTTGAACTCATGACCTTTATTCATATATCAAAATGACCATTGGGCCATTACCTACAAAATTCTAATATACATGCCTATACAAAAAGTTCATAGTTATGCAGATAATTAACTATTTTGGTAAACTTGTACATCTGTGACCTTGACCTTTGAACCCATGACCTTAATTGTTATATCAAAATGATCATCATGTCAATACCTACAATTAACCAAAAATCCTACGTCATTATCACCAGAAATGTTTAAAAAATAGCATTTTTTATCAAAGGTCAAAAACTGGGACATGACCTTGACCTTTGACCTTGACATCAATCGGAAGAAAATTGCAAGACAAGATCAACAGTGAAAACTCCATACAATTATCTTCAGCCATTATGAAGTTATAACAATAAATGTCTCATTTTAAAAATTACATAATTTTACGCAAAAAACGCGTAACCTATTTTTCGTGCAATTTTCATGAAAAACACAATTTTAATGTATCTAGGTATCCTGTATCCAAAAATCTAATTAAAATTTGCCTGCACCTTTCGGTTTCAGAGAAGAAGATTTTTTTGTCTTTTGGCTATTTATAGTAACGGCAGCCATATTGTTGGGCGTGGTCAAACCCCGAACACAATTTTGAAAGCCCGTTACCCAGGCATAATAATCACTAAGTTTCATCAAATTTGGCTTAGTAGTTTTGGAGGAGAAGATTAAAATGTAAAGTTTACGTACGACGCACGACGCACGACGGACGACGAACGACGGACGACGGACGACGGACGGTGATAGATAGCAATAGCTCATCTGAGCCTTTCGGCTCAGGTGAGCTAAAAACCGTTATTGGAATGGCAGATAGGGAAAAGAAGACAATGTCAATGATCTTGGTTTGTTTAATATTGGATAATTTGACATAAAAAAACAGATGTGTTAAAATTCATTAATAATGATTAATAAAAGTTGTCATGGTACTAGAATAAGGAAAACAGAAGGGTCATCATACATATATAACAATATTATAATATAATAAAACAGGTGAGATAAAACTCATTAAGAAAAATTGTAGGTCATGATAGTAGATTGATAAAAGCAACAGGGTCATTATAACATATTAATAGAGATTATCTATATGTTGCGCGTTTCTCCAGCAGGAAGTGGTCATAAATTCAAGATTATAAATTGTTTGTCTATATAGCTTTATTTTTGGGGTTGAAGGCGGTGGTGATAGTAAGTCAAGTGTTTAAATTATTTTTTTTTCTATTCAAACACATGGATAAATCTTTCTGAAAGTTAAGCTCAAGTGGCCCCAATAAGTCCAAGAATACGTAAACCACAGAGTAAGCAACTCGATCTACACAAGCTAAAATTAACTATTCAAACTTTGTAAAACAAAATGTAGATATGAAAGCATGAACATTTAAAACTGTTAATGATTTAGAAAGAATTACAACTTAACAATCGATTGTTTGGTTAATTGACTATTAAAATAAGTCAAATCAGCGATTTTAAGGTCTTTGAGATTTTTTTATTAGTTTTTATTCATCTCAAAGACTGGTGCATGTTGGTACAAGTGTATAAACAATGAAATTAGGAGTCTAATTATTTCCTGAAATATTAATCATCCAGCAATTCTTACCTATTGTCCACTTTTTGGGAAACAAATTTGCAAAGACTCCAAACCATTGCCACGCCCATGTTGCTACATGATTTGCTGAAATGAATCATTGGAAATATGTTTTTTTTTTTGTAAATGCAAAGTATCACTCAGTAAAAAAATCAACGTCAACTTAGAAATGATCTAAGTTTATTTAATTTACTCTAAATCTATGTGTTGATCAGGACTAACTAAACCAAGCTATGCAGAGTAAAAAGATCAACTTATTTATGTTAAAATATCAAAAAGAAAACTTAAATCAATGTTGTATAATTCAATTTATCAATTTTCGCAAAGAATGAATGATCCAAACAATATGTACCGCACTGTTCGCACTGATTAATCAAAATAAAACAAAAATAAAAATGAAACACAATGCAACTGAAACAACAAAGGTATGAGGCAAAAGACAGCATGTCATTACAAAACTCTAATTCTATTAAGAATACATGTATATTTAAATTACCATCCAATTCGCCGTCTTCATTTCCACATAAAAGACAGGACTTTTTACATTCTCTTTTCATATATTCTGGATTTCTCTCGCATTCACCTTGGGACGCCCACACATAACATTGCCAACTGGAATGCTTGTTAAAGCAATTGTCATCATCTGAAAGAAAAGCAAAGAAGGTAAAATGGTATTTGGACTTATTTTTCAAAAGTGTCCTGAAGCGAACTCAAACTGGTAAATCCCAAACCAACAACAACGTGCGTGGTCAAGTTACGATTAGTGAACGGCACGCCTAAACACACTATATATACCCTAACATGGTTAATATCTATCTGAAATTATATGGGACAAATTAACTCTATGCCTTTTAAATTGTGCCACTTCGATTTTATTTTGAAACTATAATTCAGGTTTTTACAATTACATGTATCTGTTTCGTAATCATTTTAACCAGACATTGTCAAGGACAGTGATTACCCTTGAAGCAACAGAGAGACAACAATGTTTTTTTGAGCACTAAATTTGACCAATTTACTTCATTTATGATATATGCAACGTGAAGATCAATGATTTAAATACTCAAAAACGGAACTTTGTACAACGAAACAGACTGCTTGCAAATAAATTGTTGACCTTAGGATATTGCAAGCCTATGTTTTTCAAGGCCTTCATCTTGGTATTATTCATACGTTTGATGTCCAGGATTGCCTAAATATATTTGACGTGCCATAGTTCTCACCCAATTGAAATTACACATGTAGCGGGTATAGCTGTGTGACGTGGTAACAGTAATTGTAGAAGATAACTAGGAAGACTCACTGTAGTTGCTGGTTCTTTATTCCGGAGGATGTGGGTGTCTGTGTGTAGATGTGTGTGTGTAGATGAAACCTGCGACGACCTTTTATACTCTTCTGTCAGGTAACAGAAGGTTAGAGCATGACCTGAACCTTCTACCAAATATCATGATTTGTAAGGTCAATTGGACAAAGGTGCATACATCATGTAATGTCCAAGCTGTACGTTATTTAATAATTGCCTAGAGGTAAAGGCTCGCCTGACCATTGACCTGAGGATGACCTGAGTAATTAACTTATATAAATTATAGCCGAAAGTACAATTTTGTAAACCAGAAAATATTTGGATTTATTTTTATATAATTTCTTATATCATTACAGCTGGCTAAACAAGAGGTGATTACCCATCCAGAGCACCCGGCCTCACCTCCCTGTTGGAAGTTCACATGTTTAACCTAACTTTTCAGTTTCTAAGTTTTTACGTTTTATGTTTGTTTTTTTTATATTAAATACACAAAAAAGAATAAAAAATTAGGTTGTAAGTTTTGTCTGTCGTCTTTGATTTTGTACACGGAAATGAAATTGTTATCACAGTAATTTGAAGAAACATTTACAGTGGTTTCTATTCTCGCACGCCAATACAGTACAGGCCTGTCGAAAGTTTAATACCGAGCTGACGAAAAGAAGCAGAGACTCGGCTGCCGAGGGGCCGAGCTGTAGACAGTTAGTGGCCGAAAAGCTGCCGACTCTCGGCCCCTCGGCAACTAGAACTGTCCACAGCTCGGTAACTCATTCGGCTCCTCGGCACTTTGAGTTGTCCACAGCTCGGCAGTTCATCCGGTAATAACCAGGACTTTTCAGTGGACATTAAAGAATTTAAGAAAAATTAATTAATTAGAAGTAAATAAATAAATAAATTAATTTATTTATTTATTGAATGGACTATGGAGTACTATTTTCAGAATTTTCTTAATCTTTTATATTCTATTAGTAAACAAATAAATAAATAAATAAATAAATCAAAAGATAAAAATAAATAAAAAAATAAATAAATGAATCAATGAATAAATAAATAAATAAAATGGACGATGGAGTACCTGATTATTTTCAGAAATTCCAAAAAAATATTATATTCCATTAATAAATAAATAAATAAATAAATAAATAAATAAATAAATAAATAAATACAATGTAGTTTCCTCCCGGAAAACTAGCAGTGCGATTTATATGGACATGAACTGACATGTGTATGATTAGATTAAAGGCACTATTTTTGATTTACTTTGCGGTCTGCCATTATTGGTTCTTTCTACTTGACATTCTTTGGTCCCGTCAGGGCAGACGCATTTACAATTCTGATCCACATAACCACCGTCTTTACACCTGACGCTGCTTGGACAGTGCACTGAAAATGGAAATAAGATTAAATAGTCATAGATTGGTTTGGTTGGCTGAATGTTACTTAACGTCGCATCAGCAATTTTTCAGCTATTCGCGACAACTATTTTAATAATCTCTATGGATTAATCTATGAACAAGTTCGTGTATGCATGTGAAGTGCGAGTGTGTTGTATGGTCTACTTTATACTAGCGCGCACTAAGGGCAACTTTAAGGTGCTAGCACACAGAGTCAGTACGCCGCATACAAGCGTACCACTCCCCAGTCACATTATACTGATACAAGGTAAACCAGTAAAGGCCAACGGCAAGGGAAATTCATTTTCCTACATGTGGTCTGAGCGGGACTCGAACTCACAGCGGAGAGAGACTCTCGTTTTTTGTAGACTAACGTCTTATCCATTAGGCCACCGCGGCCTCTATCTATAGTCATGGGATACGCATAAAGATAGGTAAACATCGGTTGTTACTGTTAACCGGGAAATGCTCGCGTCAGTTGATTTTTGCGATAATCGTCGTTTTAAGATTTTTGCGTACTTTTATTTTCGAGTCGTCGAACGACGTTCTGTGATATTTCAAAGTGAATTATATCAAAATTAAAATTTTCGTGATAAAATTTCTCACCAGTACTCCTACCAACACATGCTTGACACAAAGCGCGGCTCATAGATCTTTATTTTGTTATTGTACCATTAAACATTTTGAAACTCCTTTCCTTAATTAATTCATAATAAATTAAGACTTACCGCCACATTCATACATTCTGTTAACTGATTTCACATCACTAAAGGATAACTCCTTTTTAAACACTCTCCCAATGGTGCTTTCTAATGAGGCATTCTTAGCTCTTATTGTTTGCTTTTTACCATCAATAGAAAATGCCTGAAATTAAACAAATGGAAAATAGACTTTAAAAAGATTGATTTGTTGATTGATTGATTGATTGATTAATTGATTGAATTTGTTTTCACATGTAAATCAAGAATATTTCACTTATATCGGGACGCCACCTGCTATAGGCGAGGTACTTTAACAATGTGCCAAGGGCAAAGTTCAGAAATAGTTCCGTAACATGTCACGCCTACACCGGGTTTTCAGGTCTCTTCCGAATGTATCCATGACTTTCATTTTTAAATGTGGAGTGCTGTGCAAAAGAATAGTTAACACCCATTTTCAAGTCTATGCCAGACCCGTACACAATATGAAGAATTATAATTATGATAACACGTCATATGACGTCACACTATTCCTGTTTCCTCCACCATTTCAGGAATGACCACCTTGATTACGAATCCCAAAGAGTTGACGAAAAACCGACAGAACAAAGCTGTCATAATCTTGAAAGGAGTGTAAAACTGCATTATTTAACTTTCTTTTATATTTGTGTTTTTTTTTCAATTTGTTATCAACTTACCGTAATCCCATAATGCATCACTGACGTATATTCATAATCTACGTCATATTGGTTCACTTCTCTGTTGTTGTACTTATTGAACCAAATGCGCATGCTCGGAGCTACACTGCTGTACATGACTTCAATAAAGTCATCCCTGTTTGGTAGTTGATGTTCATGAACAAGACCTATAGCGTGTCCGATTTCGTGAAGATACAACCCTTTCTGTAATGAAACATAAATATTTTTATAGCATAATTTAGCATTTATGCAACAGAAAATAAACCAAAATATTGACAATACCGTGAACAAATGTATGTGTGTCACGTCAACGTCTGAGAAGACACATACAATTGCACAACAATATTATGTTTCATATATGAGTCATTGATTAAAATGTATTCTTCTTATTATTATTATTATTATTATTATTATTATTTCTTATCAGTAGAATTGTTTATTAATCAAAAACAAACATACTAATCCATATCCGAATCACAATCCAGAAGCAAAGTAAAAACTTTGGAACTGACAAGTCAGGTTAGACACGTGAATTTCCACCAGGGAAGTGAGGCCGGGTGCTCCGGAAGGGTAAGCACCTCCTATTTAGCTAGCTACACCTGCCACGTGTGTAATCAAAATTGTGTGAAAGGAACATGGAACTATGAGACGTCAAATATATCCAGGGCAATCCTGGACACAGAGACATCAAACTTATCAACAATATTGTGATGACGGCCATAAAACTTATGAAATGACTCTTTCAACAAAGATTTAAGCAAGCGACGTTTTTTCCTCAAAACAAATGCTAACGATAAGAGTTGGCCAGCGAAATACGTGATCAATATCATTCGTGCCGAAAGTTTTGGAAATAAATTTCCCGAAAAAAATACTTCTTCGAAATTTCAAGTTCCGAAACAGCACTTATAATTATTTCAGCCCGTTATTATGAAGAAACGCCATCTAAAAGAGATATCAATGTAGCACACTGTTTGAAGTAATTGAATCCAAGAAAATGTTGATACTTACCCATCTGCAACCATTTATATCCAAATTGAGGTATTGTACTCCGCCAACCATACCAAGTTGTGAATTGCATCTAAAGTGTGAACAAAACAAGAATGTTTTAATGTAAAGCACGAGAGAAACCCTTTTAAAAATTCATATCCTCATCGAGTGCTCAGACTGAGGATCCAACACGTATTTCCCGGATGAAACGGGCGTGCTCTGGTGCCAGACTAAAAGATCCGAACAAGAGAGTCTGACAAAAACCAATGTTACTATGTATACAACACTACATCACTACTGTACTTCCACAAATTCAGTGCACATGAAAAATGCAAGAATAAAGTCGTATTTTCCAACAGACTCACAAAAAATTTTCAAAACTTAATACAAAATATGCTGACCTAATTGGAAAAAATATTTTTTATTCATGAAAAAGTGAACTTAATTCTGTACATAGAGCAATATTTTTACTTTTTAACAAAACAACAAATATTACTATGTCAAAATTATCCTTTCTGTGTCTTATTACTCGGAACAACTACATGTATAAACGTTAGGTCATAATTGGAATATTCATGATGATCACACCTTGAAAAAAACCCGAACAACAATGACCTACCTGACCCTAAATTCCCTGATGTAACTTTGAATGAGGCTCAATTGGTGTATAAACTTAATAAAATTTCCAAAATTTTCGCAAAATTTCTCTATGTACAGGAGAACTGAACAATAATGTTTTTAATTAAAAATATAATTTGGTTAGGTCAGTGTATTTTAAATGCATTTTATTGATAGTTTAATGGAAACATTTTCAATTAAAAGAAATAAATAATAAAAACCATGTGCACTCAATTTATGGAAATGCAGTAGCTCAGTTCCTCTACATTAAAAATGGTTATAGCTAAAAAAACCAAACAGCTTATCACCTTTTGTTTGATTATAGATATAAATCTAGCCGATCACTATAAAGTAATGTCTTCAAAGTGATGAATTGAATTCCATAACAAATGCTATTATCGTTTCAAGTTTAATACTGTAAATCATGATATTTCAGCAGCAGTTTCATTTTAGCACGTTTGGCAGAATTTTCCGCTAATTACATTAAAAATGAGTATACGTGACTCATAAACGAAAAATTGGAGCGCTAAAATAAAACAACGCTAACTCCTTCTGTCAAGTAAAATCGCTAAAATAAGTTTGCGCTAACACAAAAGCGGTTTACGGTAGTAATATAAAAAAAAAAAAAAACAATTTAAAATCTTTTCAAAACATACATCTTCGAAACCTTTTCCTTAATATGAATTTACGTTCGTTCTAGATTTTGATTCACTAATTCCGGAGGGGACCCTCGGTAAATATTCGAGCGGCCAAGATCAATCCAAAAGCTTTCGGCTCTTTAAATTTACCTTGGATAACAATTAAAATTTAAGAACAATCTCTTGCCGGGGTTGTTGCTTTCTCTGGAATAATTTTTGTAGAATTTTTTACAATCAGTACTATTAACAAAATGAAAAACACTTACCCGTCACCATTTTGAAACACTAAGATATTTGTATCAGACGACGTCGCTTCTCTAAACATGAGGCATGTGTACTTTTCCCATTCTCGCATGGCAACTTTGATGAAATATTTTTCACGCGAACCTACAAAGTGAAAACAGAGATATCACTAGACTTCGTAATTCATTAGCATATTCGAACCAATGCGATAGTTTAGTTGGTAGAGTGCTCGCTCCGTAAGTGGGAGGTTGTGGGTTCGATCCCCGGCCGGGTCTGACCCAAGACTTGAAAATGGTTATTGACTGCTCTTTCGCCAAACACTCGGCATTACGAAATGAAAGCCACGGTTCTTTCGGATGGGAACTTAAAAAAACGAGGTCCAGTGTCACGGTAGGCTTAGCAAGATAAAGAACCCTGCTGTATAATGCCATAAACGCCACGCACAGGTAAAATTTTTGCACCTCTGCCTATAGCTGGCGACGTCTCGAGGATTGGAACATAACGTGTTTGCATAATATCCATTTTACCCCGTCGATGACAGACCAATGTCACAATGTAGAAAAAACTCCGTTGTTATAAGTGAAGAATTTTGACTGGGACAAAAAACAACACATCTCTTATGATGTCGTGCTTCCAAATTTGATACTTACTAAAATGCCCGGATGCGAATCTATAGGGAACCTCTCTATTGTGCCATTTTAGAGAAATCTGTCTGACCGCCTTTCTCTTCTGTCGCTTCTGAGGTCTGTGGGCAAATCTTTTCTTACGAACATCAAAATACGGCATCATCTCTATGTCACCTCTGAATTGAAATCGAAATTAAAACATTGAGTATTTATTCATTTATTTATTATATTTTTATTTACTGATTGATTGATTGAATGATTGATTGATTAAATCATTGATGGCCATTCACTACATCGAACGGTCACTCACTGTAGTTTAATCTCGACATTTTTACAAAGACAACACTAAACATCGGTTAACTAAATAAATCTGAAGTCAATTTGTTCCGTAAACGTTTTCAGCAAGCAAAGCATATGATATAATCAATCTTCGAATTCTCTTGGACAGGACAAAAACAAATTTTAAGGTTTGTTTTACATTGTATCAATGTGACAATCAAAGGATTTTCACTTATATTGAGACGTCGCCAGCTAGAGGTGAAGCGGTAGAATTGTTTAACCTTTTCAGTACATCACTTTCTGAAATGCCGAGTGTTTGGCGGCGAAAGAATAGTCACATTTTTTCAGGTCTTGAACACTGAGACCCGTTCCAGGTTTGAACCCTGAATAAAAAGAGCTAACACTATACAGACTGAACTACAAGAGAGAGAGAGAGAGACGAGAGAGAGAGAGAGAGAGAGAGAGAGGAGGAGAGAGAGAGAGAGAGAGAAACAACTTACAATTCAGGAATAGCATAAAGATTCCTAAACTGTTCTTCTGTGAGTAACATGTCCAACTCGGCTAATATATTACCTCCGGGTCCAACCATCTTGTTGGCAGCAACTGCAACATAATGCAAAGTGAAAACAGATGCAAATATTATATGTAGCTAGCTAAACAGGAGGTGATTATCATTCCGAAGCACCCGGCCTCATTTCCCTGGTGGAAGTTCGTGTGTCTAACCTTACTTGTTACTTCCAAATATTTTACTTTGCTTCTGGATTGTGCTTCGGACATGGATTAGTATGTTTGTTTTTGATATGTAATACTACACCGGTGTTCGTCCTTAGAACTAAAATATGACATGCGCTCTTGCATATGACATATAACATTGTATTCTACACAGAAATCTGAGTTTGAATTCACGAAGAGACGTGGCTTTAATATGATTGATGGTTGCTCCAGTCAAGGTGTCTTTCATATCATTTTTTCGTGTTGTCCAATTTCATGATTCAAAAAAATACGGTGTCATCAGATGGTAAGTTCTTGGTCTGTTTTTACCGTTTAAGGATTGGAATCATATTAGCTGATATACTAATTCCGAAAATTCATTATGTAAACGTTTTTACGTTTTTTGAAAACGCCTGGCAAAAGAACGTTACGGGGTGTTAATCGCATGGTACAGCAGCGAATCCGATTGAGTTAAGTGGCATACTTACCGTCCATTCCACCGAGGGACCTGGCTATGATTTGATCCATGGTCTCTGCAGTCAAAGCTTCTTCCATCCCGATATCTGCCGGAGGCGGATCGTCGTAGTTCTCTTGACCACTGACATAGCCACATATAAGTGCAACCTGTTAAAAAGATATATGTTTTGAAATTCAAAACGCAATATTATAGGTAAACAACTTTGACCTGTTCGCTTGACTTTTGATTTGAATTTTTATTGTAGACGAGTGAATTTAAGTTTAGGAATCACGTGGGTTTATTTTGTCTACATAACGCGAACACTAATCATGTACCTTGAGTACATATTGTCAACAGTGAATCCTACTACAACCCAATAATTGGGTGGATACTTCTATATGAATATTCCTAATGAAAGGTCAAGCGGACAGGTCAATGTGATTTAATTATACCATGCATGATATGTGTGTTGACTTTGCAGAGTAGCGTATTATTTATACAGTCAAACCTGTCTATAACGGCAATCCAAGGGAACACGAAAAAGTGACCTTTATAGGCAGGTGGCCTTTATATATAACTTCAAACAATATGAATAAAGAACAATTTGGATACAATTCTACTGGCCTTTATAAGCAGGTGGTCTTATATAGAGGTGGCCTTTAAGGCAGGTTTGACTGTACATGTAATTGACCGATGTTTTGAGCTGTGTTAGTTCTCGCAAGTTTGTGAGGTCCATATTTGCTAAAAAAAACCTAGAACTGTTTCTTGAGAACTAAATACCTCTTGTCCCCAACATTATGTTTTCCCGCGATCTTGACCTTCTCGATATGACCTTGGTTCAAGGTCATAACACACCTTTGGACCATGAAGATTATTCATGTAAAGTTTTATGACAGTTTTTCAAAGCAGGAATGAGGTATGGCCCGGATACGATTTTACACGGACGAACAAACAGACAGACATACCCCCTCAAACTAGATTGCGGTCGTATAAAAAAAGAAGAGGTTAGCAATATTTTAATAACAAATCAGTCATCTGTTCGTCATATATTTTTGTTTAAATACTCAAAATGAAAATACTGTTAGAAAGAACACTGCTGTGCGAATTATGTTAGGTATGCAGAATGTTTCAATTTTATCGAAAATTGCGGAACAATCACGACAGCGCGGTTAAGAATCATAAAAATCCTGCACAAAAATTATGATATCATTGCCCGCTGCCTACATTTAAATTTGACGTCATCGCAGAAAACTTTAACTATAACAAAAAGTAAATAATTTTGATAAATAAATTAAAAAAACATTGTTAAAGTCTCATCATATATACAACATAGAAAACATTTTATAATATTCCACAAAACAATTAAATTTAAATGCCTAACACTCAATTTTAAGTCGGTTTAATTCAATTAAATTTTAACTGAAATTTGATTAATTTACTTGAAATGTCAATCAACATTGATTCCCAGGCTTTAATACCTTTTCTGTCAATCAAATATATTTCTCAGGCAATAATAATACATGTACCTAACCTGTCAATCAACTTCGATTCCCAGCTGGCAATAATGTATGAGGTCTCAATCAAATTTTATTCAGAGGCAATGACATAATTCGAACAATACTACAGTACGATACAGGTCTGTCCAAAGTTTAGCACCATGCTTGAGTGTGAGGGCGCGGTGGCCTAATGGATAAGACGTCAGTCTTCAAATCCAGGGTCTCTCACCACTGTGAGTTCGAGTCCCGCTCGGACCACATGTGGGAAAGTGAATTTTCCTTGCCGTTGGCCTTTACTGATTTACCTGGTATCAGTATAATGGACTGGGGGAGTGGTACGCTTGTCTGCGACGTACTGACTCTGTGAGCTAGCACGGTAAAATTCGCCCTGAGTGCGCACTAGTACAAGGCAGACCATACAACACCCTCGCACTTCACATGCATACACAAAATTGTTCATAGATTAATCCATAGAGATTAATTAAATAGTTCTCGTCGCGAATAGCTGAAAAATTGCTGATGCGACGTTAAGCAACATTCAACCAACCAACCATACTTGAGTGCAGAATCGGCAACTCATCTCGGTTCCTCGTTAGCTATATCGCTATCGATATCTGTGTCTATCGGTTGCAGTTGCCGTAAATCGATTCCTTTTCTTAAGCTTAACTTTCGACGGGTCTGTACTGCAAGCTTACGAATTAGTTCAGAATCGACAACTCACCACAGTCCCTCGTTAGTAATTTTGACAGTTTTTCGGCTATCGACAGTTTTTTCGGCTCTCGATAGGTTTTCGGCTGTCGATATCTGTGCTAGTTAGTAGCCGAAAATCCACTCTTTCCTTTAGCTCAGTGTAATAATCTGTACCGTAAGCTAACGAATTAGAATCGGCAGTTTATCACAGTCCCCCGTTGGATATATCTAGATAGTTAGTCGGCAATTGTTATTTATCTTACGGCAGCTAGCGTTTTGGTCGCTAGCTATTCATTGACATTCTTGCTTACATAATTACACACTTTCCGAGAAAATCAGCTAAATTCATTCTATCAGCATATAATTTCCGTAAAGAAACTATTTCCAAGCCACGCATGTAATATTGAAATATGTATATAAAGTGACTTATAGGTCAATTGGGCCGGGTGTATCATACATTGGTTTCTATGTAATGTAATTTAATTTTATTGGTATATATTATACACATGTCACTCTAATAAAATACTTACTTACTTACTTCTTTATTCATACCGTGGTCACTAGGTAGCCTACATTCGACTCGGTTTTTAGCTCAGAGTTAAACTTTCGACAGTTCTGTACTGTATGTTCAAGTATATTGAAATTAACAAATAGACCGTTTGATCTACAATACCAATTATTGGACGGAAATTTCTAGACGTTAGACCTATATTAATAAATGCATATTGCATTTTATCAGTTATAAAGCCATTGATCATGCATTGTTGCGTGGGTATAAATTAAGATTTATTTCAAGGAAATGCACTTTAAGGTACTGTAAAAGTGCAATGAAATATGCACACCTTGCAAGACGAGAGAGAAACATATAACCTATTATTATACTATGAATATATTATGTACTTTTTTGACCATTCACGGGGGAGGGGGGCATTATACCATGCTGAAATCTAGTTAGGTTTACTGACCGGTACAACGGGTGATAAAATTATACCTCGCAGAAAAACAGTGTCCAAGAAAACGGTTCCTGGAGGGAAAACCAATAAGTGTATTCCTTGGTCAAACCTAAAAACCCATTTGTTTCATATACAAAAAATGAGCTGAGTTGAGTAATGGTGTTTAACGTACCAGTCAAGATATATATCACCTATATCACCTATTTCGAGACGTCGCCAGCTAAAGGCGAAGATGCAGAAAGTTTGCCTGTGCGTTGTGCTGATTGCATTATGCAGCAGGGTTCTTTATCGTGCCAAGTGAATTCCATTTCGTAATGTCGAGTGCTTGGCGAAAGAACAGTCACTGTCCACTTTCAATTCTTGGGTCAGACCAGACCAGGGATCGAACCCACGACTTACGGAGCGAGCATTCTACCATCTGAGCTACCGCAGGGGTACATGTACATGTACAAACATAATCTGTACACCCCGAATAATGTGACTTAGGAAATAAAAGTCGCTGATTCTAGCACAGGTGCCCAGGGTATGGATTTTAAGCATTCTATAAAAATATATCTTGTTATATATGTGATACGCTATATATTTATAGAATGTTTAAAATCTATACCCCGGCACCTATAAATTCAAGTTCCTATAATGGTGATTTTCTGGGAAGCCCGGACCAGGCGCCAAAGGAACTACTGTATTCCCATAAGTTCAGTGCACATGGAAAATGCAAGAATAAAGTCATATTTTCCAACAAACTCACAAAAAAATGTCAAAACTTAATACAAAATATACTGACCTAATAGGGAAAATATTTTTCATTTATGAAAAAGTGAACTTAATTCTGTACATAGAGCAATTTTTAAACTTTTTAACAAAACAACAAATATGACTATGTCAAAATTATCCCTTCTGTACCTTCTTACTTGGAACAACTATAAACGTTATGTCATAATTTGAATATTCATGATGATCACACCTGGAAAAATTTCGAGCAACAATGACCTACCTGACCTTAAATGCCCTGATGTAACTTTAAATAAGGCCCTTGGTGTAAAAACTTCATCAAATTTCCACAATTTTCGCAAAATTTCTCTATGTACAGAAGAACTGAACAATAATGTTTTTAATAAAAAATATAATTTGGTTAGGTCAGTGCATTTTAAATGCATTTTATTGATAGTTTAATGGAAACATTTTCAATTAAAAGAATTAAAGAATAAAAACCATGTGCCATCAATTTATGGAAATACAGTAGGCAAGAAAAGATAAATGCATATTGTGACACATGTTAGAAAAGGCAAGATTTTATGTAGTAAATTTTAAGTACAAGCGGTGTGTTAAATATTTCAATTGAAGGTCGCCAAACCATCCACCAATGAACCGAAAATATGTACTTCTAATATTAAAAAACCTTTATTTTACAAAACAATGATCAAAACATCCCTCCATGCGCGCGTGTGTTTGTGTGATATAAACATGGTTAAAAAACGAACACATCCGTGTAATAAATATATACTGTTGGCTAGACAAGAAGTGATACGCTAAACACACACTATCTGATTACGAGAAACAGGAACCTTTAATTGTTTTTTTACATTAAAATTCCATTTACAGTACAGTACAGACCCGTCGAAAGTTTAACACTAAGATAATATAACCAATCTAACCGCCGCTGACGAATGGTTGACATAAAAATAGCTAGCAACCAAAAACTGCCAATACATGTACATGTATATTACAGCTAACGAGGGGCCGAGATGAGATGCCGATTCGGCATTTATTCGTTGGCTTATTGTCATTTTTTCGACAGATCTGTAGTGTATAGCTAACCCAAGTCCGTCGCTTCGGTAGTAATTTGTTAGCTTATTGACAGGTCTGTACTGTTGTGATAAACCTTCGACAAATATGCATTGTAAAGCTAACGATGAACCGAAACGAAATGCCGATTTGGCAAATTAATTCATAGAGCATTAGACAGGTCTGTACTGTAGCTAACGAGGAAGCGAGATGAAATGCCGATTTGGCAAATTAATTCGTAAAACTTTGGACAGGTCTGTACTGTATTTCTCTGAATGGAAGTTGTAGTAATTAATTAAAGATATCCTCTCGTCGGTAGAATTGGATCAAGTGTGTACAGGAACAGTGCTCTTAATGAAGACCCAGTTTTATATTGTAAAGTTATACGTATGTGTATATTTAATTGAAATAAATAAGTCTGAAATACAGCATAAAACACAATGTGTATATATAACGTTTTATATTAAACGGGCACCTGTTTCTAATTATATTTTTATACTCTTTATGATCCAATTTTTTTACTATTTAGAATCAAGGTTTTGGACTTTTTATAATCAAATTTTAGACTGTTTATATAAACAGAATTTAG
Organism: Anadara kagoshimensis; assembly: GCA_021292105.1. Classification (NCBI taxonomy): domain Eukaryota; kingdom Metazoa; phylum Mollusca; class Bivalvia; order Arcoida; family Arcidae; genus Anadara; species Anadara kagoshimensis. Next base: position 53,725,899 of record CM037869.1, on the reverse strand, counting down.
CTGAATTTAATGTATGTTACTTTATAACAATAAAATGTTGGTTTTTTTTTTGTTAATTTAATAACGTTTTCTATTTTCATTCTGATCACGTGATACGTTCGTAAGCCTGTACTCGGATGGTTTCATTTCTTATGACCAAAAACAAGTTAATATGTTTCATTTATAAAATTTTCTGAAAAAAAACTTTCCATTGGTAATTAATGTAAATTTCAATTAGATTCAAATGCGTTATTAGCTTCTAATTGCATTTGTTTTCAAAATTGAAAATACGACAATGCATTTCCAAATCCCCAATAAAAATTATTACATTATTACATTGCATTTTAAGCGACTAGGTGACCACAGCCTTGGTAAAAGTCCAGTTATGCAAATAAATTGACTGACCAGTGAGTTGTCTAAAATAGCGTTCGTATTCCTATAACATGCAATGTCGTGCAAAACAAACTGAACAACACATCCTAGCGCGTTTTGATCTGTTTTCTTACAAGACAAATGCAGATATAGCACTTTAAACGTCAATTCTAGCAAGTGCAATGGTTATGTTTACATTTCGCATTTCTTTACAATCTTATGTTGGTCTTTAATGTTAGTTGAAATTTAAAACGCTATTGCTCATGTCATGCGTGTCCAGTCGCTGGAGTAACCAGTAAGTGATGTCACGTGATCAATGGTTATTATGGCTTAATAATTACATTTTGTTTCAAATACATGTATGATTTTACAAAATTATCTATTTTAAAAAGCTATTGTTATTCTTTAAAATTTTATAATTTTAAGTCATAATTACCTTTAAAAGTAATATTAAGATCCCCATCACCAATATTACGAATCTTCAAAGGTTTTCACTTTTAAACTTTATGATGTTTCCTAAATGAAAAGATTCAATCCCCCATGGATGGGCGGCTCTGCAGCATCAACAACAAGACGCGCAGTGATTTACCGGTCAAGTTGGAGTGCTGAGGCATATATCTCGACTTGCAACCGGAAGTTTGACATCATTTTTAATAAGGACTATTTTTATTTGTTAAAGATGAAGACAAAAATTTTACTGACTTAAGTATAACCACTTTCACAACCGTTTCCGATTTTTATTTAAACTTTAAATGCAAAGTACAGACCTTTCAAAAGTTTTACACTTAGTTAACGAAAAGGAGTCACAGTTTGGCTGCTGAGTGACTGCGATAGGGAAAGCTAGAGATCTTAAAACTGCCATGAGAAAAATAGCAGCTGCCAAAAAGTTGTAAAGATATTTATATAACAAGATGAGCTGTCGATTCAATAATTCGTTAATCTGATGTTAAACTTTTGGCAGGTCTATACGGTAATGGTTTGTATTAAAGTATCGTATGATAAACTCGATTATTGTTTCAACTAATCTTGTTTTAAATTTGATACTGGAAGAAAAACTACTAGCAGTTAATATGTAGAACGGCAAAGTGAACGACCTGACTCAAATTTTAAAATCAATCCTTCAATCCTTAATTATAAGGCCAAGTGGTACAAATGGACGTTACGCATGGTGTGTATATGCAATATCATGGTATTATTCTAAGTCCAAACTTAAAGTAACTGTAATAATTTTATCATTAACGTATAGAGAATAAAATATTGTCTTTCAATTAAAAGTATACAAGAAAAGCATCATAAATAATGGTACGCGGCTAAATTCAACAAATACCAATGATGCACTTAACAATTGCCTTGAAACGACTTTTTTAAACTCAACTTTTTGTCACAACCAAACACAGATGTTATAAGCTTAAAATAATCACCTAAATGTCACCTTGATTTTAAGAATTTCTCAGTTAGACAGGTCTAAGTCAAGAAAACTATATGTTAAGAAACGATTGTGAACTGAGGTCTGATTTTAAAATGAAAATAATAATTTTTTAAATTACAATCGTTTTAATAAATTGGGATAAAGACGCAAACTTTTACCATCAAAGTGAGGCCGGATGCTCCAGAAAATATATTTACGGAAGATTAAGCACCTCTGGTCTAGGAAGCTATGGAACATTCGGTCTCAGTCTCCTTGAAGAAGTTCACGTGTTTAAGCCAATTAATTAATAAGTGGTTTTTAAAGCTTTTACTTTGCCTTTTGGATCGTGATTTAAACATAAATCGATTTGTTTGTAATTGATGAGGCTAAAACTAGTGTAAAAGAACTCAAGTGATAATGTGCAGACCTGTCGAAATTGTAACACTGAGCTAACGAGAAGGGGCCAAATGTCGGCTACAGAGTGGTCGATGTTAATAGAATCTATCACAACTTGTGGTGCCAGATGGGGAAATCTTAACCTAAGTTCTAATATATTTGGTCCAGAACGAGGTTTGCCGAGTTCTTGACCAAATATATTAGAACGAGGGTTGAGATTTCCTTATCTGGCACTACAAGTAGTAATTGATTCTATTTCTTGCACCAGAAAGTACAATTTTTCAATTTAAAATCAATTTAAACTATCAATACATTTCTTATTTTGTTGATAAAATATTGCGGGAAAAACATCGTGTAGGCTATCTTGCACGGGGGAGGGAGGATGTTGTACAAGATGGAGATATCATACACCTCTCTTTTTATGGATTTTTCTATCTGGGGTGCAAGAAATGGATACCTAGTGACCAACGAGAGAGAGAGAGAGAGAGAGAGAGAGAGAGAGAGAGAGAGAGAGAGTATAAAGCTGCCGAAAAACTATTGAGGTATAAATAACGAGGGGTCCAGATCGATAAAATGTCGTTACAGTACAGGCCTGTTCCACACTAAGATAACAAATTTGTGCCGGCCGAACCGTCAGCTCATCTGCCTCGACAGCTTCTCGGTAGCTACTATCTATCTTTCGGCAGCTTTTAAGTCACTAACTATTTCTATCTAGGTCACTCGGCAGACGAACTTTGACTTCTGCGTTATACTTTCGACAGGATTGTATATTTTCTTTGAAGGTATGATTCAACAACAACTCATATTATGATAATTATTATTTCAAAAAACGTTCAAGTGATTGGCTGACGCAAGATCTATTATTTGGTACAGACCTGTCGAAAGTTTAACACAAAGTTAACGAATTAGTGCCAAATCGCCAGCTCTTTTTGGCCTTTCGTCTGCGTATATCAACATCTTTAATTTTTAACAGCTGCTTTCGATTTTTTGGCCAATATCTATCCATATTTCGGTTACTCGGCAACTGAGTTTCAACTCCTTTTCGTTAGCTCAGTGTTAAACTTTTGACAGGTCTTTACGCAAGATAAAAGCAGTTACTCTTCAGATGACAAACATGCACTTCCTATTGCACCGGCTATTTACATGTCATCGTCCTTATTGTTCCATTGTTACCCGGATGTAGCTTATTGCATTGTTGTCCGGTCAGCACGTGAAACATCTTAACTTTCCCGGTATTGAAATTAAATTTCTTTTATTTGTTAAATTGTTAAGTTCAATGCACCATCTGACATCTGATATGCGGTGAGTTTGCCTGCCCTTTGTTCAGTTAATGGGAGTGTGTCAGTTAAAGTCGATCCCTCAAGGTCCGAAACTGTGTCCAACTTCTTCAAGCTTCTTATGTCGCGCGATAATCACAAGATAAATACGAAAGCTAAGTCCAGTTCAGTTAATGGGATTGTACCAATTTAACTCTATCCATCGAGGTCCGAAACTGTGTCTAACTTTTCAAGCTTCGTATGTCACGCGGTAGTCACAAACAAATACGGAACCTGGTCGCAGTTCAGTTAATCGGGGTGTACCAACTTAACTCTATTCATCGAGGTCCGAAACTGTGTCTAACTTTTTAAGCTTCATATGTCACGCGGTGAGTAAAAAAATACGGAACCTGGTCGCAGTTCAGTTAATGAGGGTGTACCAACGTAACTTGGTCCCCTCAAGGCTCGAATCGGTGTCTACCTTCTAGCACCTAACGTCGCGCGGTAGTTACATAATAAAAAACAAACATTCTATTCGATGTCCGAATCACAATCCAGAAGCAAAGCAAACACTTTGGAACTGATAAGTTAGGTTAGGCCCGTGAATTTCCACCAGGGAAGTAAAGCCGGGTGCTTTGGAAGGGAAAGCACCTCCTGTTTAGCTAGCTACATCCGCCACGTGTGTTATCAAAACTGCGTGAAAGAATCATGGAAATATGGGACGTCAAATATATCCAGGACAATTCTGGACACAGAGACATCAAACTTATCAACAATACTGTGGTGATGGCCATAAAACGTTTTGAGGGCCTTCATAAGCCTAGGCTTGCAATATCCCCGAGTCAAGCGATAAGAATGATGGCGGGTGCACTAGTGTACCACGTAATCAATTCTCCATCAAGCTCCAAAAATGTCTACCTTCTACCTCTGTAATCACAATTGAAAATAAAAGGAACATGAAATTACGGGACATATAATATGTACATGATAATATTTGGTAAAATATATTTTGGTCTTTTGGGTTTCTTCAACATCCTAAAAAAGTTTCGGTTTCACAATTTTGCTCCAAGCACTACTGATAAGGAATTGTATTCTGAAACGGCCGTAGTACTACATATATAATATATATATATATATATATAGTGCTGTAAAATTAAAACTGGTTTAATATGTAATTCAGGGGCACCATACTTATCAACAATATTTTAGGACGGCTATAAAAATTGCGGGATTTGGGTAACCTAGGCTTGCATTAAGTATCCCTGCGTCAATAATTTATTTATAAGCAGCTTTCTTCGTTGTATAAAGTTCTCGTAGTAGGAACAAACTTTACCATAGCGTATTATTTGTCAAACATAGGCTTGCAATATCCCTGCGCAAACAGTTTATTTGTAAGTAGCTTGTTTTATTGTTCCGTAATGGGGACAAGATCTTACGTAGAATGTCAGTCAAATTGCAATCTTGAGCTTCAAATTTTCACACAGAAGCAGTAAGACATGACATTGACCTTCTTTCTAATATTAGATTCATATTTTATTCACCTGTTGCGTGTCCTAATTGCAGTCAGGTGTTGTTAAGCAACTTTTAATAACCTACCTCTCCGATTGAAGATTGATAATATATGATTTTCTTTATTAAAAATAGTATAGCAATATTAAGATAAGAAACAAACCTACATATCACTTTTATCCGCTATGACTCATATCAAACAATAATGTTTTTGGGTCCTTAGTTTCCCTTAGGTAAACGTGCTCTAAAACTGGTATTTTTTTCTATTTGGAAGCTCCTCCTCTCTCTCTCCTCTCTCTCTCTCTCTATCTATCTCTCTCTCCCTCTCTCTTGCACACACACACACACACACACACACACACACACACACACACACGTAAGAGTGCAAGCATCATAAGGCCTTCTTTTTGTACCCCGGCATACCGGTATTACATTCTATGTAAATTTCTTGATTTTTTGGCAGAAACGCTTAAAATGTTTGATTCCGCCAATGTTAGGCATTTTCAGTCACCAATAAAAGTTTAGTGAAGGGTACAATTGGAAGTCCTTCCATATTATTTTACCCATGGAATAAATCAACACACACCAATACAAACATACCGGCCAATGCCCAAATCACAATCACTAAGTAAACAAAGTAAAAACGAAACTGGCAAACCAAGTATAACACACGAATTTGCAGCAGAGAGGTGAGACCGGTTGTTCCGGAAGACATACTGTTTAGCTAGCTTTACACGCAAGTGTAAAATCAGAATTGAGAATGAAAGGAACATGGAACTACGGAACGTCAAATATATCCAACATGGTTTGGAATAAAGGGACATGGCCCTTATCAACATTATTGTGATGACGTCCATTAAACGTTTCCACGCCCTTAATAAGCAATATCCCCAAACCGACAATTTATTTGCGTTGTTGTATATAGAACACGTTGTTGGAACAGGCTCTATCATAGTGTACTAATTGTGACATCAAAATAGAAAATTTTAAATTATCTTTTTGTTAGTTTTCAGGAAATTTGCGAATAAGGTGTCATTTTGAATATCTCTTTACGTTTATTGCATCTGTCATCTTATAAATTTTTTAATCTTCTGAATGAAGTATTCAAAAAATTTTAAAGTTGTCATATTATAAATTTTTTGATATTTGAATATTTTATTCAGGAAATTAAAAAAATTATAATATGACACATTACCTATTCCAATTTTGTCTAATGGTCATACAAGATCGCCAAAATTTTGATTAAGAAATGATCGTGAAACTGGAGCCAGAACAAATAGCATAGATTCTTTGCTTTGGTTGATTGATTGATTGATTGATTGATTGATTGATTGATTGATTGATTGAGTGACTGAGTGAGTGAGTGGGTGATTGATTGCGAACTGGTGTCCCAATTAAGAATATTTCAGTTATATTGCGCTATCACAAGCTACAGGTGAAATGACAGAAATTTTGACATCGGTGCAGTCGTCAATTTGAAGGGGATTTCTTTAGCGTGTCGCGCGTAACCAAGATAAGGGGAGGGGGTTCTTCCGAAGGACCCCTTGAGACATTAAAATTCTTATTATTACCACTTTAACGATTAAGAAAATTTTAAAGTTTTTTTTAAATTTGCTAGATATAAGTTAATGAGAAATGGCTGTGAAACTGGGGCCTGATCGATTATTTGCACAATATAAATATTCACATAGGTTTTTCACATTGCGTAAATAGGGTGTTTACATTGCAAACAAAGGTTGTTCACAGAAATAAAAATGTCCTCATGGAATTTTCACACATAAATCTATACGGTGACTTGTTAGTGAAAAATATCTACTGCGATGTGGTCAAATGTGCGCAGTTGGAGCCTATTGAGTCACATAATTTCCCGCCCTTTTTAATCATTGTACGATTGATTACGCCCTATATATCTTCAAACACCTGGTTCATGAACATGCGGGAAAATGATTGTTTTAATTAAAATAAATTATTCCAATTTATTTATGTCGAAACTATTTTTAATTAAATTGTTATTCGTTAACTCGTACGAGTCTTTTTCACATTAAATAAATGAATAATAAAGAAAGTTACATAAATCATAAATCGCGGAAATTTGAATTATTTTTGAAAAATAGATTTTTTAAAATGTATATAAGCGCTAGTTGTTGTGTTTGCTCTTTATTCTGATCCTGTCCTAGCACTAAACCTTAGTGGAGGACTGATCATAGTTACTTGTAAGATGAACGTTTGCATCTTACTTTTAGTTTTTGGGACCTTAACTCAGGTAAGTTAAATTTATTTACTTTTCTCCACCACATCTGAACTGACTTTCCTCGGTTTTAGTGAATCAATATTGACTGTGGTGTAAAACTCTTTTACGCCTCTCTATCTTATTTTTAATTTTTGGGACTTTGAACCAGCAAGCATTGATTGGTTTACTTTTCTCCGAGCACCATATCTGAACCGACTTTCCTCGGTTTAAGTGAATCAATATTGACTGTGGTGTAAAACTCTTTTTCGGTACTCTATCTTTTTTTATCGGGGCTTTGAACCAGCAAGCATTGATTGATTTACTTTTCTCCGAGCACTCCGGTTTCCTCCACCACATCTGAACTGACTTTCCTAAATATAAGTGAATCAATATTGACTGTGGTGTAAAACTAGTTTACGCCTCTCTATCTTATTTTTAATTTTCTAGACTTCGAAGCAGCTAGCATTAATTGATTTACTTTTTCTACGTGCACTTCGGTTACCTCTTCTATTTCAGAACTGAACCGTCTCGATATTGTAGATTCTTGACTGGGCGTAACACTTAATTACTTCAATCCCCTCTAGATTCACTCTTTCCCATAATTAAAGTAAAAAATCACATTTTGCCATGGGTTCATTTTGGGAAAACGTTCAACCTGTCATAGGTTCAATTTGAAGAGCGTCCGATTTGTCATGAGTTCATTCTATATGCCATGGGTTCATTCGTTTTAGAAAGCGTTCGATCTGTCATGGGTTCAGTTTGGGGAGCGTTCAATCTGCCGTGGGTTCAGTTATGGTACCGTTTGATCTGTCACGGGTTTATTTTGGGGAGCGTTCGATCTGCCATTGGTTCATTTAAAATAGTAACATTTGATCTGTCACGGGTTCAGTTTGGGAAGCGTTCGATCTGACACGGGTTTAGTTTGGGGAGCATCCTATCTGTCATTGGTTCACTTTGGGAAGTGTTCGATCTTCCATGCCTTTAATATGGAGAGCGTTCGATCTGTCATAGGATAGATTTTGGGAGCGTTAAATCCGTCATGGGTTCAATATGGGGAGTGTCCGGTCTCTAATGGGCTCGATATTTAGCTATTGCTTAATCGTATCTAGATTTTAATACTGGAATTTGTGAAGAAAATGTCAAGGTCAAACTCTGGATGGTTGTCTATCTTTTCGAATTAATGAATCTGAATTTTTTTTATTAATTTGATTGGTTGATAAAGCACTTTACACTTTTCAAAACTTCAAAATAGGCGTTTTTGTCTTAAACATAAACTTAAAATTCTTGTATTCAAGTTCCTATTAAGTCTGAACTAGGGTATCTTCATTTCAACTTTAGGCAGTTAACTGGTCATGTCTCAATATAAGTGAATTTACCTTGAATGAAACTTACACTCCTTTCTATATGCTACACTTGAGCTTTTATTTTGAATTCCGGTTGGTTGATTGATTGATTGATTGAGTGATTGATTGATTGATTGATTGATTGATTGATTAATTGATTGATTGATTAATTGATTGATCGGGGTTTTATGTCCAATTCAAAAATATTTCTCTTGTATCGACAAATCACCAGCTATAGATGAATTGGCAGAATTTTTTATCTTTGCCGTGTGCTCTCAGGGCATTGTATTGGAAGGGAAATTCTGCATTGACACGGGGCATCGGGTTTCAAGATCTCTTCTGAAGGCCCGTGACTTTCATTTTTAATTCGGGTTAGCAAAAGTAACTTCAAATCTTGGTCAGACACAGACCGGAGATCGAATCCTCGTCCTCCCGCATACGATGCGAGCACAGTACTAACTGTTTAACCCTAATGTTGTCTTTTGTTGAAGTATTGTAATATATTTTTATACCGAGTAGGAAGTTTTTTACCTGTAGGAAGTATTTCCTTTAGTAATTATTTTCCGTATTTATTTAACTTTTTGCGACAAATCTAATTAATCATTTTGTCAAGAACAGAGAGAAGTACAAAATACTACAAAAGAAAGAAATTTGTAATTGAAAAAAGTGCAGGTGTAACCAAGCTAAAACAGAAACATTTTTTAATTTATCTGTATTTTCTGGGGGAAAAAACCCCAAAAATATGGACCCTGAAATATTGCAAGCCTAGGCGTATCAAGCCCCTGAAAAATTATATAACCGTCATGATTACAATGTTGTTAATAAGTTTGATGTTTCGGTGTCCAGAATTGCCCTGGATAAATTTGACGTCTCATAGTTCAATGTTCCTTTCACACAGTTTTGATTACACACGTGGTGGATGTAGCTAGCTAAACAGGAGGTGCTTACCCTTCCATAGCACCCGGCCTCACTTCCCTGGTGGAAGTTCACGTGTGTAAACTGGCTTGTCAGTTCCAAAGTTTTTACTTTGCTTCTGAATTGTGATTCGGACATGGATTAGTATATTACCGTCATCACAATATTGTTGATAAGTATGATGTTTTTGTATTTTATATAGATTTATCCGAGATATATTTTATGTCCTATGGTCCCATCCATGTTCCATTTATTCTCGAGGCCGCGGTGGCATAATGGATAAGACGTCAGTCTTCAAATCCAGGGTCTAAGACGTCAGTCTTCAAATCCAGGGTCTCTCACCGCTGTGAGTTCGAGTCCCGCTCGGACCACATGTGGGAAAGTGAATTTTCCTTGCCATTGGCCTTTACTGATTCACTTGGTATCAGTATAATGGACTAGGGGAGTGGTATGCTTGTCTGCGGCGTACCGACTATGTGAGCTAGCACGGTAAAGTCGCCCTGAGTGCGCGCTAGTACAAGGCAGACCATACATCACACTCGCACTTCACATGAATCCACAAAATTGTTCATAGATTAATCCATAGAGATTAATAAAATAGTTCTCGTCGCGAATAGCTGAAAAATTGTTGATGCTACGTTAAGCAGCATTCAACCAATCAATCAACCATTTATTCTCAATGTTGGATTTACACGTAGTTGATGTAGGAGGGGGTTGTAATTTGTACATGGACTGGTATGTTTGTGTTTTTTATTGTTTCTAAAAAGCATTGTTGAAGGTAGCAGATACATGTATAAGTTTTTGCCATAAATTATGTTTTTTTTCAATTTGAATATGCATTGTAATGCTAAAATGTCCGTAATTAATATGTCCACTCTGAATTGAATAACTTGAAATAATTTGGTCGCTAAAATCTTTATTGTTTTGTCGCTAATTTATTTATTTATTTATTTGTTTTTTTTATTATTATTATTATTATTATTATTATTATTATTATTATTATTATATTATTAATATCCGTCTACATTTAATATCACTGTCTCAAACAACATGACCTGATATTCACTTTATTAATCTAGAAAAATAAAATGTTTACGCAATTCGCACAAAAATTTAATCAATACATTTTATTAATACCTAAAAGCTTCCTTTTACATTCATCACACATGGATATTAAAAGACCACCTGTGTTATTTAAATAAATAATTTTTATTATTTTATTTATAAATAAATTTAATATTGAATCATATATAATCTTAATATTAATAAGACGAATTCATAACCAAGAAAATATTATGTGAGTCAATTAAGGTCTGGCCGCCTTGATATCAATGATAGAATATTGATTTGGGCGTTAAAACACAATTTCTCCACTCCAGTACTGACTGCCTCGATATCCCTGCTAAAATATTGACCTCGGCGTTAAAACATTATTTCTCCACTCTAGTACTGGCCGCTTCGATATCAATGATAGAATATTGACCTGGGCGTTACAAAACCATTTCTCCACTCCAGTACTGGCCGCATCCATATCAATGATAGAGTATTGACTTGGGCGTTTAAACATAATTTCTCCACCCAGTACTGGCCCCGGCCCTCGATATCACTGCCAGAATATTGACCTGGACGTTAACACATAATTTCTCCACTCCAGTACTGGCCGCCTCGATATCACTGCCAGAATAATGACCTGGGCTTTAAAGAAACAATTTCTCCACTCCAGTACTGGCCGCCTCGATATCACTGCCAGAATAATGACCTGGGCTTTAAAGAAACAATTTCTCCACTCCAGTACGGACTGCCTCGATATCAATGATAGAATATTGACCTGGGCGTAAAAACACCATTTCTCCACTCCAGTACTGACCGCCTCGATATCAATTATAGAATATTGACCTGGGAGTTAAAACACCATTTCTCCACTCCAGTACTGATCGCCTCGATATCAATGATAGAATATTGACCTGGGCGTTAAAACACCATTTCTCCACTTCAGTACTGACCGCCTCGATATTAATGATAGAATATTGACCTGGGCGTAAAAACACCATTTCTCCACTACAGTACTGGCTGCCTCGATATTAATGATAGAATATTGACCTGGGCGTTAAAACACAATTTCTTAACTCCAGTACTGGCCGCATCCATATTAATGATAGAGTATTGACTTGGGCGTTTAAACATCATTTCTCCACCCAGTACTGACCGCCTCGATATCACTGCCAGAATATTGACCTGGGCTTTAAAACACTATTTTTCTACTCAAGTACTGACCGCCTCGATATCACTGTCAGAATATAGACCTGGGCGTAAAAACACCATTTCTCCACTCCAGTACTGGCTGCCTCGATATTAATAGAATATTGACCTGGGCGTAAAAACACCATTTCTCCACTCCAGTACTGACCGCCTCGATATCAATGATATAATATTGACCTGGGCGTTAAAACACCGTTTCTCCACTGCGTTAAAACACAATTTCTAAACTCCAGTACTGACCGCATCCATATCAATGATAGAGTATTGACTTGGGCGTTTAAACATCATTTCTCCACCCAGTACTGGCCCCGGCCCTCGATATCACTGCCAGAAAATTGACCTGGACGTTAACACATAATTTCTCCACTCCAGTACTTGCCGCCTTGATGTCACTGCCAGAATAATGACTTGGGCTTTAAAAAACAATTTCTCCACTCCAGTACTGACCGCCTCGATATCACTGTCAGAATATTGACCTGGACGTTAAAAAACAATTTCTCCACTCCAGTACGGACTGGCTCGATATCAATGATAGAATATTGACCTGGGCGTAAAAACACCATTTCTCCACTCCAGTACTGACCGCCTCGATATCAATGTTAGAATATTGACCTGGGAGATAAAACACTATTTCTCCGCTCCAGTACTGACCGCCTCGATATCAATGATAGAATATTGACCTGGGCGTTAAAACACCATTTCTCCACTCCAGTACTGACCGCCTCGATATCAATGATAGAATATTGACCTGGGAGTTAAAACACCATTTCTCCACTCCAGTACTGACCACCTCGATATCAATGATAGAGTATTGACTTGGGCGTTTAAACATCATTTCTCCACCCAGTACTGACCGCCTCGATATCATTGCCAGAATATTGACCTGGGCTTTAAAACACCATTTTTCTACTCAAGTACTGACCGCCTCGATATCACTGTCAGAATATTGGCCTGGGCGTTTAAACACCATTTCTCCACTCCAGTACTGGCTGCCTCGATATTAATGATAGAATATTGACCTTGGCGTTAAAACACAATTTCTAAACTCCAGTACTGGCCGCATCCATATCAATGATAGAGTATTGACTTGGGCGTTTAAACATCATTTCTCCACCCAGTACTGGCCCCCTCGATATCACTGCCAGAATATTGACCTGGGCGTTAACACAATTTCTCCACTCCAGTACTGACCGCCTCGATATCGCTGCCAGAATATTGACCTGGGGTTTAAAACACCATTTTTCCACTCAAGTACTGACCGCCTCGATATCACTGTCAGAATATTGACCTGGGCGTTAAAAACAATTTCTCCACTCCAGTACTGGCCGCCTCGATATCAATGATAGAATATTGACCTGGGCGTAAAAACACTATTTCTCCACTCCAGTACTGACCGCCTCGATATCAATGATAGCATATTGACCTGGGCGTTAAAACACCGTTTCTCCACTGCAGTAATGACCGCCTCGATATCAATGATAGAATATTGTCTTGGGTGTTATTAAAACATCATTTCTCCACTCCAGTACGGACTGCTTCGATATCACTGACCGAATATTGATCTGGGCGTTAAAACCATTTCTCCACCCACTTAACCCAAAACTGTCTGAACTGACAGAATCCTTTGAGCCATTCAACCAAGAACTGACCTAAACTATTTACTCCAGTCTAGAACTAACTGCCTCGATTTCAAAGAGCGAGTATTGACCTTGGCTTAAAACATCTTTACCCCGCTCCACTTGATTATTAACTTGGGTACTTAAATTCATAACCTGGAGAATACTGGTTGATTTACTGTTAGTTCCGTTAGTTCGGTATGTTCTAAATTACTGACTGCCTGGACATCAGTAGGACGGTTTTGACCTGTGCGCAAAACACAATTACTCCATTCAAACCCAGAACTGAACACCAAGGGAGATAGATAATTGTTTATCGATCGCAAAATTAAATATTTACATAGATTGTGGTCGCGAATTTACATATTCGCGAAAAGTTTCTTAGGAAGAGAACGCAAAACTTGATACTCATTAATTCAAAGTTACCTACATTATATATTAGTATTGCCTATCGTAATTTTTATATTCCGTCCAAATACAGTCCAACCTGCCTTTAAGGCCACCTCTATATAAGGGCCACCTGCTTATAAAGGCCAGTAGAATTGTATACTAATTGTTCTTTATTAGTATTATTTTAACCTGTATATAAAGGCCACCTGTCCATAAAGGCTACTTTTACTGGTTCCCTTGGGTGGCCTTTATAGACAGTTTTGACTGTATACAAATATTTTGTTGTGTTGTGCTGCTGGTGTTATTTTTTATAGTTTCTGTTACAAGTATTTGTTTTCATTTATTTATATTGAACTCATGATTCTAGGTACACAGAGTGGAAGCCTGGTTTGGGTGGAAGTGGATCACGAATAATACAGACAACATGACACTAACCGAGAGACTGACAAAAGTCAACGGAGGGGTGGAAGGTGATTATCTTTAAGACGTTCTAGAAATCTTTATATAAATGTACTAATATATCTGGCGTCTCATAGTTCAATGTTCCTTTCATTGTCAATTTATTTTTACGACAAACTATCGGTATACCAATGGGTACACCATTGCACGCTGATTTGATTCTGTATTATTAGAAACAAACTTTAGGCAGAATTTAGTTATATATGGCAAGAAATACGCCGCCAAATCATTCAACTCAACATTCATATTTAGATGACGTTCTTTCTCTGAATAATTCTACCAATTCTTCCAATAATTTGGAGACCGTGTTAATGCCATCTACCCTAGTGAGCTTGAAATAAACTATACGTCTGATTCCTCAAGTTCTGCTTCATGTTAAGACTTATACCTCAAATATGACACCAACGAAAGTCTTCGTTTTAAGCTGTATAACAAACGTAATGACTTAAATTTTTCTATTGCTAACTTTGCTTTTCTACACAATAATATACCTGCTTCTCCTGCCTATGTTGTATTTACACAAGCAACACGCTATGGTAGAGTTTGTTCCCAACATTGGAACTTGATAATTTTAACTGAGCAACCTGCTCTTGGTTTTGATTATGAACATGGATGAATATGTTTTGTTTAGGCATAAAATAATCATAAGTGTCGGGTGAAGCAACTTTTATGAAGAATCTTGTTATATATGGAAAGAAATCTGTCAATCTGTCAACTCAACATGCATATATTTAGATGCCGTTATTCCTCTTAATAATTCTACATTTGGAGATTATGTTAATGCCTGGATATAATTGACGTCCCACAGTTACATGTTTCTTTAATTTCCTTTTTTCATAAGTGTTGGGTGTACTTAGCTAAACATGTGGTGTTATAGAACTCGTTTCTTCAGTCAAAGTTCGTGTGTATAACTTAATTTGACAGTTTTAAAAGTTTTTACTTTCCTCTTGGTTGTGATTTGGACATGAATGGGTATGTTTTCTTTTGGCATAAACACAAGCATAGAACTTTGTGTTGTTAATCTTATTCTTTTACCTGGTTTTTCTTCACACCCCTTGTTAAGTTCAGTCAGTAAAGTCGTCCTTGTGTCCTTTAGACAGAACAAAAACATACTCTCAGTTCCCCCACATACACGAACTAGTTCTTATATAAATCTGCTAATAATGTTTTACTCGCGAATAGCTGAATAAAATCTGATAATATAGAAAAACAGGACACCAATACCCGAGCGCCAGATGATGATCCTTAACCGTTCAAAGCATCTATGATTATATTTAATATTGAGTTCCATTTATTTTATATTCTTAGGTTTTTTATGCTTGTCGTGACAAATGACCTCGAATTTGCAACACAATTTTTTTTCAAAAACCGATGCAACCTATAGTCACAACAATGAGATAGGCGTGGTACACTAAATAGCTTCATTTTTATAAACGACTTGTGTTTTCATTACTTTTTTCACAGGTTATGCCAATATGAATAAAGATCTAGGAAATGGTTGGACATTAACAGCCTTTGATTTAATCCTTACACAGCCGCAGTATAATTATTATTTTGGACAAAGGTAACCTACTTAATAAATAAGCACCATTTTCTCCTATTTTATCTAAGGCGCTGATGTAATGGAGTACTTGTTCTGCCAGTGAAATTGTTACAACGAATAGTTATTACCACCGATTTAGTCACACACGTGGTGCATGTAGCTAGTTTTAAAGGAGGTGCTTATCCTTCTGGAGCACACAGCGTCATTTTTCTGGTGGAGGTTCACGTGTTTAAGTTAATTAACCAACTTTAAAGTTTTTACTTTGCTCTAGAATTTGGGTCTGGGAATGGATTAGTATGACCTTAATATCTAATTCGTGTTACAGAAGGCCTGACACGTTAAAGAAATTTCCCTGTATATTGCCATGAGCGCTCTGCACAGGTCAACATTTCTGCGACTTTTATCTAGCTGATACCGATTCGATATAAGTTAAAATGCTTGACCGAGACCCCATTCAATCAATTAATCAATAAATCCACCAGTGCTAAAAAGACTTATCAATTAATTATAAGATAATCCTCTTTCATTTTCAGTGTGAAAAATAGAAACAAACGAAAAGCTGTAATTAGTCCTACATCTATTTGGCCAGATGGCGTCATGCCTTTTTCATTTAGAAACAGTGATTTCTGTAAGTATACAAACAAATTTTCCAAACTAGGGCTGCTTTACTCGAAAGCTATCTTAGCAGGCGTCACTATTGTTGATAAGTTTGATGCCTCTGTGACCAGAATTGCCCTGAAAAAATATGGCTTCCCATAATTCAATGTTCCTTTCACTCAATTTTGATAACACACGTGGCGGGTGTAGCTAGCTAAACAAGAAGTGCTTACCCTTCCGGAGCACCCGGTGGAACTTTATGTGTTTAACCTCACTTGTCAGTTTCAAAGTTTTACTTTGCTTCTGGATTATGATTTGGACATGGACTGGTATGTTTGTTTTTAATGTTTATTAATACTTAACTATAAATTACATCTATGCCCAAACAACTCATTCCACAAAGCAACCCTCTAATTTCCATATCATTTATGTTGATTTCATTACAGCCGCTGCTGACATAAATGCTATTAAGGAAGCCATGGCGGAAATCGCCAGCGTCTCCTGTTTGTCATTCAGGGAAGCAAACAGCCAAGATCGGTACAGTGTGCAGTTTCAGAACGGACAAGGGTAAGACGCAATCATAAACAATCGTACCTATTACAAATTATACCAGTTTTAATTTACACAACTAGACGGCCGATTTGAAATACAAATGCTCATCAATAATGCTTGTACCAAAATTGTGAAGAAAAAAAGATGTCAAAAAGATACCCAAAGAACAAAAATATATTTTATCAAATTGCATATTATACCAGTTTTAATATTACAGCACTAAACGATCGCTTTGAAATGCAATTCCTCATCAGTAGTGCTTGTACCAAAATTATGAAACCAAGTGGTTTGAAAGATACCAAAAAGGACCACAATATATTTTACTAAACTACATTGTATACCAGTTTTATTTTAAGCAATGAAATACTTTGTATCAGGAAGTTTTTGGGTCAGACCCGGCTCCGGTTCGAACACACGACCTCAGACTTACGGGGCGAGCACTCTACTAAATGAGCTATCGCAGAGATTTTTTGTTAGATGAGTGTGTTACAGTGTGTTACAGGTCTACTACTATATTTCAATGCATTTCCAAGAAACAATGATTCACACATGAGTTATTCATTTTAGATGCAGTTCTCTTCTTGGCAAAGTTCAAAAGAATCAACCAATTAACCTACAGAGTGGTGGGTGCCGGCATGTGAGTTTACTCTATATTTATCACATTTCTTATCCATCATCAACGTTTCACATGTATATACTCTGCTATCTGCGAATAACATTACTTTATATACTTTAAATCAAAAACAAACATACTTATCCATTTCCGAATCACAATCCAGAAGCAAAGTAAAAACTTTGGAACTGACAAGTTAGGTTAGACACGTGAACTTCCACCAGGGAAGTGAGGCCGGGTGCTCCGGAAGGGTAAGCACCTCCTGTTTAGCTAGCTACACCCGTCACGTGTGTAATCAAAATTGTGTGAAAGGAACATGGAACTATAACTTTAAACGTATATATTTACAATTCAAACCTAACTTACCTGTTCGAATGTCTAACTACTAAAGTAAATTGGCCAATTTGCAAATTTTTACATTGCTTTTGGGATTGTCTTGATATATTTACAATCCAAATCAAATTCTCTGTAATAAACTATTTGACGAGCGATTCAGTTTATCACAGGATAGACCGAAAGCTTCACGTGACACATTTCGTTTTCTGACGTCATGGTTTTGTATCGCCGGAAACAACACAAATCATCGTGTCAAGAAGCGGAATGTAAAAAGCATTAACGATAAACGCTAATTAAACTTTTTATTTACATTAATAATTTTAGTGTAGATATTAATATGAATTGTAAAAACACAGATATTTAAAATAACACCTTGATAGGTTTATCTGATGTAGTCGTTTTGTGAAATAGGGTGGGCGGAGCTAACCGAATTTGATTGAATTAAAATCCGTTCGGTATTCACAGAGAATTCCCACAAAAAATGTGAATGAATTAATCACATTTTAAAAAATTGTAAGTTCTAAGCGACAGATTTCAAATATAATAATTAAACTTTGTTTGTAATCGATCTATGATGGTTCAGATTGAATGGCTCTCGCACTAATTTGTCATAAACCACTTGGCATAAGGTTTGTGAAATTTCGACATATCCACGTAGTTATATTTTCGCGTTTTTAAATATGCACTATAACTCAATAAGCATAATATAGTTTTCGTTCAGTATTTATTTTTGTGCAAATCGAAATACCGCGAGATAAGAAAATATTAGTACACCAGGAAAATGAAGACATTTACAGTGTGTCATAGGTTTGTACTGTATAAAGATACTACTGTTAGAACCACTCTGTTTGTGACAATATAATATTCTTTATTTCCATAGAAATCAAATAAACTTAAATAAAGATTGATATTTTTTTACTTACTTGTACAAAGTCTTAAGAGAAAATCTGTATATGCACCCACGATTAGCCTAGAATTTATTTGCACAGGGTAAAACGTTGGGCTATTCGTGATTATTTCTGTAGACCTAGATAAGAGGGTTGTTTGAAATAATTAATTTAAACATTGTTTTTTAACATTACAGTCTTTATTCAAAATACAATCCCAAAAACTTAGTGAAAACCTAGATAATATTAAGCACATGAACTCCTACCAAGGAAGTGAGACAGCATACTTCGAAAGGGTACGTACCTCCTATCCTGGTGGCTACCCTTGTAATGTCTGAAATCAAACTTGGGAAGTGTATGAAGAGTTAGTGGTATAAATGTCTAGATCTTCATCAATATATCATACATGTATAAATGTACCGGGCACTTTTACATTACCTTAATGTTAATCTTTCAACAAGTCTGTACATATCCTTTATGGTATGGGTAACAGTTTGTTTTTTTTTATTTCAGAGAAGTATATATATACACGAGGTTCTTCATGCCTTAGGATTTATTCATGAACACCAAAGACCCGACAGGGATAGTTTTATAACCATCGTATCCAATAATGTACGACAGGGACTAATGAGTCAGTTCAGAAAGTTCCCGGAATCTGAAATCGATACAGCAGTTGCTTATGATCTGGCATCAATCATGCATTATGACGATAAGGTACCTTATAAAATGTTTATTTATTTACCGATTCATCAAGGCAAAACAATGAAAGGAGGGGGGTTATCCTTACAAAGTAATTACAATGTATACATGAACATGGTAATGATAAAATAGTCAATGTAATTAAAAAAACAACACAATACAAGTTGATGGTAAAAAAACTAGTCAAGAGAAGACAACCGCGAGTTGGTTTAACAAATTTAAAATAATTATTCTCGATTTTGGACAGACACTGGGGTAATGAACAGTGATGTGGTTAAAGTAATATTAGATCATTTTCTACTGTGTCACCTATTTAAAAACTAGAAAAAACAAGTATTAATGTCCTGCTATTTAAATTTAACTTTTTTCAGGCATTTTCAAGCAATAATCAAATTACAATCAGAGCAAAGGATCCTGCTAAGCAGAAAATACTGTCTTCAAGAAATACCGAGATGACGTTTGCCGATATCAAGCATCTTAACCTAATGTACAAGTGTGCAAGTAAGTATTGCTGTTCGGCACAACCTGTGCACCATCGCTTGTTAATTTTTCATATGAAGCAAAATTTATGTACCGCTCTTTTATCATTTTCAAGCAATAATCAAATTACAATCAGAGCAAAGGATCCTGCTAAGCAGAAAATACTGTCTTCAAGAAATACCGAGATGACGTTTGCCGATATCAAGCATCTTAACCTAATGTACAAGTGTGCAAGTAAGTATTGCTGTTCGGCACAACCTGTGCACCATCGCTTGTTAATTTTTCATATGAAGCAAAATTTATGTACCGCTCTTTTATCAATAATTGCATGTGTTGTTTTTTAGACCTTTGCAGTAAGAAACCCGACTGTCCACAACCTGGATTTGTAGATAAGAACTGCAAATGTATTACCGACGAAAGCGGCGGCGGAGGAGGAGGAGGAGGCGGAGGAGGAGGTGGCGGCGGTGGCGGAGGAGGAGGAGGAGGCGGAGGAGGCGGCGGTGGTGGTGGCGGCGGAGGCGGCGGAGGTTAGATGCAGTTACATTTCTTATCATATACATGTAGTTTTAATCTATACAAACGGAATAAATACGGTTGACAGGTTAATATACTCCAATGAATGATTATTGCAGATCAGCAGTGTGTCATGATATATTTTATATTTTTGCACAGAAAAGCAGAAAGATATTTCTGATGAATATAGAATTAAAGAATTAAAAAATCTTAATTACTTATACAATAAGCAAAACAAGCCTTCAAATGCATATCATTTTATAGTCCTTATAATATCATCAGATCGACATTTATTCGTGTTCCAATTTTCAATTAAACCCTATTGATAGCAATATTAACATCATTTCCAACTGCCGTATGATTTTTGACTAGATGCACTAAGCAGTGCTTCATAAAACGTATCGCTTAAGGTCAAATTATCCCGAGCAACTGAGATTTTAACCCACGTCCCTTGAATTAGGAGTTTGCGAGTTTAGTATTCAAAGTGTTATAAAATATTTTGCTAATGGACATGCCACCAAGCTCATATGCGGTTTGAATCCACGAAACCTTCAAGTATTAGTCCGTAACCAATTGCATCCTGTGAACCAATCGACTAGGTGGCTCCACCATTTAAAACATACTGACAAAATGACGGCGTGACAAATTGAGTGGTGGTGACATGCTTTGTATTTATAAAACTTAACAGTATCTGTTTCTTTTTCAGGTGGAAATTGCAGGGATTTTCATGCAAACTGCAGAATGTGGGCAAACTTCAGATTTTGCTCGCATTTTCTATACAGAAGCACAATGTTGAGAATCTGCCCACGATCATGTCGTGTATGTTCCTGAATTCTAGCCTCAAATGCCGTATTTCATTATATTTATCTCTGGATTATATTATATATGAGCCTTATCTTTCATATACTGTGGAATCAGTGGTGTCCTAATTTTTGTCTCTCGCTTCCTATGGACAACCTGGTCCAATCAACATATCATCGAAATATTTTGTATTTAAATCGCACATAAAACAGTCACATGTCACAAAATTATCAATCCACAAAATGAAATATTTTCTATGAACCACGTAAAATTATCACCATAAAAATAAACTATTTCACAGTATAACTTATTTACCGACCAGATTAATTTAACGATAAGCATATTTATATCTTGAAAATAAATAAAGCAGAAAATTGTATAGAATCAAGTTAGATATAAACAAGAAATTCCATACTTTGATAATATCAAGAGGGGGTAATTGCATGTCAAAAATTATATCATGTTTTACACATTTATCGAAACGGGTGTTATTTATATTATTGTATAATCTCATTGCATATACAAATAATAATAAAATTCAGTGTTGTTTATTACCAAATATTGTTTTTTGCGTTTTTCTTTTTCTGTCATTTCTCTGCTTATAATATGGAGCTACACAAACAACGTATCTACTCTTCCGGTGCATCCGGTCTTACTTCAATTGTGAAAGATGTCAGGACAATTTAGCTTAAGTTGCAAATTTTAGACATGCATATGATTGGTATGTTTGTTTTTATTTTTAAAATTAAGGGGAATTAACTTGCTAGTAGTCAGGTGATTCCATGCAATGAACATATAAAACGTGTTGGTATTTAACAGTGTTGATACTATGGAAACATTAAATTTCGTGGGGAACAATTTTTCGTTTCATGAAAAGTTAACCACAAGTCACAAATTTTCCATCCTACAAAATGATAAATGTTTTTTTAGAACCTCGAAATTGGCCACTACGAAAATAAATAATTTACAAGTAATATTGAGTTTTAAGTTTTTGAACAAACTTTTGAGATGATACTCCTAATAATATTGATTCTACATAGTCTCAATTCTGCAAATTTTTCATATCTTTTATCTTATGGTAGAGCTTGTTCCCACTACAGGGACTTTGTACAACGAAGTAGGCTGCTCGCAAATAAATTGTTGACTCAGGGATATTGCAAGCCTAGGCTTATCAAGGCCCTCAAAAAGTTCTATGGCCGACATCACAGTATTGTTTGATGTCTCTGTGTCCAGGATTGTCCTGGATATATGTGACGTTTCATAGTTCCATGTTCCTTTCATACAATTTTGATTACAAACTTGGCGGGTGTAGCTAGCTAAACAGGAGGTGATTACCCTTCCGGAGCACCCGGCCTCACTTCCCTGGTGGAAGTTCACGGGGCTAACCTAACTTGTCAGTTCCAAAGTTTTTACTTGATTGTTATTCGGACATGGATTAGTATGTTTGTTTTTGATTATCTATATCTTTATCACCATCTGAAAAAATATTCAAACGTAATCTGAGATAAAAATATAACAAAAACATAGCATTTCCAAATCACAATCCCAAAGCAAAGTTAAAAAAAGCAAAAAAGGTCAAACACATAAGCTATCCTGTTAAGCTAAGTTTCATGTATGGTAGCTATAAAACGCTTACTGTCATTTCTGTCATCACGTGATCGAGTTTCCCTAATATATATATCCCTTATTTGGAACATAACATAAAGTCACAATGATATGACGTCATTGATACAGAATCGGTCTTGACGTTCTAGCGTTTGCCTGCGATAAGTTCTGATAGAAGACAAATGACTTGGAGAGCGATTTATGGTTGTTCCAAACAATATTTTTTTCTTTTTTACTTCCTTGGTTATTATTCATTTCCGTATAATAAACAATAATAAACAATTTTTGCCTTTGAGTGAAGGAGATATGACTCATCCTCCAATCTTTAAACTCCACTATTTTAATCAACTGTTTTTTAGTTTTAAGAATTTTGAATTAGTTGTTTTAAAAAATATATATATATTCAATATAACAAACACTAACATACTAACATTAAGTAAACAATGCATATGCTAACAATTTAAGAGTGTCCTCACCAACAACGTCTGCAAATCACGTAACCAGTGAGAATTCACAATTTTATGAGTATAAAAACAATATGGCCATGCGACCAGTATGAATGTTTTTGGGTAGGCGTGGTAAAAAAATCAAAAACAATAATACTCATCCATGTATATTTAAAAATCCAGTAGTAAAATAAAAACTTAAAAACTGCAAAAATAAGTTAAAAAGCCCGAATTCTCATCAGGGAAGTGATGTTGAATGTTTTTGGAAGGTATACGCACTTCCTGTCAAACCACGTCAAAGGATTCATCATCCAATTGATTATGTGACGCAACCAATTGCCATGTCCGTATTCTGACGTAAAATTGTAGAACGTCCTTTTACAACCGGGTAAGAATTCAAAAAAATTACAACCACTATATTATATTATTCTCAACATACTATTAGTTAAAGAGTGTGATTGTAATAAATCATTAATGAACCATCCCTGAATTTATGTATTATCATTTACCATTAAGAATAAGGCACATGAATGCTCCTTTGTCGAAGATCAATATTTTCTCAAGATACTCAGCTTCCATGGTAACCATTCCAGGAAATTAACAATGAATTAAATGATGTGGGACCCAAATCACCATTTCACAACCACCATCGTGAGGCCGGGTGCGCTGAAATGTCATGCTAGCTACACTATCAGAAGTTTTGACATATGGCACGTCAAATTTGTTCAGGATAATATTATTATTTACATAAATGTTTTATAATTAAAACTGATGTTATGGCAATGTGAAATGAGTAGAATTGTACCCCAATTGTTCTTTATACATATCATTTTAGGCTGCTATGGCGTAATGGATAAGACGTCAGTCAACAAATCTAGGGTCTCTTACCTCTGTGAGTTGGCGTCCCGCTCAGACCACATGTGGGAAAGTGAATTTTCCTTGCTGTTGGCCTTTACTGATTCACCTTGATATCAGGATAATGCACTGGGGGAGTGGTACGCTTTGAGGCGTACTGGTTCGGTGAGCTAGCACCTTTAAATCCTCCTGAGACCGCGCTACTACCAGGCAGCACCCCACTCACACTTCACATGCATTCACAAACTTGTTCCTTGCTTAATCCATAGAGATTAATAAAATAGATTTCGTCGCGAATAGCTGATAAATTGCTAATGCGACGTTAAACAACATTCAACCAACTAACTAGCAATGTGAAATATAAAACCCGACAGGAGTAATAAAGTGTGCGTGCATCAATTATATATACTGTATGTATATCAAAACCAAATACCCTTTCATTTTCCAAATCATGATGCAAAAGTAAAACTTTAAAAACTTCCAAAACAGACGACTTCGGTCAGAGAAGTGACGACGGATGCTTCGGAAGTATAGGCTGTACTTACATTTTGGTTATAGTGCATTATGGACCTGCTGAGATCATATGATCACTAAGATCTGTTCGAAAAGACGGAAATTTGTCGATCTGACTCATTAGTCCTCGCTGTACATTTTTGGATAAAATGTTAATAACCTGGTCTCTACCGCGTCGTTGATGTTCATGGATCAATCCTAAAGCATGTGCTACTTCGTGTATATTAATACTTCTCTGAAAATAGAGTATAAAAATAATTTTTATATCAGGATATAAAATGTAACAAAAAACGTCAGAAAATAAACGTTACCGACAATTACGTCAAATAATGAAGAATGATGACATTTTAAATATGAGCACTGTTTTATCATATTAAGTATCCATCCAAAGTGGAGATTTAACAAGATTGTCGTCTATGTTTATGTTTAGTCTAGCACGTAGTCCTGTTTCCCCACCATCCTTTCTTTAGATACTGAAAATAGGTAGGTTAATTTTTTTCTCGGTTTTCTACTTTACCCGGGATTTTATTTTATTTTGCGGATTCATGAAAATAAAGAGGACATATTACTTTATGACTAAAACTTTTCGTTGAAATTTTTGGATCACGAAATAAAAGGAAATTATTATGCCGCGAATAAAACTATGCTAATGGTAACTGAAAGGATCTTAATTGTGCCATAAAACATGTCCTAACTCACCTCAATGTATTTCACTTTGTGTTCTGTTGAATATTGTTTGGTTACTTGCAAATATATTTTCAACCCTAGAAGAAAATTATTGTTTTACAATTTTGATTCATGCACTACTGATGGTCCGAAATTGCTAGTGCTGTTGACACTGTTAATTCTGTTTTGTTTAATGTCTGCACTATTTGGGTGATTTCACTTTCATTACTATTTTTGTATAACCAAAAGTTGCTGCTCAAAAAGTATAACAAAAAGAGAAAATCTCACTTTTTAAGGGTTTTTTTTCAATTTTTTCCTAATGTATAATAAATGAGAATTTAAAAAATCAAGGATTGTCGAAAGTTAAACACTAAAGTTAACGAAAATAAAATAAAAATCGACTGCTGAGTGGCTCAGATATGGATAAGAAGTAGCATACAATCTGCCAAGAGATAGAAAACATGTAGCGAAAAGCAAGCGAGATATAGCAAACAGGTAGCGAAAAGCTAGCGAGATATAGCAAACAGGTAGCGAAAAGCTAGCGAGATATAGCAAACAGGTAGCGAAAAGCGAGCGAGATATAGAAAACAGGTAGCGAAAAGCAAGCGAGATATAGCAAACAGGTAGCGAAAAGCTAGCGAGATATAGCAAACAGGTAGCGAAAAGCGAGCGAGATATAGAAAACAGGTAGCGAAAAGCGAGCGAGATATAGAAAACAGGTAGCGAAAAGCAAGCGAGATATAGAAAACAGGTAGCGAAAAGCAAGCGAGATATAGCAAACAGGTAGCGAAAAGCTAGCGAGATATAGCAAACAGGTAGCGAAAAGCGAGCGAGATATAGAAAACAGGTAGCGAAAAGCGAGCGAGATATAGAAAACAGGTAGCAAAATGCTAGCGAGATATAGACAACAGGTAGCGAAAAACTAGCGAGATACAGAAAACAAGTAGTGAAAATCTAGCGAGATATAGCAAACAGGTAGCGAAAAGCTAGCGAGATATAGCAAACAGGTAGCGAAAAGCTAGCGAGATATAGCAAACAGGTAGCGAAATGCTAGCGAGATATAGACAACAGGTAGCGAAAAGCTAGCGAGATATAGCAAACAGGTAGCGAAAAGCTAGCGAGATATAGAAAACAGGTAGCAAAATGCTAGCGAGATATAGACAACAGGTAGCGAAAAACTAGCGAGATACAGAAAACAAGTAGTGAAAATCTAGCGAGATATAGAAAACAGGTAGCGAAAAACTAGCGAGATATAGACAACAGGTAGCGAAAAGCGAGCGAGATATAGAAAACAGGTAGCGAAAAGCAAGCGAGATATAGAAAACAGGTAGCGAAAAGCAAGCGAGATATAGAAAACAGGTAGCGAAAAACTAGCGAGATATTGAAAACAGGTAGCGAAAAACTAGCGAGATATAGAA
Source organism: Anadara kagoshimensis (assembly GCA_021292105.1). Classification (NCBI taxonomy): domain Eukaryota; kingdom Metazoa; phylum Mollusca; class Bivalvia; order Arcoida; family Arcidae; genus Anadara; species Anadara kagoshimensis. The sequence goes on along the minus strand of CM037869.1, from coordinate 53,699,243 downwards.
AACAGGTAGCGAAAAGCGAGCGAGATATAGAAAACAGGTAAGCGAGCGAAAGCAGACGAGCGAGATATAGAAAACAGGTAGCGAAAAGCAAGCGAGATATAGAAAACAGGTAGCGAAAAGCTAGCGAGATATAGAAAACAGGTAGCGAAAAGCTAGCGAGATATAGAAAACAGGTAGCAAAAATCTAGCGAGATATAGAAAACAGGTAGCGAAAAGCTAACAAGATATAGAAAACAGGTAGCGAAAATCTAGCGAGATATAGAAAACAGGTAGTGAAAATCTAGCGAGAAATAGAAAACAGGTAGCGAAAAGCTAGCGAGATATAGAAAACAGGTAGCAAAAAACTAGCGAGATATAGAAAACAGGTAGCGAGATATACAAAACATGTAGCGAAATAATAGCGAGAATAAGAAAACAGGTAGCGAAAATCTAGCGAGATATAGCGAAGATAAGCTGCCGATTCGGCTTATTTGTTCGCATAGTGTTTAACTTTTGACTGGCAGTACTGTATACTGTTGTTATGTAAATCCTTATAAAGTTAGACAATTCAATATTTTACAAATCAATATATTCAATTCAATTAAGATTCAAATAAAATAAAAAACAAACGTACTAATCCATGTCCGAATCACAATTCAGAAGCAAAGTAAAAACTTTGGAACTGACAAGTCAGGCCAGACAAATGAACTTCCACCAGGGAACTGAGACCTTGTGCTCTGCTTTGTAAGGGTAATCACCTCCTGTTTAGATAGCTACACCCGTCACGTGTGTAATTAAACTTTTTGAGGGTCTTGATTAGCCTAGGCATGCAATAAACCCGTGTCAACAATTTATTTGCAAGCAGCCTGCTTCGTTGTACAAAGTCCTCGTGGTGGCAACAAGCTCTAGCATAGGGTATTACTTAGAAAACAATTACACCATTAGAAGGAAAAGTAGGTATATTGCTGCATAGAAAAGGAAATTGACACTAGGAAAATGTAAGTCATCAGTCCGAATATGACGCAGAACTTGAGGAATCAGACGTATCTTTTATTTTAAGCTTACTAGGATAGATGGCATCCACATAGTCTAAAAATATAGAATTGTTAAGAGAAAACAACCGCGTTGTTGACAAATAACCTCAAAGTTTTTTGTTATTGGACTGACAGAATTTTGTGAAATTTAATTATCAAAAACGACATAGTAAATTAATGAATCACCTGATTTGGCAAAATTTTAATCCTTTTGGCGAAAATAAAAGTACATATACTCTATCATAGGCGATATAAAATGTCAGTACTAATGTTGTCCTTAAACAAACATGTTCTCAGCCGTAGCACGTGGGGAATACCTTTACATTTGTGCGGAAGATTTTCGAAAACGTAAACGTCAAAAATCTCGTCATTTTTACTGAAATACGTCATCTTATGTAGTTCCATATCTATTGTAAATAAGTTTTCTGCAAAACCATTAGGAGATATGACGAGGTAAAGCGTCGAACCCATTGAATAACGTTTTACCCGCTTCTTCCCTGAAATCAATCACTATTTCTGTCCTCTGATGGTGTAAATGTTATACAAGTGCTTGCTGCTATTATGTTCATTGCTGATTTTGTTGCAAATTGCTGTATTGCTGAAAATAAATTCAATAAATATCAATACAATGTTTTATTTGACAGTCACTAATACCTAATTGCTGATTGGGCCACATCAGTTTTTTTGTTCTTTGTTTTGCAACTGCTGACGAGTAGATTTTAGGACTTTGTGACAAAATTACAATCAAAACCTGCTAAGGCCTTGGTGTAATGATGTTTCGAATTGTTTCTGACTTTCTTTAGATGTCTTACATATCCATATTCCTTCTTTCATTTTCACGTTGATCAATAACGTCCGTGGCGGGTGTAGCTACTCAAACATGTATGGTTGTTTTTTATTACATAGACGCAGTTATGCACGATATGCTAAAATGCCGCAAAATGATGAACTAATGTGTTATTTTGACAATGCTATAATTTTCAAATTTACATGCAACTTATATTTTTAATTTGTGTTAACAAAAAACATAAGACCTCCCTTCCTTGCTAGAATTTCACGTGTTTAACTGAATTTGCCAGTTTTCAAAGTTGCCTTTCAGATTGTTGTTTGAAAATGAACATGGACCTATAAGCTTGTTTTTGATTTTATTGAACATTTTTATCGCAATTTCTATTATGAAACTTTTTTAACAAACTTAGTCAAGTTAAACATGTGAACTTCCACCAGGGAAGTTAGGACGGTTGTTCAATAAGAGTAAGTACCTTCTGCTTGAGAAGATACAAATTAATATAGTTTAGATTAACTTATATAGTAATGATTTACGAAGGCCAGCGTTACGTTAATTGTTGCCAAGCACATGTTTTAAGCTGCTACATTCTTTTCTTTAACCAGTTGCATTAGAAAATTAACCCATAATTAGGAAACTAAATAATTCATAGCCGTTTGAAATCAAAATATATGTTGTCCCATGACACAATTTTGACAGCCATTGGGCACGATGTCTTTCAGTGTATTCATAAATTCTCACGAGCTCTTCTATTCATATTGCCCCCTGTTGTTAATCCACGGGCCTTGTACATGCGTATTGAAAGATGTTAAACTATTGTTTCGTTTTCCGAGGTGGGGAAAATAAATGCCCCTCTGACAACTTAATAAGGACGAGACTACGGCTTGCACATTTATTCCTTTTCTGGATACGTCACTGGACAACTTTGGGAACAGAGACATCATACTTATGAAACCTAGGCATGCAGTATCGCTGCGCCAACAATTTATTTGTAAGCAGCCCGCTCCTTTGTATAAGTTCCCATGGTGGAAACAAGCACTAGCATATAGTATCAAATGTGAAATCTAGGCATACAATATCTCTGTGTCAACTATTTATTTGTAAACTGCATGTATTTATTTGTATCGTTGTTAGACCCTGTAGAAGAAACAAGCTGCGCTGCATCATACTAGGCATAGCGAATCAATTTTAAAACCTGGACAATATCCCCGCGTCAACAATTTATTAATAAGCAGCCCGCTCCTTTGTATAAAGTTTCCGTAGTAGGAACAGGTAATAATTTTGAAACCTTGGCATGCACTCTCCCTGCACCAAAAACTTTTTGTAAGCAGCCTTCTTTGTAATAAGAAAAGATCTTACATAGACTGTAAGTCATAAATGAGGACCTTGAGCTTAACATTGCCACACAGAAGCACTAAGACAAGACATTGACCTTCTTTTATTTTTAATATTAGATTCATATTTTGCAAAATGTGTTTTTTCACCCGTTACGTGTCCTAATTGCAGCCAGGTGTTGTTAAGCAACCGTCTTCGTTTTTTTACCTTTACGATTGAAGATTGATAATATACAATTTTCTTTATTACAAATATTATAGTAATATCAAGATAAATAAGAAATGTATCTATCATATTTATCTGCTATAAATCATATCAAACAATAAATCTTTTTGGGTCCCTAATTTCCGTCAGCGTTAGGAAAACAAACGTGCTCTACAACTTATTTTTATTTGTAAACCCCCTCACACACAAACACCATCAACTCAGAATATAGTGCAAACATCATAAGGCCTTCTTATTCACCCCCTAACAATATATATGTAAATTTCATACCAAATTTTTGGTAGATTCCCGACTACAAGCTTAGTGAAGATTACAAATAGAAATCCTTCAATATTATTTTATCCATGGAATTAATGAAACGAAAACATTATGGTCAACACCTAAATCTTAATCCCAAAAACAAAGTAACGACTATGAAAACTGGCAAATTCAGGTTAACACCTATTGCATGACTAGCTACCCCCGTCACGTATGAAATCAAAATTTAGAATGAGTGATATGGGACTATGGGTCAAATTTATCAAAGATATAACATCTAATTCGGTATAAAGAAACATTTCAACAATATTTTGTCAGTTAAAAAAAATCTACTGTGATGTGCAAAAATTCACACAGATCGAGCCTATTGAGTCACATAATTTCCCGCCCTTTTTAATTATTGCACGATTGATTACGCCGTATATCAAACACCAGGTTAATGAACAAGCGGGAATTAGGTTGTTTTAATTAAAATAAATTATTCCAATTAATATCTATCATAACTATTCTATCTAAATTGATATTCGTTAACTCGTACTTGTCTTTTTCACATTAAATAAATGAATAATAAAGAACGTGACATAAATCATAAATCAAGGAAATTTGAAGTATTTCAGAAAATAGATTTTCTAAAATGTATATAAGTGCTAGTTGTTGCGTTTGGTCATCATTCTGATCCAGTCATAGCACTAAACCTTAGTGGAGGACTGATCATAGTTACTCGTAAGATGAACGGTTACTTCTTACTTTTAGTTTTTGGGACCTTAACCCAGGTAGGTTTTTTTTACTTTTCTCCGTGCACTCTGGTTTTCTCCACCACATCTCAACTGTTTTTCCTCATTATAAGTGAATCAATATTGACTTTGGTGTAAAACTCTTTTACGCTTCTCTATCTTATTTTTAATTTTCGAGACTTTGAACCAGCTAGCATTAATTGATTTACTATTCCTTCGGGCACTCCTGTTACCTCCACCATTTCTGAATATGTAGATTCTTGACTGGACGTAAAACTCCATTCCTCCAATCTCCAATTATGAAAAGAGAGCGTTCAATCTGTCACGGGTTCAGTTTGGGGAGCATTTAATCTGTCATAGGATCAATTTTGGAAGCGTTTAATTTGCCATGGGTTCAATTTTGGGAGCGTTCAATCTGTCAAGGGTTTGGTTTCGGGAGCATTTGATCTGCCATGGGTTTAGTTATGGTACCGTTGAATCTGTCAGGGGTTCAGTTTGGGGAGCGTTTGATCTGTCACGGGTTCAGTTTGGGAAGCATTCTATATGCCATATGTCCATTTTGGTAAGTGTTCAATCTAACATAGGTTTAATTGCGTAGCGTATGTTCTGTCTTGGGTTAAATATGGGGAGCTTATAATCTTTGTGTTCATTTTGAAGAGCGTTCGATCTGTCATAGGCCCGATATATAGTTATAGCTAGATCTGACCTAGATTTGAATACTGAATTTTTTAAAATAAATGTCAATGTCAAACCACAACTCTAGACGCTTGTCTGTCTTTTCGGTTATGCGCATGATTTTTTTAATCTTATTTGATCATGTATTTGATTGGTTAATAAATTACTTTATACTTTTCAAAATTTCAAAATAGGCGTCACTGTCTTAAAAGTGAGTTAAATGTAACTACCTATTTTCAAGTTTTGGTCAGACCCCTATAGGAGATCGAACTTCATGTTTTCTTCCGTTGAAATATTGTGTTAAAATAGTTTTATTCTGAGTAGGACATTTGTTTAATGTGTGAAGTGTTTCCTTTGGTATTTATTTTCCGTAATTATTTCACATTTTGCGACAAATTCAATTAATCATTTTGTCAAGAAAAGAGAAAAAAAGTAAGTGTAATTGCATGAGAAAAAATAATTTAGAAGTTTGTAATGGTTTAAAATAAGAGAAAAAATGTAACACAAACATACCGGTGCATGTACAAATCTCTAAAACAAAGTTAAAACTTTGAAAATTCGTCTTCAGCAAAGGGAAGTTTATAGCTCGCCAACTTAAAAATTAGGATAAACTTGAACATTCTCCGGGAAAGTGAGACCTGGCTAAAATCTCACAACCAATAAATTCCTTAACTAAAATTCTACTATATTTATATATAGCAAATTTGAAGAACTTAGAATAAAAATAAGCATTTTTACACTGAAAGCTTGAACTGTTCTTCAAAATGACACCTTAAATTCCCGAATACATTGGGTCAACAAAATGATCAAAATATCTATCAGCACCAAATGCTTCGCAAAGGTGAATACCTGCTGTCTAGCTAATTCCACCAGCAACGTGTGCAAAATATCAAAATTAAAAATAAACGAATTGTTTTAGAACCATTAATATTCACGACAGTGATGTACATTTTAAGTAATTAATGGACATTTACACGAAGTCGTATAAGAAAATTGAAACGCAGTAGTTTTAACTTACCTGTAATTTTCGAAAATATTAATAATAAAAAAATGACTCAGGAATATCGTAATCTTAGGCTTTTTAAAGTCCTCAAAAATATTTATGGCCAGTATCAAAATATTGCTGATAAGAAAAACGTTTCTGTATCAGAAATTATCCTGCAAATATTTAACGTCCCTCATTTTCAATTCTGAATGAACACATGACGGATTTATTTAGCGAGACAGAAGGTGATTACTCTAGAGCTCTACCCTTTTGGAAAGTATTTTAATTTAATTTTCTTACTAATTTGGGTATTTAACTTGGGTACTTACATTCATAATCTGGAAAACACTGGTTGATTTACTGTTAGTTCCCTACATTACTGACCGCCTGGACATCGGTGAGAGAATATTGAACTGTGGACAAAACATCATTACTCCATTCAACCAAGAATTGACCGCCAAGAATCCTTACTTGGGCGTAAAATAAAATTACTCCACTCTATATCAATTTCGCTTAGAGAGTGTGACTTTGGCGTAAAACACCATTACTCTGCACCCCTCCACTCGGTTATTGGTTAATATGGGAATTTTACTTTGGAAATTAAATTCATAACATGGAAACGCCAAGTGATTAACTGTTAGTTCCTTAGGTTTTAAATTACTAACTCCGGGAACATCGGTAAGACGGTTTTGATCTGTGCGCAAAATACCATTACTCTATTCAAACCCAGAACTGACCGCCAAGGGAGATAGATAATTGCTTATCGATCGCGAATATCAATATTTACATGGATTGTGTTCGCGAATTTACATATTGGGGAAACTGCTCTTAGGGAGAGAACGCAAAATTGGATTCTTGTTACTTCAAAGTTATCTACAATATATATTGGTATTGCCTATCGTAAATTTTTCATTCTGTCCAAATATCCAATTTTTTGTTGTCTTGTACTGTTAGTGTCATTTTTTTTATAGTTTCTGTTACAAATATTTGTTTTTATTGATTTATATTGAACTGATGATTCCAGGTACACAGAGTAGAATCCTTGTTTGGATGGAAGTGGATTAGGAATAATGCGGACAACATGACACTAACCGAGAGACTGACAAAAGTCTACGGAGGGGTGGAAGGTGATTATCTGTAATACGTTCTAGAAATCTTTATATAAATGTACTAGTAATCTTTGACGTCTCACAGTTCCATGTTCCTTTCATTTTCAATTTAATTTTCCGACAAACAATCGGTATGCCCATGGGTACAAACTGAGCACCATTGCTCGCTGATTGATTCTTTATTATTTTAAGTAAACTTAGGCAGAATCTTGTTGTATATGGAAAGAAATCTGCCGCCAAATGATTCAACTCAACATACAGATATATAGATGGCGTTCTGTCTTTTAATAATTCTACATTTGGAGACAAAGTTAATGCCATCTATCCTAGTGAGCTTGAAATAAACGATACGTCTGATTCTCTCACATACACAAATTAGTTCTTATATAAATCTGCCAATAATGTTTTACTCGCGAATAGCTGAATTAAATTTGATGTTATAGAAAAACAGGACACCAATACCCGAGCGCCAGATAATGATCCTTAACCGTTTAAAGCATCTATGATTATATTTGATATTGAATTCCATTTATTTTATATTCTGAGGTTTTTTCTACCTGTCGTGACAGGCTTAGGGTTAGGGTTAGGGTTAACGTCGAATATGCGACGCCAATGTTTTCAATAGCAAATGCAACCTATAGTCACAATAATGAAATATAGGCGTGGTACACTAAAGAACTCCATTTTTATGAACGACTTTTGTTTTCATTTTTATTTTTACAGGTTATGCCAATATGAAAAAAGATCTAGAAAATGGTTGGACATTAACAGCCTATGATTTAATCCTTACAAAACCGCAGTATAATTATTATTTTGGACAAAGGTAAACTACTTAATAAATAACCACTATTTTATCCTATTTTATCTGAAGTGCTGATGTAATAAAGTACTTGTTCTGCCAGTGAAATTATTACAACGGATAGTTATTATCACTAATTCAGTCACACACGTGGCGCCTGTAGCTAGTTTTACAGGAGGTGTACCCGGCGTCATTTGTCTGGTGGAGCTTCACGTGTTTAACTTAATTAACCATTTTAAATTTTTACTTTGCTCTGAAATTTTGGTTTGGGCTTTGATTAGTATGACGTTTATAATCGATGCCTCGTGTTACAGAAGGCCTGACACGTTAAAGCTATTTCCCTGAGCGTTCTGCACAAGTCAACATTTCTGCGACTTTTCTCTAGCTGAAGCCGACTCGATATACTTGAAAAATGCTTGAATGAGACCCCATCCAATCAATAAATCAATCAATCAATCAACCAGTGAAAAAATATTATATCAAGTAATTATAAGATAATCATCTTTCTTTTTCAGTGTGAAAAATAGAAACAGACGAAAAGCTGTACGTAGCCATACATACCATTGGCAAGATGGCGTCATGCCTTTTTCATTTACAAACGGTCATTTCTGTAAGTATAGAAACAAATTTCCAAACCAAGGCTGCTTTACTCGAAAGCTATCCTAGCAGTCATCGATATATTGTTGATAAGTTTGATTCTTCTGTGACCAGGATATCCCTGGATATATATGGCGTCCCACAGCTCAATGCTCTTTTCACTTAATTTTGATTATACTCTTGGCGACTGAAGCTAGCTAAACAGTATGTGCTTATTGTTGCGGCGGAGCACCTGGTGTAAGTTCATGTGTTGAACCTAACTTGTCAGTTTCAAATTTTTTTCTTTCCTTCTGAATTATGATTTAGGCATGGCCTGGTATGTTTCTTTTTAATAGGTATTAATACTTACCTATGAGTCACAGCTATACCTATATACTAGTATCTCATTACACAAGGAAAACATCTTATTCCAATATTAATTCTGTTGATTTCATTACAGCCGCTGCTGAAATAAATGCTATTAAGGAAGCCATGGCGGAAATCGCCAGCGTCTCCTGTTTGTCATTCAGGGAAGCAAACAGCCAAGATCGGTACAGTGTGAAGTTTCAAAACGGACAAGGGTAAGGCGCAATCATAAACATTCGTACCAATTACATATTATACCAGTTTTTATTTTACAGCACTAGACGGCCGCTTTAGAATACAATTGCTTATCTATAGTGCTTGTACCAAAATTATAAAAAAATCAAGATGTTGAAACGATACCAAAAGGACCACGATGTATTTTATCAAATTGCATATTATACCAGTTTTGATTTTACTGCGCTAGACGATCGCTTTGAAATACAATTTCTCATCAGTAGTGCTTGTACCAAAATTATAAAACCAAGTGGTTTGAAAGATACCCATACGACCACAATATATTTCACTAAATTACATTTTATACCAGTTTTATTTTTAGCTAAAAATACTTTGCGTAAGGAAGTCTTATTAAACCTGTGTTTTAGGAGAGTTTCAACTTTTAACTAGCAGCAAATTTAGACAAAAGTATATTTCTGACAATAATACACTTATTGCCTTTCTGAAAATATCCACCAGCAGAGATACTGGCTCAGTGGCTTAAACTACCAACCGGAGTCCTTATCACTTTACCAAAGCAAAGTAAAAACTTTGAAACTGGCACATTAAGTAAAACACGCGTTCTTCCACGAAGGAAGTGAGGCCAGGTGCTCGGGAGGGTGTCCACCATGTTTGTCTAGCTACCCAAACAATATCAAATGACAGCCAATATTTCTAATACATTATTTGATCAAAATTTTTAAAAAATCACGACAAACCTTTTAATCTTCTATCATGATTATAATAGAAATGTTATTACAAAAGCATGACTACAGTAATGGTGTTTAACGTCACAGACAAAAATATTTAACTTATATCGACATGTCGCCAGCTTTAGGCAAATGAGCAGATTGTTTCTTGTTTGTTGCGTTGATGGCATTATAGAGTTGGGTTTTTTATAGTGCCACGCCTACCGTGACACGTGACGTGATTATTTTAAGTTCAAATCCGAAAGAACAAAGACTTAAATTTCGTAATACCGAGTGCTTGGCGAAAAGAAAGTCACTATGCACTTTAAAGTGTTGGGCCAGAGACGGTCAGGGTCCGAACCTACGACCTCCCACTTACGAAGCGAGCACTCTACCAACTTAGGTACCACAGAGATTTCTCGTTAGATGAGTATGTTTACATTACAAATGCATTGCCTTATTTGAATCTCTTTGGAACCATTGCGTTAATTTTTCGATGACAGCAGTGTGTCACGCGCTCTATGTAAAGCGATACGTCAGTTAATACCTTCAGCCAATCCGCTTTCGATGTACAGCGGAGGAATACATACCACCAAGGAACTACTTATTCATTCATAATTTCCTGCGGGTTCATTCATAAATCTATCCGGCGACTGCAGGGACGCTCTTTACGAGTGGTAACAAACGTAGAAATTTCTCATACTGTACCAATTTTAAAAATGATTTGAAAATCAAAAAGAATAATAAAAACCAATATTTGTTGTCTTTTTATATCAAAATAATTTTTTTATGATTTATGACCATTTCCCATGGCCTATAAAGATACGAAGTGGAAAAATTAGTGAGTCCGAGGACACCACATTTAAATTATGAACAACTGTTTGTTATTCGACTAAATAATTATATTCATAGTAATATCTTACCAAACAGATTATTGTTTAGTGAAAAAAGGAGAAATAGAATTAATTTTCAAAAGTGTTTTACGGAACTATATTTTACGATCGCCAAGCAACGAGACAAATCAACATGGCTGTTCTCTTTATTTGGTTCTACAATAAGAGTTATCTCGCTTTAAGTGTTCCAACCACATAAATACACCGACTTTCGGAAAATTAATAATACCTTTTTGTTGGTAAAAATAATGTAAACATAAGGATTGAATTTCACTTTGAATGCTGTCATCGAGGTATGACTGCATCAGCTCACGTTCAAAGTTAACATGAATCGCTTCGTGGATGAGTGTGTAACAGATCTGTACTATATTTCAATCCATTTCCAAGAAACAATGATTCACACATGAGTTATTCATTTTAGATGCAGTTCTCTTCTTGGCAGAGTTCAAAAAGATCAACCAATTACCCTACAGAGAAATGGATGTCGGCATGTGAGTATACTCTATATTTATCACAATTCGTATCCATCCTCAGCTATTCGTGATTATTTCTGTAGACTTAGATAATATGTTTCTTTAAAATAATTAAATTTGTTTTTTAAAACATTACATTTCATATTCAAATTACAATCCCCAAAACTAAATGAAAACCCAAATAATATTAAGCACATGAACTTCCCCAAGGAAGTGAGATCGCATACTTTGAAAGAGTACGCACCTCCTATCTTGGTGGCTTCCCTTGTCATGTCTGAAACCAAAATTGAGAAGTGTATGAAGAGTTTGTGGTATAAATGTCTAGATCTTCATCAATATATAATACATGTAAAAATGTACCGGGCTCCTTTTTATTACATTGACGTTAATCTTTCAAAAAGTCTGTACACATCCTGTATGATATGGATAACAGTATGTTTATTTTTTACATTTCAGAGAAGTATCTACATACACGAGGTTCTTCATGCCTTGGGATTTATTCATGAACACCAGAGACCCGACAGGGATAGTTATATAACCATCGAATCCAATAATGTACGACAGGGACTAATGAGTCAGTTCAATTTGTTTGCGGCATCTGATATCGATACATCAGTTTCTTATGATTTTGGGTCAATCATGCATTATGACGAGAAGGTACCTTATAAAAATGTTTTTTTATTAATCTATTCATCAAGGCAAAACAATGAAAGAACAATGAAAACAATGAAAGGATGGTTAGTCTTACAAAGTTATTATAGTGTATACATGTACAAGGTAATGATAAAACAGTCAATGCAATTAAGAAAACACAGCACGATACAAGTTGATGATAAAATAGACAAACTCGTCAAGAGAAGATAACTACGTGTTGGCTTAAGAAAATGATTTTTTCTTAATTTTGGACAGACACTGGGGTAAAAAACAGTGTTGTGGTAAAAGTAATATTAGAGCGTTTTCACTGTGTCTCTTATTTTAAAACCAGAAAAAAACAAATATTGTTGTGATGCTAACTGAATTAAACTTTTTCAGGCATTTTCAAGCAATAATCAAATCACAATCAGAGCAAAGGATCCTGCAAAGCAGAAAATACTGTCTACAAGAAATACCGAGATTACGTTTGCCGATATGAAGCATCTTAACCTAATGTACAACTGTGCAAGTAAGTAATATTGTTAGACACAACCTGTGCATCCTCGTTTGCTGAATAATTTTTCATATGAAGCAAAATTTATGTAGAGCCGTTTTAAATCTGAAGATAGGACTGGCTGTCGACAAATTATTCACAGATTGTTCCCATTGATATTCCAATTGTTTGTTTGAAATTTATATTGCCAAACACAACAAATATGCTGTGCCTCAAAAATATCTTTGTTTGCAGTCTAAATGGCACTTGATTAAATAACCAGAATCCCTGTTAGAGTTATTTACTTCTTCGTTTCCTGAACGGATGTCATTTGAATGATTTGTTTAGACGTTCCATTAATTTAGTAGTATAACGTATAAAAATTCCAAATGTTCTTATATTTTCCGTATAAGATCAAGTATATAACCCTAAGATGTTATAAGATGCCGTCCAAGTTATTCTTTAGAATGTTTTTGATAGCATACAAATTTATTTATTTATTTATTTATTTATTTATTTATTTATTTATTTATTGTTTTTTCACGGACATATGATTTTGGTTTTGAATGTTTGTGTTAACAACAGAATACTTTCCTATTACTAACTTATGCACACATGACATTCCACTGATGCGAGGTCAGGTTGTCCGGAAGAATAAACACTTCCTGCTTATTATGAGCTAGCTACACCCGCCACGTGTATAGTGAAATTGAGATGAAAGCAACATCGAACTATCGAACGTCAAATACATCCAGTTTTAGTTTCGATACAGACACATCATACTTATCAGCAATATTATGGAGAGGGCCATATAACTGTTTTCATGACCTTCAAAAGCCTAGACTTGCAATAGCCTTGTATCAATAATTCATATATTCATATGTATTCATAATTTCATATATTGTTTTTTAGATCTTTGCCGTCAGAAACCCCATTGTCCACAACCTGGATTTGTAGATAAGAACTGCAAGTGTGTTACCGACAGAACCGGAGGCGGCGGAGGCGGCGGCGGCGGGCGGCGGCGGCGGCGGTGGTGGTGGTGGTGGCGGTGGCGGAGGTTAGATCCAGTTACTTTTTTATAATAAACATGTAGTTTTAATCTACTCAAAAGCAATCAATACGGTTGATAGGTTAATATCATACTCCAATAAATGATCATTGCAGATCAGCAATGTGTCATGATATATTTTATACTTTTGCGCAGAAAAGCAGAAAGATATTTTTAATAATTATGTAATTAAAGAATTAATAAAAACTTGATTACTTATACAATTAGCAAAACAAGCCTTCAAATGCATGTTATTTTATAGGCCTTATAACATCATCAGATTGGCATATATGCGTGTTCCAATTTTAATAAACTCCTATTGATAGTAGTATTAACATCATTAGTAACTGCCGTATGATTTTCGGCTAGATGGACTGAGCAGTGTTGCATAAAACGTATCGCTTAACGGCATACCTTGAAGACTAACTAGGATTATAACCCGCGTCCCTTGAATTAGGAGTCTGCGAGTTTAGTATTCAAAATGTGATAAAATATTTTGCTAATGGACATGCCACCATACGGTTTGAACCCATGATCCTTTAATTATTAGTCCGTAACCAATTGCATCCCGTGAACCCATCCACTAGGTAGCTCCACTATTGAAAATATACTGACAAAATGACGGCGTGACAAATTGAGTAGTGGTGATACTCTTTGCATTTGTATTACTTAACACTGTCTGTTTCTCTTCCAGGTGGAAATTGCCGGGATTTTCATGCAAACTGCGGAATTTGGGCAAACTACGGATTTTGCTTGTATCAGCAATACAGACCTACAATGTTGAGATTCTGTCCACGATCCTGTCGTGTATGTTCCTAAATTCTTGCCTAACATGCTGTATTTCATGATATTTATCCCTCGATCATATAATATATGATCCTTATCATTCATGCACTGTGGAATCAGTGGTGTCCTAATTTTCGTCTCTCGTTTCCCATGGACACCCTTCTCTGATTATCATATCATTAAAATATTTTGTATTTTAATCGCAAATAAAACAGTCACAAACCACAGAATTATCATTCCACAAACTGGAATATTTTCTATGAGCCACGGAAAATGAACACCATAAAAATAAACTATTTCACAATAACGACCAGCGTTTGTATATCTTGAAAAATATATAAAGCGGAAAATTGTGCAGAGCCGAGTAAGGTATAAACAAAAATTCCTTAATTTTATGGAATCAAGAGGGGATATTTGCATGTCAAAATTTATATCATGTGTTACACATTTATCGAAACCGGTGTTATTTATATTATTGTATAATAACATATCTCATTGCATATACAAATGATAATAAAATCCAGTGTTACTTATTATCAAATATTGTTTATTGCGTTTTTTCTTTTTCTGTCATTTTGTGCTTATAAAATGGAGCAACAAAGACAAAGGGTCAACACTTCATGTGCAGCACGTCCCACTACCATCGTGGCTCCAGTCACGACAATTTAGTTCAAGTTGCAAATTTTAGACATGCATATGATTGGTATGTTTGTTTTTATTTGAAATCTGTTGATGTCACTGTACCTAAAATGAACAATAAACGCCCGAAATTGACACCACTAGTGGTTGATAAATAGAACGATTCTGAGCAAAAAATTTAAGAATATAATCAAAAACAAACATACTAATCCATTTCCGAATCACAATCCAGAAGCAAAGTAAAAACAAACATACTATTCCATGTCCGAATCACAATCCAGAAGCAAAGTAAAAACAAACATACTAATCCATGTCCGAATCACGATCGCGAAGCAAAGTAAAAACTTTGGAACTGACAAGTTAGGTTAAACACGTGAACTTCCACCAGGGAAGTGAGGCCGGGTGCTCTGGAAGGGTAAGCACCTCCTGTTTAGCTAGCTACACCCGCCACGTGTGAAATCAAAATTGTGTGAAAGAAACATGGAACTATGGGGCGTCAAATATATCCAGGGCAATCCTGGACACAAAGACATCAAACTTATCAACAATACTGTGATGACGGTCATAAGACTTTCTGAGGGCCTTGATAACCCTAGGCTTGCAATATCCCTGAGTCAACAATTTATTTGCAAGCAGCCGACTTCGTTGTACAAAGTCCCCGTAGTGGGAACAAGCTCTACCATAGCGTATTATTTGGGAAACAAACTTATTGGAAGCAACTATGTCAAAACTTGACATAAATATTATACAATAAAATGAGAGGGAAATGGTTCAGTAAAACGGTCACGCGATTCAATAAAATGAACATATAAAACGTGTTGGTGATTTAACAGTGTTGATACTATAGATTATTAGTTTTCATGGGGTATTATATTTCGTTACATGAAACATGAACCGCAAATCACTAATTTACCATCCTACAAAATAATACATTAGTAAGTTTTTAAATTATTTTCTTAAAACCTCGAAATTTGCCACCACAAAAATGAATAATTAACCAGTAGTTTTGAGATTTAAAATAAACTTTAGCAAACTCCGCAAGTTATTGGACAAAATTTTGAGAAGATACTCCTAATAGTATTGATTTTACATAGTCCATATTCTGCAAATTTTTCAAATCTTTTATCTACATCTTTACAAGCTCCATTACCACCTAAAAACATATCAAAAGTAATCTGATATGAAAATATAACAAAAACAAAACATACCATTTCCAAATCACAATCTCAAAGCAAAGTTAAAATTACGAAACTGGAAAAAAAGGGTCAAACACAATAACTTTCATTTCTATCACGTGATAGAGTTTCCCGGATATATATCCCTTATTCGGAACGCAACATAAAGTCACAATAATATGACGTCATTGATAATATGACGTTATTGATACAGAATCGGTCTCGACTTTCTAGCGTTTGCCTGCGATGAGTTCCGATAGAAAACAAATGATTGGGAGAACGATTCATGTTCGTTCCAAAGGATAAGAACTAATTTTCTTTTTTATCTTTTTTATTTATTTTAGTATAATAAACAATAATAAACAATTTTTTGCCTCTGAGTGAAGGAGATATGACTAATCCACCAGTCTGTAAACGCCACTTTTTCAATCAACTGTTTTTTATTTTTAAGAATTTTGAATTATATGTAAGCAGCTTGTATTAAAATTATATATTGCCAATATAATCAAAAACAAACATACTAATCTATTTCCGAATCACAATCCAGAAGCAAAGTAAAAACTTTGGAAACGACAAGTTAGGTTAGACACGTGAACCTCCACCAGGGAAGTGAGGCCCGGTGCTCCGGAAGGGTAAGCACCTCCTGTTATACTAACGTACTGACTCATGTTCAAATCACAATAACCACAATCTCAGAAGTAAGTGAAGTAAAAACTTTTACAAAGGATTAACCAT
This sequence comes from Anadara kagoshimensis, assembly GCA_021292105.1. Lineage (NCBI taxonomy): Eukaryota > Metazoa > Mollusca > Bivalvia > Arcoida > Arcidae > Anadara > Anadara kagoshimensis. The sequence continues at coordinate 53,682,604 of CM037869.1, read as the reverse complement.
ACTGTAAATGCGCAAATCACAAGCTAGAGGCAAATTAAAAACTTTTGAGCTGACAAGTTAGGTTAGATACGTGAACTTCAACCAGTGAAGTGGATCCGTGTGCTCCGGAACGGTAATTCAACTTAAGTATGAAAGGAACATGGAAATATGAGACGTCAAGTATATCATGGATGATAAATATTTGATAAAAAGACACTATACTTATCAACAATAATAATATCCATGCCACAAAACCTATAGGGGAAAGCTGATAAATTTTGGAATCCAAAAATGACTGTGATAGAAGTGCAAGTATTTTTATTGACCTAGTAATATCAATTTCAGTTTAGATTTTATAAAGATAATCAGATGTTTCACCTAACCTCCGCCACTGCCATCACCAACTTTCCTGCCATTCCCACCGCCTGTTATGAGACCATTCGGTCCAACATAATTGTAATCTTTGTCAACATATCCAGGTTCTGGACAATTCACAGACTTTGTCCAACGATCTAAAAAAAATACCACACATTAATTAATGGCTTTATTGCATATTATGGATCAAAATAGGGATTAACATCCATTAGTATCTCGTCCAATTCCTATAAAAATGACGAATATAACAGTAATATGTGGCCTTCTGTCTAATAAGATAAACAATTTTGCTGTATAGCAACTATATAATATGTAAAATTATACCAAATAGCACTCAAAATTGTGAAGTAAACAATGCACATGATAACAGTTAACGCGGGTCCTCACCAACAATGTCTGCAAATCATGGAATTTTGAATTTGCAATTTACGAGTATAAAAACAATACCTTCTGTATCACTCGTTATGTGACGAGTATGAATTTTTTGGATAGGCGTGGTTAGAGATAAATAAAAACAATAGTACCTATCCATGTACAATATAAAATCAAGAAGCATAATAAAAACTTTGAAACTGAAAAAAACACTTCCACCAGGGAAGTGACGTTGAATGTTGTGGTCAGGTAAGCAATTCCTGTGAAACCACGTCCAAAGGATGCACCATTTAAATCCGTATTTAACGCAACCAATGCCAAAGTCCGTTTTCCGGCGTATAATTGCAGAACACCCTTTATCAACCGAGTAAACATTCACACTATCTTATAACCAGTATATTATATTATTGTTAACATAATATCAGTTAAAGAGTATGATTGTTAGATTATAATGGATATAAATCATTAATGAATCACCCCTGAATGTATATATTATTATTTAGCATAATAATAATTTATTATAAATTATTTATTTATAATGCTTTAATCATTCCTTGTTCCGGTCTGAAATTGATATTACAAGGTCGATAAAAAAATTACAATCACGGCTAAGGTTATGTGTGTTTGTAGCATTGTTTAATTCTTGCAAATGATATAAAGAAATGTGCAAAAAATTTGAAATAGTTGTAAAATCCATCATCACACTATAAAACTACTTTTCCAGAAAATCTCAACAATTTGAGATATCTTCTGCTTATTGTAACACTGAAGATAGTTTATGCTAAAAAAGTAATAAGGAAAAGAAATTGTTTGATATCTAAATGATTAAAATGCATCAGAACATCATAAATGAATTCTTTGATATTGTTCCTAGATAATGTCTCTCTATCTCGAATTTAAGAAAACAGTAAAGGTTGAAGCATTGACTTTTAGTGACATAGTTTGACGACTATCTTTTTTGTACCCAGTATTCACAAATTGAAGCTTGTCACATGACCAGACAGTGGCCTGTCCAGAGTTGTGTTTTTCAAAAATTTGATGTTTACATATAGTTCAACTGCTCTAAAAATGTGATATATTGGATAATGAATTTGAGAAAACAGTAAAAGTTGAAGCATTGATTTTTAGTGACATCGTTTGACGACTATCTTTTTTGTACCCAGTATTCACAAATTCAAGCTTGTCACATGACCAGACAATGGCCTGTCCAGAGTTCTGTTTTTCAAAAATTTGTTTTTTACATACAGATCAACTGCTCTAAAAATGTGATATATTGGATAATGAAAAGTGTCTGACTACCATCATCGATTCTTGTCAGACGCTGTATAAAAATAATGCTTTAATTATTCCTTGTTCCGGTCTGTAATTAAGTCGTTTGTTAAGTCGAATTACGGTTTTTGTTAACCAAAAAAGTCTAATTTTCAACAAATTATCTCAAAACAGTTAGTTTGCAATTATAAATTCTAATTGACAATAAAAATAATAATACAAATTTAAAACAATTACAAAAGAAACCACTGCAGCTAAAAAACATCAACAACAACATTTAATATTAATAACCATTCACTTACTAATACAAATGTAGTATTTCCCTGTTATTTTTGCATCCTTAAGTTTATCAGCTCAAAGTTTTGTGGCATGGATATTATCATTGTTGATAAGTATAGTGTCTCTTTATCAAATATTTATCATCCATGATATACCTGACGTCCTATATGTCCGTGTACCTCTCATACTTAAGTTAATTTACACACGTGACAGGTGTAGCTAGCTAGAAAGGAGGTGCTTACACTTCCGGAGCACCCGGTTCCACTTTCCTGGTGGAAGTTCGCGTATTTCAGTTTTAATGTTTTTACTTTGCTTCTAGATTCTGATTCGAACATATATTAGTATGGTTGTTTTCTGATTTATCCTTGTCAGAAGCTGCATAAACATAACGTTTTATCATTTCTTCTCCCGGTCTGTAGTTGCGTCTTTTGTTAAGTCGAATTACGGTTTTTGTCAACTTAAAAAGTCTTATTTTCAAAAAATCATTTCAAAACAATTAGTTTAAACTTTTGAAATTCCAATTGACAATAAAAAAATATTTAATACCAATTATTTGGCAGGTACAACGACAACAACTATAAAGGCAATTTCAGCAGTCGGTAAAACAACGACGACAGCAACAACAACAACGACAACTGGTAACATTAATTACCATTCCATTACTCAGACTAATGTGGTTGATCCCTTGTCTATGAGATTCCTATTACCTTTTGCACTTCTATCACAGTCACTTTTGCATCCCTAAATCTATCAGCTTCTCCCTATACGTTTTTAGGTATGGATCTTATTATTATTATTGTCTATAAGTATACTGCCATATTCCCATGTTCCTTTCCTACTTAAGATGAATTACACATAGTGTAGCTAGCGAGACAGGAGTTGCTTACCCTTCCGAAGTACACGAGCTTACTTTTATTTTATTGAATCGCGTGACCGTTTTACTAAACCATTTGCCTCTCATTTATTGTATTATATTTATGTCATTTATGTCAGTTTCGACATAGTTGCTTTCAAATAAAGTGTTTATATTCTTAAATTCTTTGTTCAGAATTGTTATATTTATCAACCATCAGTGGTGTCAATTTAATGCGTTTATTGTTCATTTGAGGTACAGTGACGTCAACAGATTTCAAATAAAAACAAATATACCAATCATATGCATGTCTAAAATTTGCAACTTAAACTAAATTGTCGTGACTGGATCCACATGGAAGTGGGACCTAATGCACCTGAAGGGTACAACCATTGTCTTTGTTGCTCCATATCATAAGCACAAAATGACAGAAAAAGAAAAACGCAAAAAACAATATTTGATAATAAATAACATAAGATTTTATTATCATTTGTATATGCAATGAGATCTGTTATTATACAATAATATAAATAACACCGGTTTCGATAAATATGTAAAACATGATATAATTTTTGACATGCAAATATCCCCTCTTGATTTCATTATATTATGGAATTTCTGTTTGTATCTTACTCGGCTCAGACAATATTCCGCTTTTTATTTTTCAATATATATAGAGAGAGAGACTGGTAGTTACTGTGGAATAATTTATTTTTATGATGTTCATTTTTCGTGGCTCATAGAAATTATTTCAGCTTGTGGAATGATAATTTTGTTATTTGTGACTGTTTTATTTGCGATTAAAATACAAAATATTTCAATAATATGTTAATTCGAAACGAAAGACGAAACTTAGGACACCATTGATTCCACATTACATGAATGATAAAACCATAAAATACAGCATGTTAGGCAAGAATTTAGGAACATACACGACATGATCGTGGGCAGATTATCTCCATTGTAGATTCGTATTGCTCATTGGAGCAATATCCGTAGGCTGTCCAAATTCTGCAGTATGCATAAAAATCCCGGCAATTTCCACCTGGAAGAGAAACAGATACTGTTACGTAATACAAATGCAAAGCATATAACCACTCAATTCGTCACGCCGTCATTTTGTCAGTATATTTTAAATAGTGGAGCCACCTATTCGATGAGTTCACGGGATGCAATTGGTTACGGACTAATAAATAAAGGGTCATGGGTTCAAACCGTATGGTGGCATGTCCATTAGCAAAATATTTTATCACACTTTGAATACTAAACTCGCAGACTCCTAATTCAAGAGACGCGTGTTTAAATCCCTGATGGTCTACATAGTATGCCGTTAATCGTTTTGTGCAATACTGCTTAGTCTATCTGGCCAAAAATCATACGGCAGTTGGTAATGATGTTATTATTGCTATTAATAGTAGTTAATTGGAACACGCATAAATGTTGATATGATGATGTTATAAGGCCTATGAAGTAACATGCATTTGAAGGCTTGTTTTGCTTATTGTATAAGTAATTAAGTTTTTTTAATTCTTTTATTCCATATTCATCAAAATATCTTCCTGATTTTCTGCGCAAAAGTATAAAATATATCACGACACACTGCTGATCTCCAATAATCATTCATTGGAGTATGATATTAACCTATCAGCCGTATTTATTGCGTTTGAGTAGATTAAAACTACATGTATATTATAAGAAATGTATATGGTTCTTACCTCCGCCTCCGCCACCGCCACCACCACCGCCGCCACCGCCACCACCACCACCACCACGCCGCCGCCGCCGCCGCCGCCGCCGCCTCCAGTTCTGTCGGTAACACACTTGCAGTTCTTATCTACAAATCCAGGTTGTGGACAATCGGGTTTCTGACGGCAAAGATCTAAAAAACAATAAATGAAATAATTGATACAAGGCTATTACAAGTCTAGGCTTATCAATGTCCTAAAAACAGTTATATGGTCCTCACCATTATACACGTGCCGGGTGTAGTTACCTAATTATAAGCAGTAAGGGCTTATCCTGCTGGGCAACCTGACCTCGCATCAGTGGAATGTCATGTGTGCATAACTTAGTAAAAGGAAAGTATTCTGTTGTTAACGAAAACATTTAAAACCAAAAACATATGTTCATAAAAAGCAATAAATAAATAAATAAATTTGTATGATATAAAAAAATTCTAAAGAATAACTTGGACGGCATCTTATAACATCTTAGGGTTATATACTTAATATCATACGGAAAGTATAAGCACATTTTGAGTTTTTATACGTTGCACTACTAAATTAATGGAACGTCTAAAACAAATCAATCAAATGTCATTTGTTCACAAAAACGATATGCCAAGAGGTAAATAACTCTAGCACGGATTTTGGTTATTTAATCAAGCACCATTTAGACTGCAAAGAGAGATATGTTTGAGGCATAACATGTTTGTTGTGTTTGACAAAATAAATTTCAAACAATCAATTGAAATATTAATGGGAACCATCTGTGAATAATTTGTCGACATCAGTCCTATCTCCAGATTTAAAACGGCTCTACATAAATTTTGCTTCATATGAAATTTAATCAGCAAGCAAGGGTGCACAGGTTGTGCCGAACAGTATTACTTACTTGCACATTTGTACATTAGGTTAAGATGCTTGATATCGGCAAACGTCATCTCGGTATTTCTTGTAGACAGTATTTTCTGCTTAGCAGGATCCTTTGCTCTGATTGTGATTCGATTATTGCTTGAAAATGCCTGAAAAAAGTTTAAATAGCATGACAATATAGCTTTTTCTAGATTTAAAATAAGTTACACAGTTGAAAACGTTCTAATAATACTTTTACCACAACACTGTTTATTACCCCAGTGTCTGTACAAAATCGAGAATAATTATTTTGTTAAATAAACAAGTGGTTGGCTAGTTAATCATCAACTTGTATCGGGTTTTGTTTTTTTAATGCATTGACTGCTTTATCATTACCCTGTGCATTTATACACTATAAATACTTTGTTAGAATAACCCCCTTTTATTATTTTGCCTTCATAAATTCGTAAATAAATAAACATTTTTATAAGGTACCTTGTCGTCATAATGCATGATTGATGCCAGATCATAAGCAACTGATGTATCGATATCAGATGCCGCATACATATTGAACTGACTCATTAGTCCCTGTCGTACATTATTGGATTCAATGGTTATATAACTCTCCCTGTCGGGTCTCTGGTGTTCATGAATAAATCCTAAGGCATGAAGAACCTCGTGTATATATATACTTCTCTGAAATGTAAAAAATAAACATACTGTTACCCATATTATAAGGATGTGTACAGACTTTTTGAAAGATTAACGTCAATGTAATACAAAATGCCCGGTACATTTATACACGTATAATATATTGATGAAGATCTAGACATTTATACCACTAACTCTTCATATACTTCTCGATTTGTATTTCAGACATGACAAGGGTAGCCACCAAGTAGGAAGTGTGTACTCTTTCGAAATATGCGGTCTCACTTCCTTGGTGGGAGTTTATGTGCTTAATGTTACTTGGGTATTCATTTAGTTTTGGGGATTGTAATTTCAATATGGACTGTAAGTGTTTTAAAAAACAATGTTTAAATTAATTATTTCAAAGAAACTTATTATCTAGGTTTACAGAAATAATCACGAATAGCTGATGATGGATACGAATTGTGATAAATATAGAGTATACTCACATGCAGGCATCCATTTCTCTGTAGGGTAATTGGTTGATCTTTTTGAACTCTGCCAAGAAAAGAACTGCATCTAAAATGAATAACTCATGTGAGAATCATTGTTTCTTGGAAATTAATTGAAATATAGTACAGATCTGTTACACACTCATCTAACAAAAAATCTCTGCGGTAGCTCAGTTAGTAGAGTGCTCTCTCCGTAAGTGGCCCAACACTTTAAAGTGCATAGTGACTTTCTTTTCGACAAGCACTCGGCATTACGAAATGTAAGTCACGGTTCTTTCGGATTGGAACTTAAAATAAACAAGGTCCCGTGTCACGGTAGGCGTGGCACGAAAACAAAACACCCAGCTGTATAATGTCATCAACGCAACACACAAGAAAACTGCTGTATATTTGCCTTAAGCTGGCGACGGGTCGATATAAGTAAAATATTTTTGTCTGTGACGTTAAACACCATTACTCTAGTCATGTTTTTGCAATAACATTTTTATTAAAATTATGATAGAAGATTAAAAGATTTGTCGTGATTTTTTAAAATTTTGATCAAATAATATTTTGAATACATTGACTGTCATGTGATATTGTTGGGGTAGCTAGATAAACATGGTGGTCACCCTCCCCGAGCACCTGGCCTCACTTCCTTCGTGGAAGTACGCGTGTTTTACTTCATTTGCCAGTTTCAAAGTTTTCACTTTGCTTTGGTAAAGTGATTAGGACTGTGGTTGGTAGTTTGAGCCACTGATCCGGTATCTCTGCTATCGGATTTTTTTCCGAAAATATCATAAACTCAGTAGGCAATAATAGTGTATTATTGTCAGAGATATACTTTTGTCTAACTTTGCTGCTAGTTAAAAGTTGAAATTCTCCTAAAACACAGGTTTAATAAGACTGCCTTATGCAAAGTATAAAACTGGTATAAAATGTAATTTAGTAAAATATATTGTAGTCGTTTTGGTATCTTTCAAACCACTTGGTTTCAATTTTTTGGCACAAGCACTACTAATGAGGAATTGTATTTCAAAGCGATCGTCTAGCGCTGTAAAATTAAAACTGGTATAATATGCAATTTGATAAAATACATCGTGGTCCTTTTGGTATCGTTTCAACATCTTGATTTTTTTATAATGTTGGTACAAGCACTAAAGATAAGCAATTGTTTTCTAAAGCGGCCGTCTAGTGCTTTAAAATAAAAACTGGTATAATATGTAATTGGTACGAATGTTTATGATTGCGCCTTACCCTTGTCCGTTTTGAAACTTCACGCTGTACCGATCTTGGCTGTTTGCTTCCCTGAATGTCAAACAGGAGACACTGGAGATTTCCGCCATGGCTTCCTTAATAGCATTTATTTCAGCAGCGGCTGTAATGAAATAAATAGAAATGATTTGGGAATTATAGGGTTTCTTTCTGGAATGAGATGTATGGTTATAGTTGTAATTTATAATTAAGTATTAATAACCATCAAAAACAAACATACCAGTCGTCCATGTCCAAATCATAATCCAGAAGCAAAGTAAAACTTTGAAACTGACAAGTTAGGTTAAACACGTGAACCTCCTCAAGGTGCTCCGGAACAGTAAAGACATGCTGTTTAGCTAGGCCCATCCGCCACGTGTGTAATGAAAATTGAGTGAAAGGAACATTGAATTGTGGGACACCATATATATCCAGGGCAATCCTGATCACAGAGGCATAAGACTTATGAACCATACAGTAATGACTCCTAAGATAGCTTTCGATTAAAGAAGTCCTGGTTTTGAAAATTTGTCTCTATACTTACAGAAATGACCGTTTCTAAATGAAAAAGGCATGACGCCATCTTGCCAATGGTGTGTAAGGCTACGTACAGCTTTTCGTCTGTTTCTATTTTTCATACTGAAAATGAAAGAGGATTATCTTATAATCTTGATATAATATTTTACACTGGTTGATTGATTGAATAGAGCCTCAATCAAGCATTTTTAACTTATATCTAGCCGTCATCAGCTAGAGAAAAGTCGCAGAAATGTTGACCTGTGCAGAGCGCTCATGGCAATGTACAGTGAAATCTCTTTAACGTCTCGGGCCATCTGTAACATGGGGCATCGGATATTAAGGTCATACTTATTCATTTCTAAACCAAAAGCATTTCCAGAGCAAAGTAAAAACTTAATTGGTTAAACACGTAAACCTCCACCAGAAAAATGACGCCAAGGGCCTCAGAAGGTTGAGCACCTCCTGTAAAGCAAACTAGAGGCGCCACGTTTGTAACTAAAGCGGTGGTGATAACTATCCGTTGGAGCAATTTCACTGGTAGAACAAGTGCTCTATTACATCAGCACTTTAGATAAAAAAGGAGAAAATGGTGCTTATTTATTAAGTAGGTTACCTTTGTCCAAAATAATAATTATACTGCGGTTTTGTAAGGATTAAATCAAAGGCTGTTAATGTCAAACCATTTCCTAGATCTTTTTTCATATTGGCATAACCTGTGAAAATAAAAATGAAAACAAAAGTCGTTCATAAAAATGGAGTTTTTTAGTGTACCACGCCTATATTTCATTATTGTGACTATAGGTTGCATCAGTTATTGAAAACATTGGCGTCGCATATTCGACGTCATTTGTCACGACAGGCAAAAAAACCTAAGAATATAAAATAAATGGAATTTAATATCAAATATAATCATAGATTCTGTAAACGGTTAAGGATCATCATCTGGCGATCGGGCATTGGTGTCCTGTTTTTCTATAACATCAGATTTTATTTAGCTATCCGCGAGTAGAACATTATTGGCAGATTTATATAAGAATTAGTTCGTGTATGTTAGGGAACTGCGAGTATGTGTTTGTTCTGTCTAAAGGACATAAGGACGACTTTACTGACTGAACTTAACAAGGAATGTGAAGAAAACTAGGTAAAAGAATAAGATTATTTTATGCCTAAAGAAAACATGCCCATCCATGTCCAAATCACAGAAATGAAAATTAGCAATAGAAACAAACGTTATAACGTTTGTTATACAGCTTTAAATGAAGACTTTCGTTAGTGTCATATTTGAGGTATAAATCAAAATTTGAAGCAGAACTTAAGGAATGAAACGTATCGTTTATTTCAAGTTCACTAGGATAGATGGCATTAGCATAGTCTCCAAACGTAGAATTATTAAGAGAAAGAACATCATCTAAATACGCATGTTGAGTTGAATGATTTGGCGGCATATTTCTTTCCATATATAACAAGATTCTGCCTAAAGTTTGTTTAAAATAATAAAGAATTAAATCAGCGAGGAATGGTGCTCAGTTTGTACCCATGAGTATACCGATTGTTTGTCGGAAAATTAAATTGACAAAGAAAGGAACATGGATATATAAGACATCAAATATAACTAGTATATTTATATAAAGATTTCTAGAACGTCTTAAAGATAATCACCTTCCACCCCTCCGTAGACTTTTGTCAGTCTCTCGGTCAATGTCATGTTGTCTGCATTTTTCATGATCCACTTCCATCCAAACAAGGATTCCACTCTGTGTACCTGGAATCATGAGTTCAATAAAAATCAATGAAAACAAATATTTGTAACAGAAACTATAAAAATTGACACCAACAGTGCAACACAACAAAAATTGGATATTTGAACGGAATAAAAAATTACGATAGGCAATCCAATATATATGGTAGATAATTTTGAATTACGGAGCATGACATTTTGCTTTCTCCCCTTAAGAGCAATTTCGCGAATATGTAAATTCGCGACCACAATCCATGTAAATATTAAAAATTTGCAATCGATAAGCAATTTTCTATCTCCTTTGGCGGTCAGTTCTGGGTTTGAATGGAGTAATGGTATTTTGCGCACAGGTCAAAACCGTCATACCGATGTCCCCGGAGTCAGTAATTTAGATCTTAATGAACTAACAGTGTAATCAATTGGCGTTTCCATGTTATGAATTTAATTTCCAAAGTAAAACTCCCATATTAACCCATAACCGAGTGAAGAGGTGCGGAGTAATGGTGTTTTACGCCAAAGTCACACTCTCTAATTGATATTTATATAGAGTGGAGTAATTTTATTTTACGCCCAAATAAGGATACTTGGCGGTCAATTCTTGGTTGAATGGAGTAATGTTGTTTTGTCACAGTTCAATATTCTCTCACCGATGCCAGCCGGTCAGTAATGTAGGGAATCAACCAGTGTTTTCCAGGTACCCAAGTTAAATACCCAAGTTAGTAATCGCGAATAAATCAATAAATAAATAAATAAACAAGAAAATTAAATAAAATACTTTTTAAATTGGAAAATTGAGTTAAACACGTATTTTCCTAAATGGTAGAGCTTTAGTCCGGGTTCAAAGGAAAAAGTAATCACCTCCTGTGATCCGCTATGTGTTCATTCAGAAATAAAATGAGGGACGTTAAATATTTGCAGGATAATTTCTGATACAGAAACGTTATTCTTATCAGCAATATTTTGATGATTGTCATGAATCTTTGAGGACCTTAAAAAGCCTAGGTTTACGATATTCCTGAGTCATTTTTTTTATTATTATTATTTTCGAAAATTACAGGTAAGTTAAAACAACTGCGTTTCAATTTTCTGATAAGAATTCGTGTAAATGTCCATTAATTACTTAAAATGTACATCACTGTCGTGAATATTAATGGTTCTAAAACAATTTGTTTATTTTTAATTTTTAATTTTGCACACGTTGCTGGTGGGCTTAGCTAGACAGAAGGTATTCACCTTTGCGAAGCATTTGGTGCTGATAAATATTTTTATTATTTTGTTGACCCAATGTATTCGGGAATTTAAGGTGTCATTTTGAAGAACAGTTCAAGCTTTCGGTTTTGTAAAACATGCTTTTTTTATTCTAAGTTCTAAAAATTTGCTACATATAAATATAGTAGAATTTTAGTTAAGGCATTTATTGGTTGTGAAATTTTAGCCAGGTCTCACTTTCCCGGAGAATGTTCAAGTTTATCCTAATTTTTAAGTTGGCGAGCTATAAACTTCCCTTTACTGAAGACGAATTTTTAAGTTTTAACTTTGTTTTAGAGATTTGTACATGCACCGGTATGTTTGTGTTAGATTTTTTCTCTTATTTCAAACCATTACAAGCTTCTAAATTATTTTTTCTCATGCAATTACACTTAATTTTTTTCTTTTTCTTGACAAAATGTGAAATAAATATGGAAAATAAATACCAAAAGAAACACTACACACATGTCCTACTCAGAATAAAACGTTTTAACACAATACTTCAACGGAAGAAAACATGAAGTTAAAACTGTTTGTTAGAGGGTTCGCATCGTATATGGAAGGACGTGGGTTCGATCTCCAATAGGGGTCTGACCAAAACTTGAAAATAGTTAGTAACATTTTAACTCACTTTTAAGACAGAGACGCCTATTTTGAAATTTTGAAAAGTATAAAGTAATTTATTAACCAATCAAATACATGATCAAATAAGATTTAAAAAAAATCATGCGCATAACCGAAAAGACAGACAAACGTCTAGAGTTGTGGTTTGACATTGACATTTATTTTAAAAAATTCAGTATTCATATCTAGGTAAGATCTAGCTATAACTAGATATCGGGCCTATGACAGATCGAACGCTCTTCAAAATGAACACAAAGATTATAAGCTCTCCATATTTAACGCAATTAAACCTATGTTAGATTTAACACTTACCAAAATAGACCTATGGCATATAGAATGCTTCCCAAACTGAACCCGTGACAGATCAAACGCTCCAAAACTGAACCCCTGACAGATTTAACGGTACCAAAACTAAACCCATGGCAGATCAAATGCTCCCGAAACCAAACCCTTGACAGATTGAACGCTCCCAAAGTTGAACCCATGGCAAATTAAAAGCTTCCAAAATTGATCCTATGACAGATTAAATGCTCCCCAAACTGAACCCGTACAGATTGAACGCTCTCTTTTCATAATTGGAGATTGGAGGATTAGAGTTTTACGTCCAATCAAGAATCTTCAGATTCAGAAATGGTGGAGGTAACAAGAGTGCCCGAAGGAATAGTAAATCAATTAATGCTAGCTGGTTCAAAGTCCCGAAAATTAAAAATAAGATAGAGAAGCGTAAAAGAGTTTTACACCAAAGTCAATATTGATTCAATTATAACGAGGAAAAACAGTTGAGATGTGGTGGAGGAAACCAGAGTGCACGGAGAAAAGTAAAAAAAAACTTACCTGGGTTAAGGTCCCAAAAACTAAAAGTAAGAAGTAACCGTTCATCTTACGAGTAACTATGATCAGTCCTCCACTAAGGTTTAGTGCTAGGACTGGATCAGAATGATGACCAAACGCAACAACTAGCACTTATATACATTTTAGAAAATCTATTTTCTGAAATAATTCAAATTTCCTTGATTTATGATTTATGTCACGTTCTTTATTATTCATTTATTTAATGTGAAAAAGACAAGTACGAGTTAACGAATAGCAATTTAGATAGAATAGTTTTGATAGATATTAATTGGAATAATTTATTTTAATTAAAACAACCTAATTCCCGCTTGTTCATTAACCTGGTGTTTGATATATACGGCGTAATCAATCGTGCAATAATTAAAAAGGGCGGGAAATTATGTGACTCAATAGGCTCGAACTGTGCGAATTGTTGCACATCACAGTAGATTTTTTAACTGACAAAATATTGTTGAAATGTTTCTTTATACCGAATTAGATGTTATATCTTTGATAAATTTGACCCACAGTCCCATATCACTCATTCTAAATTTTGATTTCATACGTGACGGGGGTAGCTAGTCATGCAATAGGTGTTAACCCTTCAGGAGCACACTGCCTCACTTCCCTGCTTGAAATTTGTCCTAACTTGGGTTGCCAGTTTTCATAGTCGTTACTTTGTTTTTTCTTGGGATTAAGATTTTCGTGTGGACCATAATGTTTTCGTTTCATTAATTCCATGGATAAAATAATATTGAAGGATTTCTATTAGTACTCTTCACTAAGCTTTTAGTCGGGAATCTACCAAAAATAATTATGAAATTTACATATACAATGTGAGTGGGTAAATAAGAAGGCGTTATGATGTTTGCACTCTATTTTGAGTTGATGGTGTGTGTGAGTTAGGGAGGGATTACAAATAAAAATAAGTTTTAGAGCACGTTTGTTTTCCTAGCGCTTACGGAAATTACGGACCTAAAAAAGCGTTATTGTTTGATATGATTTATAGCAGATAAATGTGATATATAGATTGGTTAAATATATTGATGGTTATTACTATAATATTGGTAATTAAGAAAATCGTATATTATATATCTTCAATCGGAGAGGTCACATATAGAAACGGTTGCTTAACAACACCTGACTGCAATTAGGACACGTAAGAGGTGAATGAACACATTTTGCAAAATATGAATCTAATATTAGAAATAAAAAAGTCAATGTCTTGTCTTAGTGCTTATGTGTAAAAATAAGAAGCACTCTTACTTACAGAACAACAAAGAAGGCTGCGTACAAATAACTTTTTAGCGTAGGGATAGTGCATGCTCAGGTTTCAAAACTAAACAGGACGGGAAAGTATTTGACTCAATACGCTCCAACTGCGCGCATTTTGCAAGTCGCAGTAATTTTTTAACTAACAAGTCACCGTATATACGTATTGATGTATGAATGATTACATAATATCTGACAAATTTAAAATCTGAATAAATTGATTTATTATTAAGATACAAACAGTAGCTAGTATTCTGAAATTTAGGCTGTCAAAAGGTCCTTCAGCAGAAACTTTAAAAGCTAATGTCCAGTTATCGATATGCACAATACGCTAAAGAATCTTCTCTGCACAATGCCTGATATGACCACTGAGAACAAAAACATTTCTGCCATTTCGTCTATAGCCTGTGACGTCTCGATATAAGTGAAATACTTGTCTCTCACAAAGTCATTCAACTCCACATGCAGTTATATGAATTTGCAGATTATGTAGATCGATGTCATCTATCTTAGTGAGCTTTAAAAAGTAAGCCCTGCTTTATATTTGGTTTTATATTTCAACTTAATTATGGCACCCTAGAGAGAATACACTTGAAGTTATATGTTAAAAGTGACTACTTATAATTTTCTTTGTCAATTTTCCTCTTTTATACAGCAGCATGCCTACTTTACATTTTGATGGTGTATTTGTTTCATAATTAATACGCTATGGTAAAATTTGTTCTCGCTACGGGAGATTTTTGCAGCGGAAAAGCTTCTTCCAAATAAAATGATTGACTTAGAAAATGTTGCAATCCTAGGCAATTAGGAGTCTGCAAGTTTAGTATTCAAAGTGTGATAAAATATTTTGCTAATGGACATGCCACCATACGGTTTGAACCCAAGACTTTTTAATTATTAGTCCGTAACCAATTGCATCCCGTGAACTCATCGAATAGGTGGCTCCACTATTTAAAATATACTGACAAAATGACGGCGTGACAAATTGAGTGGTTATATGCTTTGCATTTGTATTACGTAACAGTATCTGTTTCTCTTCCAGGTGGAAATTGCCGGGATTTTTATGCAAACTGCGGAATTTGGGCAAACTACGAATTTTGCTTGTATCAGCAATACAGACCTACAATGTTGAGAATCTGCCCACGATCATGTCGTGTATGTTCCTAAATTCTTGCCTAACATGCTGTATTTTATGATTTTATCATTCATGTACTGTGGAATCAATGGTTTCCTAATTTTCGTCTTTCGTTTCGAATAAACATATTATTAAAATATTTTGTATTTTAATCGCAAATAAAACAGTCACAAATCAAAAAATTATCACTCCAAAAGCTGAAATATTTTCTATGAGCCACGAAAAATGAACACCATAAAAATTAACTATTTCACAGTAACTACCAGTCTATATATATATATATATATATATATATATATTATATATATATATTGAAACATATAAAAAGCGGAAAATTGTCTAGAGCCAAGTAAGATACAAACAGGAAATTCCATAATTTTATGGAACCAAGAGGGGGTATTTGCATGTCAAAAATTATATCATGTTTTACATATTTATCCAAACCGGTGTTATTTATATTATTGTATAACAACAGATCTCATTGCATATACAAATGATAATAAAATCCAATGTTATTTATTATCAAATATTGTTTTTTGCGTTTTTCTTTTTCTGTCATTTTGTGGTTATGATATGGAGCAACAAAGACAAAGGGTCAACACTTCAGGTGCAGCAGGTCCCACTTCCATTGTGGATCCAGTCACGACAATTTAGTTTAAGTTGCAAATTGTAGACATGCATATGATTGGTATGTTTGTTTTTATTTGAAATCTGTTGACGTCACTGTACCTCAAATGAACAATAAACGCATTAAATTGACACCACTGGTGGTTGATAAATATAACAATTCTGAACAAAGAATTTAAGAATATAAACACTTTATTTGAAAGCAACTATGTCAAAACTGACATAAATGACATAAATATAATACAATAAAATGAGAGGCAAATGGTATAGTAAAACGGTCACGCGATTCAATAAAATAAACAATTCTGTCTAATAAACAATAATAAACATTTTTTGCCTTTGAATGAAGGAAATGTTACTCATCCACCTGTCTATAAACACCACTATTTCAATCAACTGTTTTTTAGTTTTACAAATTTTGATATATTTTGATATTTCAATCTAAGAAACACTTACATATTGGCTCATGTTCAAATCACAATAATCACAATTTCAGAAGTAAAATAAAGTAAAAACAAAACAATTATACTTATACATGTTCGAATCACAATCCAGAAGCAAAGTAAAAACTTTGAAACTGACAAGTTTGGTGACATACGTAAACTTCCACCAGAAAAGTAAGGTCGTGTACTTCGGAAGGGTGAGCAACTTCTGTCTGGCAAGCTACACTATGTGTAATTCATCTTAAGTATGAAAGGAACATGGAAATATGGCAGTATACTTATTAACAATAATAATAGCATCCATACCTTAAAACGTATAGGGAGCAGCTGATTGATTTTGGGATGCAAAAGTGACTGTGATAGAAGTGCAAAATGTTATAGGAATCTCATAGACAAGGGATCAACCACATTAGTCTGAGTAAGTGAATGGTAATTAATGTTACCAGTTGTCGTTGTTGTTGTTGCTGTCGTCGTTGTTTTACCGACTGCAGAAATTGCTTTTATAGTTGTTGTCGTTGTACCTGCCAAATAATTGGTATTAAATATTTTTTATTGTCAATTGGAATTTCAAAAGTTTAAACTAATTGTTTTGAAATGATTTTTTGAAAAAAGACCTTTTAAGTTGACAAAAACCGTAATTCGATTTAACAAAAGACGCAACTACAGACCGGGATAAGAAATGATAAAATATTATGTTTATGCAGCTTTTGACAAGGATAAATCAAAAACAACCATACTAATACATGTTCGAATCAAAATCCAGAAGCAAAGTAAAAACATTAGAACTGCAATACGCGAACTTCCACCAAGTAAGTGAGACCGGGTGTTCCGGAAGTGTAAGCACCTCCTATCTAGCTAGCTACATCTGTCACGTGTGTAAATTAACTTAAATATGAGAGGAACACGGAAATATGGGACGTCAAGTATATCATGGATGATAAATATTTGATAAAGAAAGACTATACTTATCAACAATGATAATATCCATGCCACAAAACTTTGAGGGAAAAAGCTGATAAACTTAAGGATGCAAAAATGACTCTCTTATAACAGGGAGATACTACATTTGTATTAGTAAGTGAATGCTTATTAATATTAAATGTTGTTGTTGATGTTTTTTAGCTGCAGTGGTTGCTTTTGTAATTGTTTTAAATTTGTATTATTATTTTTATTGTCAATTAGAATTTAAAATTGCAAACTAACTGTTTTGAAATAATTTGTTGAAAATTTGACTTTTTTTGGTTAACAAAAACCGTAATTCGACTTAACAAACGACTTAATTACAGACCGGAACAAGGAATGATTAAAGCATTATTTTTATACAGCGTCTGACAAGAATCGACGATGGTAGTCAGACACTTTTCATTATCCAATATATCACATTTTAGAGCAGTTGATCTGTATGTAAACAACAAATTTTTGAAAAACACAACTCTGGACAGGCCATTGTCTGGTCATGTGACAAGCTTGAATTTGTGAATTCTGGGTTCAAAAAAGATATTCGTCAAACGATGTCACTAAAAGTCAATGCTTCAACCTTTACTGTTTTCTTAAATTCGAGATAGAGAGACATTATCTAGGAACAAGATAAAAGAATTTATTTATGATGTTTTGTTGCATTTTAATCATTTAGATATCAAACAATTTCTTTTCCTTATTACTTTTTGAGAATAAACTATCTTCAGTGTTACAATAAGCAGAAGATTTCTCAAATTGTTGAGATTTTCTGGAAAAGTAGTTTTATAGTGTGATGAAGGATTTTACAACTATTTCAAATTTTTTGCACATTTCGGTCCAATCCTATAAAAGTAACGAATATAACAGTAAAATGTCTAATAAGATAAACGATTTGCTGTATAGCAACTAATACATACGATACAGCAAACAAAGGTTTTAAATAAACAATGCATATGTCAACAATTTAAGAGGATCCTTACCAACAACGTCTGCAAATCAATTGAGAATTTGTAATTTACGAGTATACAAACAATACGCCCATGCGAACAGTATTAATTTTTAGGGCAGGCGTCGTTAGAGATCAAAAACAATAATACTCATTTATGTACAATTCAAAATCCAGAGGCAAAATAAAAACTTTGAAACTGAAAAATTTGGTAAAACCCGGACTGCGCCAGGGAAATGAGTTTGAATGCTGTGGAAAGGTAAACACTTCTTATCAAACCACGTCAAAGGATTCACCATCTAATTAATTAATTAATGCAAACAATTGCAAAGTCCGTATTCTGACGTAAAATTGTAGAACACCCTTTATTAACCGAGTAAGAATTCACACTATCTTATAACCAGTATATTATATTATTGTTAACATAATATCAGTTAAAGAGTATGATTGTTAGATTATAATGGATATAAATCATTAATGAATCACCCCTGAATGATAAAGGATGTTCTGCAATTATACGCCGGAATACGGACTTTGGCATTGGTTGCGTTAAATACGGAATTCAATGGTCCATCCTTTTGACGTGGTTTCACAGGAATTGCTTACCTTACTACAACATTTAACCTCACCTCCCTGGTGGAAGTAATTTTCAGTTTCAAAAATTTTATTTTGCTTCTAGATTTTATATTGTATATGGATAAGTACTATTGTTTTTATTTATCTCTAACCACGCCTATCCAAAAAATTCATACTGGTCACACGGCGAGTGATACAGACCGTATTGTTTTATACTCGTAAATTGCAATTTCGAAATTCCATCATTTGCAGACATTGTTGGTGAGGACCCGCGTTATCATGTGCATTGTTTACTTCACAATTTTGATTGCTATTTGGTATAATTTTATATATATAGTTGCTATACAGCAAAAGTGTTTATCTTATTAGACAGAAGGCCGAATATTACTGTTACATTCGTCATTTTTATTTGGACGAAATACTAATGGATGTTAATCACTATTTTTATCCATAATATGCATTTAAGCCATTAATAAATGTGTGGTATTTTTTTTAGATCGTTGGACAAAGTCTGTGAATTGTCCAGAACCTGTATTTGTTGACAAAGATTGCAATTGTGTTGGACCAAATGGTCTCCAAACAGGGGCTGGGAATGGCGGGAAAGTTGGTGATGGCAGTGGCGGAGGTTAGGTGAAACACCTGGTTATCTTTATAAAACCTAAACTGAAATTGATATACAGCAAAATCGTTTACCTTATTAGATATAAGGCCACATATTACTATTACATTCTTCACTTTTATAGGAATTGGACAAAATGCTTCTAATGTATGTTTATCAATTCTTTGATCCATAATATACAATAAAGTCATTAATATTGTGTGATATTTTAGATCGTTGTACACAAACGGCGAATTGTCCATAATTTTGATTTGTTGCCAAAGATTGCAAATACAGTATAACCTGCTATAGAGTCCACCTCTGTATAAAGTCCACCTGTCTATAGCAACCGGTCTGAAGTATCCCCAATGGATTTTACTATATAATGACCCTGTATATAAAGTCCACCTGTCTAATGTGAATAGAGTCCACCCTTTTTAGTCCCAAATGACTTCTCAACATGTCTATAAAGTCCACTATTTCAATCAACTTTTTTTAAGTTTTTTTTTTATTTTATAATTTTAGTCTAATTTAATGAAAATTTTCAACCAAGTAATTATTATATTCTTAATGCTTGAGGATTAGAAAGATATAATTATTATTAGTCTTATATCATTGTTTAAGTTTTACAATTTTTCGTTGCAAAGAGTATAGATGAGTTATAATAAGTAAAACTTTGAGTGGGGAAATGTGAAGTCCTTCTTCTCATGTCAATGACTGAAGCCATAGATCAGAAGGCAGAAATAGTCTTTGTTATTTGAGGTAGTATTACCTATTGTTTTAATTACTGACACCCTGCTTCCTAAGAAAACAAAGACAATTAGTCAGGTGTATACTAATAGATAAACTGTTACCATGTAATCAGTTGTACTCTCCATAAAGATTATAATGCACTTTTCAAATATCTTCTATAATTAATAATTTTTTATTTTTCAAATACCATAAAAATAATTTTAACAAAATTAAACAAAAGGGTATTTTAATAGGTATTATATATATGTTTTCATTTATTTGTATACCAGTATCAACAATACACGTTTTGCTCACTTTTGCTCAGTCCCCTGGGTGGTCTTTATACACAGGTTATACTGTATTGTGTTAGATCAAATGAGTAAAAGGTAGAACATCGAAACCGATTCTGTATCAATGACGTCATATTATTGTGACTTTATGTTGTGTTCCGAATAAGGGATATATATCCGGGAAACTCGTGATCGCGCGATAGAAATGAAAATAAGCGTTTTTCAGCTACCATACATGAAACCTAACTAAATAGGGTAGCTTACGTGTTTGACCCTTTTTGTCAGTTTCAAAATTTTAACTTTGTTCTGGAATTATAATTTGTTAATGGTATGTTTTTTGCTATATTTTTATCTCAGATTACGTTTGAATATTTTTTCAATCAATATTATTAGGAGTATCATCTCAAAATTTTCTTCAAAAACTTGCGGAGTTTGCTAAAGTTTTTTTTTAACTCAATACTACTTGTATATTATTTATTTTCGCGGTGGCCAATTTCTAAGAAAAAAACATTTATCATTTTGTAGGATGGTAAATTAGTGATTTGCGGTTCATGTTTCATGTAACGAAATATAATTCCCCATGAAAACTAATGATTCTATAGTATCAACGCTTTTAAATCATCAACACGTTTTATATGTTGATTTTATTGAATCGCGTGACCGTTTTACTGAACCATTTCCCTCTCATTTTATTGTATTATATTTATGTCAAGTTTTGACATAGTTGCTTCCAATAAGTTTGTTTCCCAAATAATACGCTATGGTAGAGCTTGTTCCCACTACGGGGATATTGAACAACGAAGTAGGCTGCTTGCAAATAAATTGTTGACTCAGGGATATTGCAAGCCTAGGCTTATCAAGGCCCTCAGAAAGTTTTATGACCGTCATCACAGTATTGTTGATAAGTTTGATGTCTCTGTGTCTAGGATTGCCCTGGATTTATTTGACGTCTCATAGTTCCATGTTTCTTTCACACAATTTTTATTACACACGTTGCGGGTGTAGCTTCCTAAACCGGAGGTGCTTACCATCCGGAGCACCCGGCCTCACTTCCCTGGTGGAAGTTCACGTGTCTAACCTAACTTGTCAGTTCCAAAATTTTACTTTGATTCTAGATTGTGATTCGGACATGGATTAGTGTGTTTGTTTTTGATTATATTCTTAAATTCTTTGTTCAGAATCGTTATATTTATCAACCACTAGTGGTGTCAATTTCATGCGTTTATTGTTCATTTGAGGTACAGTTACGTCAACGGATTTCAAATAAAAACAAACATACAAATCATATACATGTCTAAAATTTGCAACTTAAACTAAATTGTCTTGACTGGAGCCACGATGGAAGTGGGACCTGCTGCACCTGAAGTGTTGACCCTTTGTCTTTGTTGCTCCATTTCATAAGCACAAAATGACAGAAAAAGAAAAAACGCAATAAACAATATTTGATAATAAATAACTCTGGATTTTATTATCATTTGTATATGCAATGAGATATGTTATTATACAATGATATAAATAACACCGGTTTCGAGAAATATGTAAAACATGATATAATTTTTGACATGCAAATACCCCCTCTTGATTCCATAAAATTATGGAATTTCTTACTCGCCTCTAGACAATTTTCCGCTTTTTATATTTTCAAAATATATATATATATAGACTGGTAGTTACTGTGAAATAGTTTATTTTTGGTGTTCATTTTTCGCGGCTCATAGAAAATATTTCAGCTTGTGGAATAATAATTTTGTGATTTGTTTTATTTGCAATTAAAATACAAAATATTTCAATAATATGTTAATTCGAAACGAAAGACGAAAATTAGGACACCACTGATTCCACAGTGCATGAATGATACCAATCATATATAATATGATCGAGGGATAAATATCATGAAATACAGCATGTTAGGCAAGAATTTAGGAACATACACGACATGATCGTGGGCAGATTCTCAACATTACAGGTCTGTATTGCTGATACAAGCAAAATCCGTAGTTTGCCCAAATTCCGCAGTTTGCATAAAAATCCCGGCAATTTCCACCTGGAAGAGAAACAGATACTGTTACGTAATACAAATGCAAAGCATATAACCACTCAATTTGTCACGCCGTCATTTTGTCAGTATATTTTAAATAGTGGAGCCACCTATTCGATGAGTTCACGGGATGCTATTGGTTACGGACTAATAATTAAAGGGTCTTGGGTTCAAACCGTATGGTGGCATGTCCATTAGCAAAATATTTTATCACACTTTGATTACTAAACTTGCAGACTCCTAATTCAAGAGACGCGTGTTAAAATCCCAGTTGGTCTACATAGTATGCCGTTAATCGACACACTGGCCAAAAATCATACGGCAGTTGGTAATGATGTTATTATTGCTATCAATAGTAGTTAATTGGAACACGCATAAATGTTGATCTGATGATATTATAAGGCCTATGAAATAATATGCATTTGAAGGCTTGATTTGCTTATTGTATAAGTAATTAAGTTTTTTTAATTCTTTTATTCCATATTCATCAGACATATCTTTCTGCTTTTCTGCGCAAAAGTATAAAATATATCATGACACACTGCTGATCTGCAATAATCATTCATTGGAGTATGATATTAACCTATCAACCGTATTTATTGCGTTTGAGTAGATTAAAACTACATGTATATTATAAGAAATGTATATGGATCTAACCTCCGCCGCCGCCGCCACCACCTCCACCACCACCGCCACCGCCGCCGCCGCCGCCGCCGCCTCCGTTTTCGTCGGTAACACACTTGCAGTTTTTATCTACAAATCCAGGTTGTGGACAGTCGGGTTTCTGACGGCAAAGATCTAAAAAACAATAAATGAAATTATTGATACAAGGCTATTACAAGTCTAGGCTTATCAATGTCCTAAACAGTTATATGGTCCTCACCATTATACACGTGCCGGGTTAGTTACCTAATTATAAGCAGTAAGGGCTTATCCTGCTGGGCAACCTGACCTCGCATCAGTGGAATGTCATGTGTGCATAACTTAGTAAAAGGAAAGTATTCTGTTGTTAACGAAAACATTTAAAACCAAAAACATATGTTCATAAAAAGCAATAAATAAATAAATAAATTTGTATGCTATAAAAAATTCTAAAGAATAACTTGGACGGCATCTTATAACATCTTAGGGTTATAATACTTAATATCATACGGAAAGTATAAGCACATTTTGAGTTTTTATACGTTGCACTACTAAATTAATGGAACGTCTAAAACAAATCAATCAAATGTCATTTGTTCACAAAAACGATATGCCAAGAGGTAAATAACTCTAGCACGGATTTTGGTTATTTAAT
The DNA here is from genome assembly GCA_021292105.1 of Anadara kagoshimensis. Classification (NCBI taxonomy): domain Eukaryota; kingdom Metazoa; phylum Mollusca; class Bivalvia; order Arcoida; family Arcidae; genus Anadara; species Anadara kagoshimensis. The sequence continues at coordinate 53,658,658 of CM037869.1, read as the reverse complement.
CAAGCACCATTTAGACTGCAAAGAGAGATATGTTTGAGGCATAACATGTTTGTTGTGTTTGACAAAATAAATTTCAAACAATCAATTGAAATATTAATGGGAACCATCTGTGAATAATTTGTCGACATCAGTCCTATCTCCAGATTTAAAACGGCTCTACATAAATTTTGCTTCATATGAAATTTAATCAGCAAGCAAGGGTGCACAGGTTGTGCCGAACAGTATTACTTACTTGCACATTTGTACATTAGGTTAAGATGCTTGATATCGGCAAACGTCATCTCGGTATTTCTTGTAGACAGTATTTTCTGCTTAGCAGGATCCTTTGCTCTGATTGTGATTCGATTATTGCTTGAAAATGCCTGAAAAAAGTTTAAATAGCATGACAATATAGCTTTTTCTAGATTTAAAATAAGTTACACAGTTGAAAACGTTCTAATAATACTTTTACCACAACACTGTTTATTACCCCAGTGTCTGTACAAAATCGAGAATAATTATTTTGTTAAATAAACAAGTGGTTGGCTAGTTAATCATCAACTTGTATCGGTTTTGTTTTTTTAATGCATTGACTGCTTTATCATTACCCTGTGCATTTATACACTATAAATACTTTGTTAGAATAACCCCCTTTTATTATTTTGCCTTCATAAATTCGTAAATAAATAAACATTTTTATAAGGTACCTTGTCGTCATAATGCATGATTGATGCCAGATCATAAGCAACTGATGTATCGATATCAGATGCCGCATACATATTGAACTGACTCATTAGTCCCTGTCGTACATTATTGGATTCAATGGTTATATAACTCTCCCTGTCGGGTCTCTGGTGTTCATGAATAAATCCTAAGGCATGAAGAACCTCGTGTATATATATACTTCTCTGAAATGTAAAAAATAAACATACTGTTACCCATATTATAAGGATGTGTACAGACTTTTTGAAAGATTAACGTCAATGTAATACAAAATGCCCGTACATTTATACACGTATAATATATTGATGAAGATCTAGACATTTATACCACTAACTCTTCATATACTTCTCGATTTGTATTTCAGACATGACAAGGGTAGCCACCAAGTAGGAAGTGTGTACTCTTTCGAAATATGCGGTCTCACTTCCTTGGTGGGAGTTTATGTGCTTAATGTTACTTGGGTATTCATTTAGTTTTGGGGATTGTAATTTCAATATGGACTGTAATGTTTAAAAAACAATGTTTAAATTAATTATTTCAAAGAAACTTATTATCTAGGTTTACAGAAATAATCACGAATAGCTGATGATGGATACGAATTGTGATAAATATAGAGTATACTCACATGCAGGCATCCATTTCTCTGTAGGGTAATTGGTTGATCTTTTTGAACTCTGCCAAGAAAAGAACTGCATCTAAAATGAATAACTCATGTGAGAATCATTGTTTCTTGGAAATGAATTGAAATATAGTACAGATCTGTTACACACTCATCTAACGAAAAATCTCTGCGGTAGCTCAGTTAGTAGAGTGCTCTCTCCGTAAGTGGCCCAACACTTTAAAGTGCATAGTGACTTTCTTTTCGACAAGCACTCGGCATTACGAAATGTAAGTCACGGTTCTTTCGGATTGGAACTTAAAATAAACAAGGTCCCGTGTCACGGTAGGCGTGGCACGAAAACAAAACACCCAGCTGTATAATGTCATCAACGCAACACACAAGAAAAATGCTGTATATTTGCCTTAAGCTGGCGACGGGTCGATATAAGTAAAATATTTTTGTCTGTGACGTTAAACACCATTACTCTAGTCATGTTTTTGCAATAACATTTTTATTAAAATCATGATAGAAGATTAAAAGATTTGTCGTGATTTTTTAAAATTTTGATCAAATAATATTTTGAATACATTGACTGTCATGTGATATTGTTGGGGTAGCTAGATAAACATGGTGGTCACCCTCCCCGAGCACCTGGCCTCACTTCCTTCGTGGAAGTACGCGTGTTTTACTTCATATGCCAGTTTCAAAGTTTTCATATTGCTTTGGTAAAGTGATTAGGACTCTGGTTGGTAGTTTGAGCCACTGATCCGGTATCTCTGGTATCGGATTTTTTCCGAAAATATCATAAACTCAGTAGGCAATAATAGTGTATTATTGTCAGAGATATACTTTTGTCTAACTTTGCTGCTAGTTAAAAGTTGAAATTCTCCTAAAACACAGGTTTAATAAGACTTCCTTATGCAAAGTATTTCTTAGCTAAAATAAAACTGGTATAAAATGTAATTTAGTAAAATATATTGTGATCGTTTTGGTATCTTTCAAACCACTTGGTTTCAATTTTTTGGCACAAGCACTACTAATGAGGAATTGTATTTCAAAGCGATCGTCTAGCGCTGTAAAATCAAAACTGGTATAATATGCAATTTGATAAAATACATCGTGGTCCTTTTGGTATCGTTTCAACATCTTGATTTTTTTAAAATGTTGGTACAAGCACTATAGATAAGCAATTGTTTTCTAAAGCGGCCGTCTAGTGCTAAAATAAAAACTGGTATAATATGTAATTGGTACGAATGTTTATGATTGCGCCTTACCCTTGTCCGTTTTGAAACTTCACGCTGTACCGATCTTGGCTGTTTGCTTCCCTGAATGTCAAACAGGAGACACTGGAGATTTCCGCCATGGCTTCCTTAATAGCATTTATTTCAGCAGCGGCTGTAATGAAATAAATAAAATGATTTGGGAATTATAGGGTTTCTTTCTGGAATGAGATGTATGGTTATAGTTGTAATTTATAATTAAGTATTAATAACCATCAAAAACAAACATACCAGTCGTCCATGTCCAAATCATAATCCAGAAGCAAAGTAAAACTTTGAAACTGACAAGTTAGGTTAAACACGTGAACCTCCTCAAGGTGCTCCGGAACAGTAAAGACATGCTGTTTAGCTAGGCCCATCCGCCACGTGTGTAATGAAAATTGAGTGAAAGGAACATTGAATTGTGGGACACCATATATATCCAGGGCATCCTGGTCACAGAGGCATAAGACTTATGAACCATACAGTAATGACTGCTAAGATAGCTTTCGATTAAAGAAGTCCTGGTTTTGAAAATTTGTCTCTATACTTACAGAAATGACCGTTTCTAAATGAAAAAGGCATGACGCCATCTTGCCAATGGTGTGTAAGGCTACGTACAGCTTTTCGTCTGTTTCTATTTTTCATACTGAAAATGAAAGAGGATTATCTTATAATTACTTGATATAATATTTTACACTGGTTGATTGATTGAATAGAGCCTCAATCAAGCATTTTTAACTTATATCTAGCCGTCATCAGCTAGAGAAAAGTCGCAGAAATGTTGACCTGTGCAGAGCGCTCATGGCAATGTACAGTGAAATCTCTTTAACGTCTCGGGCCATCTGTAACATGGGGCATCGGATATTAAGGTCATACTTATTCATTCCCAAACCAAAATTCCAGAGCAAAGTAAAAACTTTAATTGGTTAAACACGTAAACCTCCACCAGAAAAATGACGCCAAGGGCCTCAGAAGGTTGAGCACCTCCTGTAAAGCAAACTAGAGGCGCCACGTTTGTAACTAAAGCGGTGGTGATAACTATCCGTTGGAGCAATTTCACTGGTAGAACAAGTGCTCTATTACATCAGCACTTTAGATAAAAAAGGAGAAAATGGTGCTTATTTATTAAGTAGGTTACCTTTGTCCAAAATAATAATTATACTGCGGTTTTGTAAGGATTAAATCAAAGGCTGTTAATGTCAAACCATTTCCTAGATTTTTTTTCCATATTGGCATAACCTGTGAAAATAAAAATGAAAACAAAAGTCGTTCATAAAAATGGAGTTTTTTAGTGTACCACGCCTATATTTCATTATTGTGACTATAGGTTGCATCAGTTATTGAAAACATTGGCGTCGCATATTCGACGTCATTTGTCACGACAGGCAAAAAAACCTAAGAATATAAAATAAATGGAATTTAATATCAAATATAATCATAGATTCTGTAAACGGTTAAGGATCATCATCTGGCGATCGGGCATTGGTGTCCTGTTTTTCTATAACATCAGATTTTATTTAGCTATCCGCGAGTAGAACATTATTGGCAGATTTATATAAGAATTAGTTCGTGTATGTTAGGGAACTGCGAGTATGTGTTTGTTCTGTCTAAAGGACATAAGGACGACTTTACTGACTGAACTTAACAAGGAGTGTGAAGAAAACTAGGTAAAAGAATAAGATTATTTTATGCCTAAAGAAAACATGCCCATCCATGTCCAAATCACAGAAATGAAAATTAGCAATAGAAACAAACGTTATAACGTTTGTTATACAGCTTTAAATGAAGACTTTCGTTAGTGTCATATTTGAGGTATAAATCAAAATTTGAAGCAGAACTTAAGGAATGAACGTATCGTTTATTTCAAGTTCACTAGGATAGATGGCATTAGCATAGTCTCCAAAAGTAGAATTATTAAGAGAAAGAACATCATCTAAATATGCATGTTGAGTTGAATGATTTGGCGGCAGATTTCTTTTCCTATATAACAAGATTCTGCCTAAAGTTTGTTTAAAATAATAAAAAATTAAATCAGCGAGGAATGGTGCTCAGTTTGTACCCATGAGTATACCGATTGTTTGTCGGAAAATTAAATTGACAAAGAAAGGAACATGGATATATAAGACATCAAATATAACTAGTATATTTATATAAAAATTTTTAGAACGTCTTAAAGATAATCACCTTCCACCCCTCCGTAGACTTTTGTCAGTCTCTCGGTCAATGTCATGTTGTCTGCATTTTTCATGATCCACTTCCACCCAAACAAGGATTCCACTCTGTGTACCTAGAATCATGAGTTCAATAAAAATCAATGAAAACAAATATTTGTAACAGAAACTATAAAAATTGACACCAACAGTGCAACACAACAAAAATTGGATATTTGAACGGAATAAAAAATTACGATAGGCAATCCAATATATATGGTAGATAATTTTGAATTACGGAGCATGACATTTTGCTTTCTCCCCTTAAGAGCAATTTCGCGAATATGTAAATTCGCGACCACAATCCATGTAAATATTAAAAATTTGCAATCGATAAGCAATTTTCTATCTCCTTTGGCGGTCAGTTCTGGGTTTGAATGGAGTAATGGTATTTTGCGCACAGGTCAAAACCGTCATACCGATGTCCCCGGAGTCAGTAATTTAGATCTTAATGAACTAACAGTGTAATCAATTGGCGTTTCCATGTTATGAATTTAATTTCCAAAGTAAAACTCCCATATTAACCATAACCGAGTGAAGAGGTGCGGAGTAATGGTGTTTTACGCCAAAGTCACACTCTCTAATTGATATTTATATAGAGTGGAGTAATTTTATTTTACGCCCAAATAAGGATACTTGGCGGTCAATTCTTGGTTGAATGGAGTAATGTTGTTTTGTGCACAGTTCAATATTCTCTCACCGATGTCCAGCCGGTCAGTAATGTAGGGAATCAACCAGTGTTTTCCAGGTACCCAAGTTAAATACCCAAGTTAGTAATCGCGAATAAATCAATAAATAAATAAATAAACAAGAAAATTAAAATAAAATACTTTTTAAATTGGAAAATTGAGTTAAACACGTATTTTCCTAAATGGTAGAGCTTTAGTCCGGGTTCAAAGGAAAAAGTAATCACCTCCTGTCTCGCTAAATACATCCGCTATGTGTTCATTCAGAAATGAAAATGAGGGACGTTAAATATTTGCAGGATAATTTCTGATACAGAAACGTTATTCTTATCAGCAATATTTTGATGATTGTCATGAATCTTTGAGGACCTTAAAAAGCCTAGGTTTACGATATTCCTGAGTCATTTTTTTATTATTATTATTTTCGAAAATTACAGGTAAGTTAAAACAACTGCGTTTCAATTTTCTTATAAGAATTCGTGCAAATGTCCATTAATTACTTAAAATGTACATCACTGTCGTGAATATTAATGGTTCTAAAACAATTTGTTTATTTTTAATTTTTAATTTTGCACACGTTGCTGGTGGACTTAGCTAGACAGAAGGTATTCACCTTTGCGAAGCATTTGGTGCTGATAAATATTTTGATTATTTTGTTGACCCAATGTATTCGGGAATTTAAGGTGTCATTTTGAAGAACAGTTCAAGCTTTCGGTTTTGTAAAACATGCTTTTTTTATTCTAAGTTCTAAAAATTTGCTACATATAAATATAGTAGAATTTTAGTTAAGGCATTTATTGGTTGTGAAATTTTAGCCAGGTCTCACTTTCCCGGAGAATGTTCAAGTTTATCCTAATTTTTAAGTTGGCGAGCTATAAACTTCCCTTTACTGAAGACGAATTTTAAAGTTTTAACTTTGTTTTAGAGATTTGTACATGCACCGGTATGTTTGTGTTAGATTTTTTCTCTTATTTTAAACCATTACAAGCTTCTAAATTATTTTTTCTCATGCAATTGCACTTAATTTTTTTCTCTTTTTTTGACAAAATGATTAAATAAATTTGTTACAAAAAGTGAAATAAATACGGAAAATAAATACCAAAGGAAACAATTCACACATTAAACAAATGTCCTACTCAAAATGAAACTTTTTTAACACAATACTTCAACGGAAGAAAACATGAAGTTAAAACTGTTTGTTAGAGGGTTCGCATCGTATGTGAAAGGACGTGGGTTCGATCTCCAATAGGGGTCTGACCAAAACTTGAAAATAGGAAGTTACAGTTTAACTCACTTTTAAGACAGAGACGCCTATTTTGAAATTTTGAAAAGTATAAAGCAATTTATTAACCAATCAAATACATGATCAAATAAGATTAAAAAAATCATGCGCATAACCGAAAAGACAGACAACCGTCTAGAGTTGTGGTTTGACATTGACATTTATTTTACAAAATTCAGTATTCATATCTACATTTGTAGGTAAGATCTAGCTATAACTAGATATTGGGCCTATGATAGATCGAACGCTCTTCAAAATGAACACAAAGATTATAAGCTCCCCATATTTAACCCAAGACAGATCATACGCTACGCAATTAAACCTATGTTAGATTGAACACTTACCAAAATGGACATATGGCATATAGAATGCTTCCCAAACTGAACCCGTGACAGATCAAATGCTCCAAAACTGAACCCCTGACAGATTTAATGGTACCATAACTAAACCCATGGCAGATCAAATGCTCCCGAAACCAAACCCTTGACAGATTGAACGCTCCCAAAGTTGAACCCATGGCAAATTAAATGCTTCCAAAATTGATCCTATGACAGATTAAATGCTCCCTAAACTGAACCCGTGACAGATTGAACGCTCTCTTTTCATAATTGGAGATTGGAGGAATAAAGTTTTACGTCCAGTCAAGAATCTTCAGATTCAGAAATGGTGGAGGTAACAAGAGTGCGTGCCCGATGGAATAGTAAATCAATTAATGCTAGCTGGTTCAAAGTCCCGAAAATTAAAAATAAGATAGAGAAGCGTAAAAGAGTTTTACACCAAAGTCAATATTGATTCACTTATAACGAGGAAAAACAGTTGCGATGTGGTGGAGAAAACCAGAGTGCACGGAGAAAAGTAAAAAAAAACTTACCTGGGTTAAGGTCCCAAAAACTAAAAGTAAGAAGTAACCGTTCATCTTACGAGCAACTATGATCAGTCCTCCACTAAGGTTTAGTGCTAGGACTGGATCAGAATGATGACCAAACGCAACAACTAGCACTTATATACATTTTAGAAAATCTATTTTCTGAAATAATTCAAATTTCCTTGATTTATGATTTATGTCACGTTCTTTATTATTCATTTATTTAATGTGAAAAAGACAAGTACGAATTAACGAATAGCAATTTAGATAGAATAGTTTTGATAGATATTAATTGGAATAATTTATTTTAATTAAAACAACCTAATTCCCGCTTGTTCATTAACCTGGTGTTTGATATATACGGCGTAATCAATCGTGCAATAATTAAAAATGGCGGGAAATTATGTGACTCAATAGGCTCAAACTGTGTGAGTTTTTGCACATCAGAGTAGATTTGTTTAACTGACAAAATATTGTTGAAATGTTTCTTTATACCGAAATAGATGTTATGTCTTTGATAAATTTAACCCAAAGTCCCATATCACTCATTCTAAATTTTGATTTCATACGTGACGGGGGTAGCTAGTCATGCAATAGGTGTTAACCCTTCAGGAACACACTGCCTCACTTCCCTGCAGGAAATTTGTCCTAACTTGGGTTGCCAGTTTTCATAGTCGTTACTTTGTTTTTTCTTGGGATTAAAATTTAGGTGTTGACCATAATGTTTTCGTTTCATTAATTCCATGGATAAAATAATATTGAAGGATTTCTATTAGTACTCTTCACTAAGCTTTTAGTCGGGAATCTACCAAGAAATAATCATAAAATTTACATATATAATGTGAGTGGGTAAATAAGAAGGCCTTATGATGTTTGCACTCTATTTTGAGTTGATGGTGTGTGTGTGTGTGATGGGGGGCTTACAAATAAAAATTAGTTTTAGAGCGCGTTTATTTTCCTAACGCTAACGGAAATTACGGGCCTAAAAAAGCGTTATTGTTTGATATGATTTATAGCAGATAAATGTGATATATAGATTGGTTAAATATCTTGATGGTTATTACTATAATATTGGTAATTAAGAAAATCGTATATTATCAATCTTCAATCGGAGAGGTTACATACAGAGACGGTTGCTTAACAACACCTGGCTGCAATTAGGACACGTAACAGGTGAATGAACACATTTTGCAAAATATGAATCTAATATTAGAAATAAAAAAGTCAATGTCTTGTCTTAGTGCTTGTGTGTAAAAATGAGAAGCTCAAGGTTGTCATTTTAGACTTACACTCTTACTTACAGAACAACAAAGAAGGCTGCGTACAAATAAATTTTTAGCGTAGGGATAGTGCATGCTCAGGTTTCAAAACTAAACAGGACGGGAAAGTATGTGACTCAGTAGGCTCCAACTGCGCGCATTTTTGCAAGTCGCAGTAATTTCTTAGCTAACAAGTCACCGTATATACATATTGATGTATGAATGATTACATAATATCTGACAAATTTAAGATCTGAATAAATTTATTTATTATTAAGATACTAACAGTAACTAGTATTCTTGAATTTAGGCTGTCAAAAGGTCCTTCAGCAGAAACTTTAAAAGCTAATGACCAGTTCTCGATAGGCGCAATACACTAAAGAATCTTCTCTGCACAATGCCTGATATGACCACTGAGAAGAGAAACATTTCTGCCATTTCGTCTATAGCCTGTGACGTCTCGATATAAGTGAAATACTTGGCTCTCACAAAGTCATTCAACTCCACATGCAGTTATATGAATTTGCAGATTATGTAGATCGATGTCATCTATCTTAGTGAGCTTTAAACATTAAGCCCTGCTTTATATTTAGTTTTGTATCTCACCTTAATGATGGCACCCTAAAGAGAATACACTTAAAGTTATATGATAAAAATTGTGACTTAAAATTTTCTTCATTAACTTTCCTTTTTTATACAACAGAATGCCTGCTTTTCATTTTGATGGTGTAATTGTTTTCATAATTAATACGTATGGTAGAACTTGTTTTCGTGACGGAAACTTTATACAACGGAAAAAGCTTCTTACAAATAAAATTTTCAGAAATTGTTGCAATTCTAGGCTTTCTAAGGGCATCAAAATGTTTATGGCCATCATCACAATATTGTTGATATGTCTCTCTGTACCAAATCAGATGTGATATCTTGGATAAATTTGACGTCCCATAGTTCAATATTACTTTCTTTCTCTACTTTTGTCTTCAAATGTTGCGAGGGTAGCTTGCTATGCAGAAGGTGCTTACCCTTCAGGAGCACCCTGTCTCATTTCCTGCTAAAATTCGTATTTTTCTTAACTTGGTTTGCCAGTTTTCATAGTCGTTACTTTGTTTTTTTTGTGATTCTGATTTAGGTGTTGACCGGAATGTTTTAATATCATAAATTTCATGGATAAAAAAATGTTGAAGGACTTCAGTTTGTACCCTTTGCTTAGTTTTTAGTCGTGACTGAAGATGCGTGAAATTAGGCCTTTTGATGTGTGCACCCTATCCTGTGTTGATGGGCTGTGTGTAGAAAGGGCGTTTCAAATCAAAAAAGCAAGTTTTAGAGTACGTTTGTTTTCCTAACGCTAACGGAAATTAAGGACCCCAAAAGGTTATTGTTTGATATGTTTACCGGAATATTTGCGAAAATCCGGAATAATCAGACTAAATCCGGAATAAACCAAATTGATCCAGAATAATCGGGTAAGGTCCGGAATAAACCGGTAAAATCCGGAATAATCAGGCAAAATCCGGAATAATTGGACAATTTTGTTACGGTAAGTTTTCTGTAATCTAAAAATTACGGTAAGTGTCTGATTATTCCGGAAAATGACCGATTATTACGGAAAAAGTCTAATTATTCCTGCAAATGTCCAATTATTACGGGAAATTTTCTAAAAAATAATAGCTTAATGCTAAATAATAATATATACATTCAGGGGTGGTTCATTAATGATTTATATCCATTATAATCTAACAATCATACTCTTTAACTAATAATATGTTGACAATAATATAATATAGTGATTGTAAGATTGTTTGAATTCTTATTTGGTTGTAAAAGGGCGGTCTACAATATTACGTCAGAATACGGACTTTTTAATTGTTTGCATCAATTAATTAATTAGATGGTGAATCCTTTGACGTGATTTTATAAGAAGTGCTTACCTTTCCACAGCATTCAAACTCATTTCCCTGGCGGCAGTTCGGGTTTTACCTAATTTTTCAGTTTCAAAGTTTTTATTTTGCATCTGGATTTTGAATTGTACATGAATGAGTATTATTGTTTTTGATCTCTTACGACGCCTGCCCTAAAAATTAATACTGTTCGCATGGGCATATTGTTTTATACTCGAAAATTGCAAATTCTCAATTGATTTGCAGACGTTGTTGGTAAGGACCCTCTAAAATTGTTGACATATGCATTGTTTATTTAAAATTTTTGTTTGCTGTATCGTATATATTAGTTGCTATACAGCAAATCGTTTATCTTATTTTACATTTTACTGTTATATTCGTCACTTTTATAGGATTGGACCAAATACATCAGAAGTATGTTTATCACTTCTTTAATCCATAATATGCAATAACGCCATAAATAATTGGGTAGTATTTTTTATATCGTTCTACAAAGTCAGTGAATTGTCCAGATTCTTGATTTGTTTACAAAGATTGCAACTGTGTTGGACCAACATCTTATAATCTTTATAAAACCTAAACTGAAATTGATATTACTAGGTCAATAGAAATATTACAAGGTCGATAAAAAATCAGAATCACGGCTAAGGTTGTGTGTGTTTGTAGCATTGTTCAATTCTTGCAAATGATGTAAAGAAATGTGCAAAAAAATTGAAATAGTTGAAAAATCCTTCATCTCATTATAAAACTACTTTTCCAGAAAATCTCAACAATTTGAGATATCTTCTGCTTATTGTAACACTGAAGATAGTTTATTCTCAAAAAGTAATAAGGAAAAGAAATTGTTTGATATCTAAATGATTAAAATGCAACAAAAATCATAAATAAATTCTTTGATCTTGTTCCTAGATAATGTCTCTCTATCTCGAATTTAAGAAAGCGGTAAAGGTTGAAGCATTGACTTTTAGTGACATCGTTTGACGACTATCTTTTTTGTACCCAGTATTCACAAATTCAAGCTTGTCACATGACCAGACAATGGCCTGTCCAGAGTTCTGTTTTTCAAAAATGTGTTGTTTACATACAGATCAACTGCTCTTAAAATGTGATATTATGGATAATGTAAAAGTGTCTGACTACCATCATCGATTCTTGTCAGACGCTGTATAAAAATAATGCTTTAATCATTCCTTGTTCCGGTCTGTAATTACGTCGTTTGTTAAGTCGAATTACGGTTTTTGTTAACCAAAAAAGTCAAATTTTCAACAAATTATCTCAAAACAGTTAGTTTGCAATTTTAAATTCTAATTAACAATAAAAATAATAATTCAAATTTAAAACAATTACAAAAGAAACCACTGCAGCTAAAAAAACATCAACAACAACATTTAATATTAATAACCATTCACTTACTAATACAAATGTAGTATCTCCCTGTTATTTTTGCATCCTTAAGTTTATCAGCTCAAAGTTTTGTGACATGGATATTTTCATTGTTGATAAGTATAGTGTCTCTTTATCAAATATTTATCATCCATGATATACCTGACGTCCTATATTTCCGTGTACCTCTCATACTTAAGTTAATTTACACACGTAACAGGTGTAGCTAGCTAGATAGGAAGTGCTTACACTTCCGGAGCACCCGGTTCCTCTTTCCTGGTGGTAGTTCGCGTATTTCAGTTTTAATGTTTTTACTTTGCTTCTGGATTCTGATTCGAACATGTATTAGTATGGTTGTTTTTGGTTTATCCTTGTCAAAAGCTGCATAAACATAATGTTTTATCATTTTTTCTCCCGGTCTGTAGTTGCGTCTTTTGTTAAGTCGAATTACGGTATTTGTCAACTTAAAAAGTCTTATTTTCAAAAAATCATTTCAAAACAATTAGTTTAAACTTTTGAAATTCCAATTGACAATAAAAAATATTTTATACCAAATTTTTGGCAGGTACAACGACAACAACTATAAAAGCAACTTCTGCAGTCGGTAAAACAACGACGACAGCAACAACAACAACGACAACTGGTAACATTAATTACCATTCCATTACTCAGACTAATGTGGTTGATCCCTTGTCTATGAGATTCCTATAACCTTTTGCAATTCTATCACAGTCACCTTTGCATCCCCAAACCTATCAGCTTCTCCCTATACGTTTTTAGGTATGGATATTATTATTATTGTCTATAAGTATACTGCCATATTCTCATGTTCTTTTCCTACTTAAGATGAATTACACATAGTGTAGCTAGCCAGACAGGAGTTGCTTACCCTTCCGAAGTACACGACCTTACTTTTATTTTATTGAATCGCGTGACCGTTTTACTAAACCATTTGCCTCTCATTTATTGTATTATATTTATGTCATTTATGTCAGTTTCGACATAGTTGTTTTCAAATAAAGTGTTTATATTCTTAAATTCTTTGTTCAGAATTGTTATATTTATCAACCACCAGTGGTGTCAATTTAATGCGTTTATTGTTCATTTGAGGTACAGTGACGTCAACAGATTTCAAATAAAAACAAACTTACCAATCATATGCATGTCTAAAATTTGCAACTTAAACCAAATTGTCGTGACTGGATCCACATTGGAAGTGGGACCTAATGCACCTGAAGGGTAGAACCATTGTCTTTGTTGCTCCATATCATAAGCACAAAATGACAGAAAAAGAAAAACGCAAAAAACAATATTTGATAATAAATAACATAAGATTTTATTATCATTTGTATATGCAATGAGATCTGTTATTATACAATAATATAAATAACACCGGTTTCGATAAATATGTAAAACATGATATAATTTTTGACATGCAAATACCCCCTCTTGATTTCATTATATTGTGGAATTTCTTGTTTGTATCTTACTCGGCTCAGACAATATTCCGCTTTTTATATTTTTCAAAATATATATAGAGAGAGAGACTGGTAGTTACTGTGGAATAGTTTATTTTTATGATGTTCATTTTTCGTGGCTCATAGAAATTATTTCAGCTTGTGGAATGATAATTTTGTGATTTGTGACTGTTTTATTTGCGATTAAAATACAAAATATTTCAATAATATGTTAATTCGAAACGAAAGACGAAAATTAGGACAACTTTAGGATTCCACAGTACATGAATGATAAAATAATAAAATACAGCATGTTGGGCAAGAATTTAGGAACATACACGACATGATCGTGGGCAGATTATCTCCATTGTAGATTCGTATTGCTCATTGGAGCAATATCCGTAGGCTGTCCAAATTCTGCAGTATGCATAAAAATCCCGGCAATTTCCACCTGGAAGAGAAACAGATACTGTTACGTAATACAAATGCGAAGCATATAACCACTCAAATTGTCACGCCGTCATTTTGTCAGTCTATTTTAAATAGTGGAGCCACCTATTCGATGTGTTCACGGGATGCAATTGGTTACGGACTAATAATTAAAGGGTCTTGGGTTCAAACCGTATGGTGGCATGTCCATTAGCAAAATATTTTATCACATTTTGAATACTAAACTCGCAGACTCCTAATTCAAGGGACGCGGGCTATAATCCTAGTTAGTCTTCAAGGTATGCCGTTAAGCGATACGTTTTATGCAACACTGCTCAGTCCATCTAGCCGAAAATCATACGGCAGTTACTAATGATGTTAATAATTAAAGGGTCTTGGGTTCAAACCGTATGGTGGCATGTCCATTAGCAAAATATTTTATCATACTTTGAATACTTAACTTACAGACTCCTAATTCAAGAGACGCGTGTTTAAATCCCCGATGGTCTACATAGTATGCCGTTAATCGTTTTGTGCACTACTGCTTAGTCTATCTGGCCAAAAATCATACGGCAGTTGGTAATGATGTTATTATTGCTATTAATAGTAGTTAATTGGAACACGCATAAATGTTGATATGATGATGTTATAAGGCCTATGAAGTAACATGCATTTGAAGGCTGGTTTTGCTTATTGTATCAGTAATCAAGTTTTTTTAATTCTTTTATTCCATATTCATCAGAAATATCTTCCTGATTTTCTGCGCAAAAGTATAAAATATATCACGACACATTGCTGATCTGCAATAATCATTCATTGGAGTATGATATTAACCTATCAGCCGTATTTATTGCGTTTGAGTAGATTAAAACTACATGTATATTATAAGAAATGTATATGGTTCTTACCTCCGCCTCCGCCACCGCCACCACCACCGCCGCCACCGCCACCACCACCACCACCACCGCCGCCGCCGCCGCCGCCTCCAGTTCTGTCGGTAACACACTTGCAGTTCTTATCTACAAATCCAGGTTGTGGACAGTCGGGTTTCTGACGGCAAAGATCTAAAAAACAATAAATGAAATAATTGATACAAGGCTATTACAAGTCTAGGCTTATCAATGTCCTAAAAACAGTTATATGGTCCTCACCATTATACACGTGCCGGGTGTAGTTACCTAATTATAAGCAGTAAGGGCTTATCCTGCTGGGCAACCTGACCTCGCATTAGTGGATGTCATGTGTGCATAACTTAGTAAAAGGAAAGTATTCTGTTGTTAACGAAAACATTTAAAACCAAAAACATATGTTCATAAAAAGCAATAAATAAATAAATAAATTTGTATGATATAAAAAAATTCTAAAGAATAACTTGGACGGCATCTTATAACATCTTAGGGTTATAATACTTAATATCATACGGAAAGTATAAGCACATTTTGAGTTTTTATACGTTGCACTACTAAATTAATGGAACGTCTAAAACAAATCAATCAAATGTCATTTGTTCACAAAAACGATATGCCAAGAGGTAAATAACTCTAGCACGGATTTTGGTTATTTAATCAAGCACCATTTAGACTGCAAAGAGAGATATGTTTGAGGCATAACATGTTTGTTGTGTTTGACAAAATAAATTTCAAACAATCAATTGAAATATTAATGGGAACCATCTGTGAATAATTTGTCGACATCAGTCCTATCTCCAGATTTAAAACGGCTCTACATAAATTTTGCTTCATATGAAATTTAATCAGCAAGCAAGGGTGCACAGGTTGTGCCGAACAGTAACTTACTTGCACATTTGTACATTAGGTTAAGATGCTTGATATCGGCAAACGTCATCTCGGTATTTCTTGTAGACAGTATTTTCTGCTTAGCAGGATCCTTTGCTCTGATTGTGATTCGATTATTGCTTGAAAATGCCTGAAAAAAGTTTAAATAGCATGACAATATAGCTTTTTCTAGATTTAAAATAAGTTACACAGTTGAAAACGTTCTAATAATACTTTTACCACAACACTGTTTATTACCCCAGTGTCTGTACAAAATCGAGAATAATTATTTTGTTAAATAAACAAGTGGTTGGCTAGTTAATCATCAACTTGTATCGGGTTTTGTTTTTTTAATGCATTGACTGCTTTATCATTACCTGTGCATTTATACACTATAAATACTTTGTTAGAATAACCCCCTTTTATTATTTTGCCTTCATAAATTCGTAAATAAATAAACATTTTTATAAGGTACCTTGTCGTCATAATGCATGATTGATGCCAGATCATAAGCAACTGATGTATCGATATCAGATGCCGCAACATATTGAACTGACTCATTAGTCCCTGTCGTACATTATTGGATTCAATGGTTATATAACTCTCCCTGTCGGGTCTCTGGTGTTCATGAATAAATCCTAAGGCATGAAGAACCTCGTGTATATATATACTTCTCTGAAATGTAAAAAATAAACATACTGTTACCCATATTATAAGGATGTGTACAGACTTTTTGAAAGATTAACGTCAATGTAATACAAAATGCCCGGTACATTTATACACGTATAATATATTGATGAAGATCTAGACATTTATACCACTAACTCTTCATATACTTCTCGATTTGTATTTCAGACATGACAAGGGTAGCCACCAAGTAGGAAGTGTGTACTCTTTCGAAATATGCGGTCTCACTTCCTTGGTGGGAGTTTATGTGCTTAATGTTACTTGGGTATTCATTTAGTTTTGGGGATTGTAATTTCAATATGGACTGTAATGTTTAAAAAACAATGTTTAAATTAATTATTTCAAAGAAACTTATTATCTAGGTTTACAGAAATAATCACGAATAGCTGATGATGGATACGAATTGTGATAAATATAGAGTATACTCACATGCAGGCATCCATTTCTCTGTAGGGTAATTGGTTGATCTTTTTGAACTCTGCCAAGAAAAGAACTGCATCTAAAATGAATAACTCATGTGAGAATCATTGTTTCTTGGAAATGAATTGAAATATAGTACAGATCTGTTACACACTCATCTAACGAAAAATCTCTGCGGTAGCTCAGTTAGTAGAGTGCTCTCTCCGTAAGTGGCCCAACACTTTAAAGTGCATAGTGACTTTCTTTTCGACAAGCACTCGGCATTACGAAATGTAAGTCACGGTTCTTTCGGATTGGAACTTAAAATAAACAAGGTCCCGTGTCACGGTAGGCGTGGCACGAAAACAAAACACCCAGCTGTATAATGTCATCAACGCAACACACAAGAAAAATGCTGTATATTTGCCTTAAGCTGGCGACGGGTCGATATAAGTAAAATATTTTTGTCTGTGACGTTAAACACCATTACTCTAGTCATGTTTTTGCAATAACATTTTTATTAAAATCATGATAGAAGATTAAAAGATTTGTCGTGATTTTTTAAAATTTTGATCAAATAATATTTTGAATACATTGACTGTCATGTGATATTGTTGGGGTAGCTAGATAAACATGGTGGTCACCCTCCCCGAGCACCTGGCCTCACTTCCTTCGTGGAAGTACGCGTGTTTTACTTCATATGCCAGTTTCAAAGTTTTCATATTGCTTTGGTAAAGTGATTAGGACTCTGGTTGGTAGTTTGAGCCACTGATCCGGTATCTCTGGTATCGGATTTTTTCCGAAAATATCATAAACTCAGTAGGCAATAATAGTGTATTATTGTCAGAGATATACTTTTGTCTAACTTTGCTGCTAGTTAAAAGTTGAAATTCTCCTAAAACACAGGTTTAATAAGACTTCCTTATGCAAAGTATTTCTTAGCTAAAATAAAACTGGTATAAAATGTAATTTAGTAAAATATATTGTGATCGTTTTGGTATCTTTCAAACCACTTGGTTTCAATTTTTTGGCACAAGCACTACTAATGAGGAATTGTATTTCAAAGCGATCGTCTAGCGCTGTAAAATCAAAACTGGTATAATATGCAATTTGATAAAATACATCGTGGTCCTTTTGGTATCTTGATTTTTTTATAATGTTGGTACAAGCACTATAGATAAGCAATTGTTTTCTAAAGCGGCCGTCTAGTGCTTTAAAATAAAAACTGGTATAATATGTAATTGGTACGAATGTTTATGATTGCGTCTTACCCTTGTCCGTTTTGAAACTTCACGCTGTACCGATCTTGGCTGTTTGCTTCCCTAAATGTCAAACAGGAGACACTGGAGATTTCCGCCATGGCTTCCTTAATAGCATTTATTTCAGCAGCGGCTGTAATGAAATAAATAAAAATGATTTGGGAATTATAGGGTTTCTTTCTGGAATGAGATGTATGGTTATAGTTGTAATTTATAATTAAGTATTAATAACCATCAAAAACAAACAACATACCAGTCGTCCATGTCCAAATCATAATCCAGAAGCAAAGTAAAACTTTGAAACTGACAAGTTAGGTTAAACACGTGAACCTCCTCAAGGTGCTCCGGAACAGTAAAGACATGCTGTTTAGCTAGGCCCATCCGCCACGTGTGTAATGAAAATTGAGTGAAAGGAACATTGAATTGTGGGACACCATATATATCCAGGGCAATCCTGGTCACAGAGGCATAAGACTTATGAACCATACAGTAATGACTGCTAAGATAGCTTTCGATTAAAGAAGTCCTGGTTTTGAAAATTTGTCTCTATACTTACAGAAATGACCGTTTCTAAATGAAAAAGGCATGACGCCATCTTGCCAATGGTGTGTAAGGCTACGTACAGCTTTTCGTCTGTTTCTATTTTTCATACTGAAAATGAAAGAGGATTATCTTATAATTACTTGATATAATATTTTACACTGGTTGATTGATTGAATAGAGCCTCAATCAAGCATTTTTAACTTATATCTAGCCGTCATCAGCTAGAGAAAAGTCGCAGAAATGTTGACCTGTGCAGAGCGCTCATGGCAATGTACAGTGAAATCTCTTTAACGTCTCGGGCCATCTGTAACATGGGGCATCGGATATTAAGGTCATACTTATTCATTCCCAAACCAAAATTCCAGAGCAAAGTAAAAACTTAATTGGTTAAACACGTAAACCTCCACCAGAAAAATGACGCCAAGGGCCTCAGAAGGTTGAGCACCTCCTGTAAAGCAAACTAGAGGCGCCACGTTTGTAACTAAAGCGGTGGTGATAACTATCCGTTGGAGCAATTTCACTGGTAGAACAAGTGCTCTATTACATCAGCACTTTAGATAAAAAAGGAGAAAATGGTGCTTATTTATTAAGTAGGTTACCTTTGTCCAAAATAATAATTATACTGCGGTTTTGTAAGGATTAAATCAAAGGCTGTTAATGTCAAACCATTTCCTAGATCTTTTTTCATATTGGCATAACCTGTGAAAATAAAAATGAAAACAAAAGTCGTTCATAAAAATGGAGTTTTTTAGTGTACCACGCCTATATTTCATTATTGTGACTATAGGTTGCATCAGTTATTGAAAACATTGGCGTCGCATATTCGACGTCATTTGTCACGACAGGCAAAAAAACCTAAGAATATAAAATAAATGGAATTTAATATCAAATATAATCATAGATTCTGTAAACGGTTAAGGATCATCATCTGGCGATCGGGCATTGGTGTCCTGTTTTTCTATAACATCAGATTTTATTTAGCTATCCGCGAGTAGAACATTATTGGCAGATTTATATAAGAATTAGTTCGTGTATGTTAGGGAACTGCGAGTATGTGTTTGTTCTGTCTAAAGGACATAAGGACGACTTTACTGACTGAACTTAACAAGGAGTGTGAAGAAAACTAGGTAAAAGAATAAGATTATTTTATGCCTAAAGAAAACATGCCCATCCATGTCCAAATCACAGAAATGAAAATTAGCAATAGAAACAAACGTTATAACGTTTGTTATACAGCTTTAAATGAAGACTTTCGTTAGTGTCATATTTGAGGTATAAATCAAAATTTGAAGCAGAACTTAAGGAATGAAACGTATCGTTTATTTCAAGTTCACTAGGATAGATGGCATTAGCATAGTCTCCAAACGTAGAATTATTAAGAGAAAGAACATCATCTAAATATGCATGTTGAGTTGAATGATTTGGCGGCAGATTTCTTTCCATATAACAAGATTCTGCCTAAAGTTTGTTTAAAATAATAAAGAATTAAATCAGCGAGGAATGGTGCTCAGTTTGTACCCA
The DNA here is from genome assembly GCA_021292105.1 of Anadara kagoshimensis. Classification (NCBI taxonomy): domain Eukaryota; kingdom Metazoa; phylum Mollusca; class Bivalvia; order Arcoida; family Arcidae; genus Anadara; species Anadara kagoshimensis. Next base: position 53,638,440 of record CM037869.1, on the reverse strand, counting down.
TGAGTATACCGATTGTTTGTCGGAAAATTAAATTGACAAAGAAAGGAACATGGATATATAAGACATCAAATATAACTAGTATATTTATATAAAGATTTTAGAACGTCTTAAAGATAATCACCTTCCACCCCTCCGTAGACTTTTGTCAGTCTCTCGGTCAATGTCATGTTGTCTGCATTTTTCATGATCCACTTCCACCCAAACAAGGATTCCACTCTGTGTACCTGGAATCATGAGTTCAATAAAAATCAATGAAAACAAATATTTGTAACAGAAACTATAAAAATTGACACCAACAGTGCAACACAACAAAAATTGGATATTTGAACGGAATAAAAAATTACGATAGGCAATCCAATATATATGGTAGATAATTTTGAATTACGGAGCATGACATTTTGCTTTCTCCCCTTAAGAGCAATTTCGCGAATATGTAAATTCGCGACCACAATCCATGTAAATATTAAAAATTTGCAATCGATAAGCAATTTTCTATCTCCTTTGGCGGTCAGTTCTGGGTTTGAATGGAGTAATGGTATTTTGCGCACAGGTCAAAACCGTCATACCGATGTCCCCGGAGTCAGTAATTTAGATCTTAATGAACTAACAGTGTAATCAATTGGCGTTTCCATGTTATGAATTTAATTTCCAAAGTAAAACTCCCATATTAACCCATAACCGAGTGAAGAGGTGCGGAGTAATGGTGTTTTACGCCAAAGTCACACTCTCTAATTGATATTTATATAGAGTGGAGTAATTTTATTTTACGCCCAAATAAGGATACTTGGCGGTCAATTCTTGGTTGAATGGAGTAATGTTGTTTTGTGCACAGTTCAATATTCTCTCACCGATGTCCAGCCGGTCAGTAATGTAGGGAATCAACCAGTGTTTTCCAGGTACCCAAGTTAAATACCCAAGTTAGTAATCGCGAATAAATCAATAATAAATAAATAAACAAGAAAATTAAAATAAAATACTTTTTAAATTGGAAAATTGAGTTAAACACGTATTTTCCTAAATGGTAGAGCTTTAGTCCGGGTTCAAAGGAAAAAGTAATCACCTCCTGTCATCCGCCATGTGTTCATTCAGAAATGAAAATGAGGGACGTTAAATATTTGCAGGATAATTTCTGATACAGAAACGTTATTCTTATCAGCAATATTTTGATGATTGTCATGAATCTTTGAGGACCTTAAAAAGCCTAGGTTTACGATATTCCTGAGTCATTTTTTTTATTATTATTATTTTCGAAAATTACAGGTAAGTTAAAACAACTGCGTTTCAATTTTCTGATAAGAATTCGTGTAAATGTCCATTAATTACTTAAAATGTACATCACTGTCGTGAATATTAATGGTTCTAAAACAATTTGTTTATTTTTAATTTTTAATTTTGCACACGTTGCTGGTGGACTTAGCTAGACAGAAGGTATTCACCTTTGCGAAGCATTTGGTGCTGATAAATGTTTTGATTATTTTGTTGACCCAATGTATTCGGGAATTTAAGGTGTCATTTTGAAGAACAGTTCAAGCTTTCGGTTTTGTAAAACATGCTTTTTTTATTCTAAGTTCTAAAAATTTGCTACATATAAATATAGTAGAATTTTAGTTAAGGCATTTATTGGTTGTGAAATTTTAGCCAGGTCTCACTTTCCCGGAGAATGTTCAAGTTTATCCTAATTTTTAAGTTGGCGAGCTATAAACTTCCCTTTACTGAAGACGAATTTTTAAAGTTTTAACTTTGTTTTAGAGATTTGTACATGCACCGGTATGTTTGTGTTAGATTTTTTCTCTTATTTCAAACCATTACAAGCTTCTAAATTATTTTTTCTCATGCAATTACACTTAATTTTTTTCTTTTTTCTTGACAAAATGATTAATTAAATTTGTCGCAAAAAGTGAAATAATTACGGAAAATAAATACCAAAGGAAACACTTCACACATTAAACAAATGTCCTACTCAGAATAAAACTTTTTTAACACAATACTTCAATGGAAGAAAACATGAAGTTAAAACTGTTTGTTAGAGGGTTCGCATCGTATATGGAAGGACGTGGGTTCGATCTCCAATAGGGGTCTGATCAAAACTTGAAAATAGGTAGTAACATTTTAACTCACTTTTAAGACAGAGACGCCTATTTTGAAATTTTGAAAAGTATAAAGTAATTTATTAACCAATCAAATACATGATCAAATAAGATTTAAAAAAATCATGCGCATAACCGAAAAGACAGACAACCGTCTAGAGTTGTGGTTTGACATTGACATTTATTTTAAAAAATTCAGTATTCATATCTAGGTAAGATCTAGCTATAACTAGATATCGGGCCTATGACAGATCGAACGCTCTTCAAAATGAACACAAAGATTATAAGCTCTCCATATTTAACGCAATTAAACCTATGTTAGATTTAACACTTACCAAAATGGACCTATGGCATATAGAATGCTTCCCAAACTGAACCCGTGACAGATCAAACGCTCCAAAACTGAACCCCTGACAGATTTAACGGTACCATAACTAAACCCATGGCAGATCAAATGCTCCCGAAACCAAACCCTTGACAGATTGAACGCCCCCGAAGTTGAACCCATGGCTAATTAAATCCTTCCAAAATTGATCCTATGACAGAATAAATGCTCCCTAAACTGAACCCGTGACAGATTGAACGCTCTCTTTTCATAATTGGAGATTGGAGGAATAGAGTTTTACGTCCAGTCAAGAATCTTCAGATTCAGAAATGGTGGAGGTAACAAGAGTGCCCGAAGGAATAGTAAATCAATTAATGCTAGCTGGTTCAAAGTCCCGAAAATTAAAAATAAGATAGAGAAGCGTAAAAGAGTTTTACACCAAAGTCAATATTGATTCACTTATAACGAGGAAAAACAGTTGAGATGTGGTGGAAAAAACCAGAGTGCACGGAGAAAAGTAAAAAAAAACTTACCTGGGTTAAGGTCCCAAAAACTAAAAGTAAGAAGTAACCTTTCATCTTACGAGTAACTATGATCAGTCCTCCACTAAAGTTTAGTGCTAGGACAGGATCAGAATGATGACCAAACGCAACAACTAGCACTTATATACATTTTAGAAAATCTATTTTCTGAAATAATTCAAATTTCCTTGATTTATGATTTATGTCACGTTCTTTATTATTCATTTATTTAATGTGAAAAAGACAAGTACGAGTTAACGAATAGCAATTTAGATAGAATAGTTTTGATAGATATTAATTGGAATAATTTATTTTAATTAAAACAACCTAATTCCCGCTTGTTCATTAACCTGGTGTTTGATATATACGGCGTAATCAATCGTGCAATAATTAAAAAGGCGGGAAATTATGTGACTCAATAGGCTCGAACTGTGCGAATTTTTGCACATCACAGTAGATTTTTTTAACTGACAAAATATTGTTGAAATGTTTCTTTATACCGAATTAGATGTTATACTTTGATAAATTTGACCCATAGTCCCATATCACTCATTCTAAATTTTGATTTCATACGTGACGGGGGTAGCTAGTCATGCAATAGGTGTTAACCCTTCAGGAGCACACTGCCTCACTTCCCTGCTGGAAATTTGTCCTAACTTGGGTTGCCAGTTTTCATAGTCGTTACTTTTTTTTTTTTCTTGGGATTAAGATTTAGGTGTTGACCATAATGTTTTCGTTTCATTAATTCCATGGATAAAATAATATTGAAGGATTTCTATTAGTACTCTTCACTAAGCTTTTAGTCGGGAATCTACCAAAAATAATCATGAAATTTACATATATAATGTGAGTAGGTAAATAAGAAGCCTTATGATGTTGCACTCTATTTTGAGTTGATGGTGTGTGTGTGTGAGGGGGGTTTACAAATAAAAATAAGTTTTAGAGCACGTTTGTTTTCCTAACGCTTACGGAAATTACGGACCTAAAAAAGCGTTATTGTTTGATATGATTTATAGCAGATAAATGTGATATATAGATTGGTTAAATATATTGATGGTTATTACTATAATATTGGTAATTAAGAAAATCGTATATTATAATCTTCAATCGGAGAGGTCACATACAGAGACGGTTGCTTAACAACACCTGGCTGCAATTAGGACACGTAACAGGTGAATGAACACATTTTGCAAAATATGAATCTAATATTAGAAATAAAAAAGTCAATGTCTTGTCTTAGTGCTTATGTGTAAAAATGAGAAGCTCAAGGTTGTCATTTAAGACTTACACTCTTACTTACAGAACAACAAAGAAGGCTGCGTACAAATAACTTTTTAGCGTAGGGATAGTGCATGCTCATGTTTCAAAGCTAAACAGGACGGGAAAGTATGTGACTCAATAGGGTCCATCTGCGCGCATTTTTGCAACTCGCAGTAATTTCTTAACTAACAAGTCACCGTATACATGTATGTGTGAATGATTACATATCTGACAAATTTAAAATCTGAATAAATTTATTTATTATTAAGATACTAACAGTAGCTAGTATTCTGAAATTTAGGCTGTCAAATGGTCCTTCAGCAGAAACTTTAAAAGCTAATGTCCAGTTATCGATAGGCGCAATACGCTAAAGAATCTTCTCTGCACAATGCCTGTTATGACCACTGAGAAGAGAAACATTTCTGCCATTGCGTCTATAGCCTGTGACGTCTCGATATAAGTGAAATACTCGTCTCTCACAAAGTCATTCAACTCCACATGCAGTTATATGAATTTGCAGATTATGTAGATCGATGTCATCTATCTTAATGAGCTTTAAAAAGTAAGCCCTGCTTTATATTTGGTTTTATATTTCAACTTAATTATGGCACCCTAGAGAGAATACACTTGAAGTTATATGTTAAAAGTGACTACTTATAATTTTCTTTGTCAATTTTCCTCTTTTATACAGCAGCATGCCTACTTTTCATTTTGATGGTGTAATTGTTTCATAATTAATACGCTATGGTAAAATTAAACTTTTTAATTATTAGTCCGTAACCAATTGCATCCCGTGAACTCATCGAATAGGTGGCTCCACTATTTAAAATATACTGACAAAATGACGGCGTGACAAATTGAGTGGTTATATGCTTTGCATTTGTATTACGTAACAGTATCTGTTTCTCTTCCAGGTGGAAATTGCCCGGATTTTTATGCAAACTGCGGAATTTGGGCAAACTACGGATTTTGCTTGCATCAGCAATACAGACCTACAATGTTGAGAATCTGCCCACGATCATGTCGTGTATGTTCCTAAATTCTTGCCTAACATGCTGTATTTTATGGTTTTATCATTCATGTACTGTGGAATCAATGGTGTTCTAATTTTCGTCTTTCGTTTCGAATTAACATATTATTAAAATATTTTGTATTTTAATCGCAAATAAAACAGTCACAAATCACAAGATTATCATTCCACAAGCTGAAATATATTCTATGAGCCACGAAAAATGAACACCATAAAAATTAACTATTTCACAGTAACTATCAGTCTATATATATATATATATATATATAAATATATTGAAAAATATAAAAAGCGGAAAATTGTCTAATGCCAAGTAAGATACAAACAAGAAATTCCATAATTTTATGGAACCAAGAGGGGGTATTTGCATGTCAAAAATTATATCATGTTTTACATATTTATCGAAACCGGTGTTATTTATATTATTGTATAATAACAGATCTCATTGCATATACAAATGGTAATAAAATCCAGTGTTATTTATTTTGTGGATCCAGTCACGATAATTTAGTTTAAGTTGCAAATTTTAGACATGCATATGATTGGTATGTTTCTTTTTATTTAAAATCTGTTGACGTCACTGTACCTCAAATGAACAATAAACGCATAAAATTGACACCACTGGTGGTTGATAAATATAACAATTCTGAACAAAGAATTTAAGAATATAAACACTTTATTTTAAAGCAACTATGTCAAAACTGACAAAAATGACATAAATATACTGTAAATCACTTTAATTTCGCGGCACTTTTTTTCGCGAATCCATAACAATACCTATTTCGCGACATGAAATTTTCGCGATTTCCCCAAAGGTAACCCCTCATTAAATTTATTTGCTATATATTATGTCACGGTCGGTTAATATTCAAACTCATACAAGATGTCACCAAAAGACATCAAAATTGACTTAAAATTGACAACAATCAAACCGCTACATGCACGTTGGATGTTAACAAGCTATGATAAATTTAAATGTAAACCGGAGGTGTGGTTAACAGGCTGGAGAAAATCTGGAATTTTGGGACGGCTATAACTCCGATCTTAATAGTTTTCACTTTTAATCAGTTTTAAGAAAAAGTAGTTTTACACATTTTATTGATATGTGGATTTATCTAACAATAAAGTAAGTACAAATAGAATGAAATAAAAGGATATGTAAATAATATATTACCCGTATTAGCGTCCAGTTTCTTTGGTAAAATGCATAGAAAACTTCGATTTAACTTTATTAAAAATCACTTTAATTTCACGACACTTAATTTTCGCGAATTGTTACCGAGTCGCGAATATCGCGAAAATAAAGTGCTCGCGAAAATAAAGTGATTTACAGTAATACAATAAAATGAGAGGCAAATGGTTTAGTAAAACGGTCACGCGATTCAATAAAATAAACAATTCTGTCTAATAAACAATAATAAACATTTTTTGCCTTTGAATGAAGGAAATGTGACTCATCCACCTGTCTATAAACACTATTTCAATCAACTGTTTTTTAGTTTTACAAATTTTGATATATTTTGATATTTCAATCTAACAAACACTTACATATTGGCTCATGTTCAAATCACAATAATCACAATTTCAGAAGTAAAATAAAGTAAAAACTTTGACAAAGGATAAATCAAAACAACCATACTTATACATGTTCGAATCACAATCCAGAAGCAAAGTAAAAACTTTGAAACTGACAAGTTTGGTGATATACGTAAACTTCCACCAGAAAAGTAAGGTCGTATACTTCGGAAGGGTAAGCAACTTCTGTCTGGCAAGCTACACTGTGTGTAATTCATCTTAAGTATGAAAGGAACATGGAAATATGGCAGTATACTTATTAACAATAATAATAATAAAAACCTCAATCCCTTAAAACGTATAGGGAGAAGCTGATAGATTTGGGGATTCAAAAGTGACTGTGATAGAAGTGCAAAATGTTATAGGAATCTCATAGACAAGGGATCAATCACATTAGTCTGAGTAAGTGAATGGTAATTAATGTTACCAGTTGTCATTGTTGTTGTTGCTGTCGTCGTTGTTTTGCCGACTGCAGAAATTGCTTTTATAGTTGTTGTCGTTGTACCTGCCAAATAATTGGTATTAAATATTTTTTATTGTCAATTGGAATTTCAAAAGTTTAAACTAATTGTTTTGAAATGATTTTTTAAATATAAGACTTTTTAAGTTGACAAAAACCGTAATTCGACTTAACAAAAGACGCAAATACAGACCGGGAGAAAAAATGATAAAACATTATGTTTATACAGACAAGGATAAATCAAAAACAACCATACTAATATATGTTCGAATCAGAATCCAGAAGTAAAGTAAAAACATTAGAACTGAAATACGCGAACTTCCACCAAGGAAGTGAGACGGGGTGTTCCGGAAGTGTAAGCAACTCCTATCTAGCTAGCTACATCTGTCACGTGTGTAAATTAACTTAAATATGAGAGGAACACGGAAATATGGGACGTCAAGTATATCATGGATGATAAATATTTGATAAAGAAACACTATACTTATCAACAATGATAATATCCATGCCACAAAACTTTGAGGGAAAAAGCTGATAAACTTAAGGATGCAAAAATGACTCTCTTATAACAGGGAGATACTACATTTGTATTAATAAGTGAATAATTATTAATATTAAATGTTGTTGTTGATGTTTTTTAGCTGCAGTGGTTGCTTTCGTAATTGTTTTAAATTTGTATTATTATTTTTATTGTCAATTAGAATTTAAAATTGCAAACTAACTGTTTTGAAATAATTTGTTGAAAATTTGACTTTTTTGGTTAACAAAAACCGTAATTCGACTTAACAAAAGACTTAATTACAGACCGGAACAAGGAATGATTAAAGCATTATTTTTATACAGCGTCTTACAAGAATCGATGATGGTAGTCAGACACTTTTCATTATCCAATATATCACATTTTTAGAGCAGTTGATCTGTATGTAAACAACAAATTTTTGAAAAACACAACTCTGGACAGGCCATTGTCTAGTCATGTGACAAGCTTGAATTTGTGAATACTGGGTACAAAAAAGATATTCGTCAAACGATGTCACTAAAAGTCAATGCTTCAACCTTTACTGTTTTCTTAAATTCGAGATAGAGAGACATTATCTAGGAACAAGATCAAAGAATTTATTTATGATGTTTTGTTGCATTTTAATCATTTAGACATCAAACAATTTCTTTTCCTTATTACTTTTTGAGAATAAACTATCTTCAGTGTTACAATAAGCAGAAGATTTCTCAAATTGTTGAGATTTTCTAGAAAAGTAGTTTTATAGTGTGATGAAGGATTTTACAACTATTTTTTGCACATTTCTTTACATCATTTGCAAGAATTGAACAATGCTACAAACACACCAACCTTAGCCGTGATTGTGATTTTTTTATCGACCTTGTAATATCAATTTCAGTTTAGGTTTTACAAAGATTATAAGATGTTTCGCCAAACCTCTGCCTGCGCCATCACCAACTTTCACGCCATTTCCATCGCCTGTTATAAGACCATTTGGTCCAACACAATTGCTATCTTTGTGAACAAATCCAGGTTCTGGACAATTCACGGACTTTGTAGAACGATATAAAAAATATCACCCAATTATTTATGGCGTTATTGCATATTATGGATAAAAGAAGTGATAAACATACTTCTGATGTATTTGGTCCAATCCTATAAAAGTGACGAATATAACAGTAAAATGTAAAATAAGATAAACGATTTGCTGTATAGCAACTAATATATACGATACAGCAAACAAAAGTTTTAAATAAACAATGCATATGTCAACAATTTAAGAGGGTCCTTACCAACAACGTCTGCAAATCAATTGAGAATTTGTAATTTACGAGTATACAAACAATACGCCCATGCGAACAGTATTAATATTTAGGGCAGGCGTCGTTAGAGATCAAAAACAATAATACTCATTCATGTACAATTCAAAATCCAGATGCAAAATAAAAACTTTGAAACTGAAAAATTAGGTAAAACCCGAACTGCCACCAGGGAAATGAGTTTGAATGCTGTGGAAAGGTAAGCACTTCTTATCAAACCACGTCAAAGGATTCACCATCTAATTAATTAATTGATGCAAACAATTGCAAAGTCCGTATTCTGACGTAAAATTGTAGAACGCCCTTTTACAACCAAGTAAGAATTCAAACAATCTTACAATCACTATATTATATTATTGTCAACATAATATTAGTTAAAGAGTGTGATTGTGAGATTGGCAAAGTCCGTATTCCGGCGTATAATTGCAGAACACCCTTTATCAACCGAGTAAGAATTCACACTATCTTATAACCAGTATATTATATTATTTTTAACATAATATCAGTTAGAAGGTGTGATTGTTAGATTATAATGGATATAAATCATTAATGAACCCCCCCCCCCTGAATGATAAAGGATGTTCTGCAATTATACGCCGGAATACGGACTTTGGCATTGGTTACGTTAAATACGCAATTCAATGGTCCATCCTTTTGACGTGGTTTCACAGAAATTGCTTACCTTACTACAACATTTAACCTCACTTCCCTGGTGGAAGTGTTCATTCAGTTTCAAAAATTTTATTTTGCTTCTAGATTTTATATTGTATATGGATAAGTACTATTGTTTTTATTTATCTCTAACCACGCTTATCCAAAAAATTCATACTGGTCACACGGCGAGTGATACAGACCGTATTGTTTTATACTCGTAAATTGCAATTTCAAAATTCCATGATTTGCAGACATTGTTGGTGAGGACCCGCGCTAACTTTTATCATGTGCATTGTTTACTTCACAATTTTGATTGCTATTTCGTATAATTTTACATATTATATAGTTGCTATACAGCAAAATTGTTTATCTTATTAGATATAAGGCCACATATTACTATTACATTCTTCACTTTTATAGGAATTGGACAAAATGCTTCTAATGTATGTTTATCAATTCTTTGATCCATAATATACAATAAAGTCATTAATATTGTGTGATATTTTAGATCGTTGTACACAAACGGCGAATTGTCCATAATTTTGATTTGTTGACAAAGATTGCAAATATTGTGTTAGATCAAATGAGTAAAAGGTAGAACATCAAAACCGATTCTGTATCAATGACGTCATATTATTGTGACTTTATGTTGTGTTCCGAATAAGGGATATATATCCGGGAAACTCGTGATCGCGCGATAGAAATGAAAATAAGCGTTTTTCAGCTACCATACATGAAACTTAACTAAATAGGGTAGCTTACGTGTTTGACCCTTTTTGTCAGTTTCAAAATTTTAACTTTGTTCTGGAATTTTAATTTGTTAATGGCATGTTTTTTGCTATATTTTTATCTCAGATTACGTTTGAATATTTTTTCAATCAATATTATTAGGAGTATCATCTCAAAATTTTCTTCAAAAACTTGCGGAGTTTGCTAAAGTTTTTTTTTAACTCAACTACTTGTATATTATTTATTTTCGTGGTGGCCAATTTCGAGTTTCTAAGAAAAAAACATTTATCATTTTGTAGGATGGTAAATTAGTGATTTGCGGTTCATGTTTCATGTAACGAAATATAATTCCCCATGAAAACTAATGATTCTATAGTATCAACGCTTTTAAATCATCAACACGTTTTATATGTTCATTTTATTGAATCGCGTGACCGTTTTACTGAACCATTTCCCTCTCATTTTATTGTATTATATTTATGTCAAGTTTTGACATAGTTGCTTCCAATAAGTTTGTTTCCCAAATAATACGCTATGGTAGAGTTTGTTCCCACTACGGGGACTTTGTACAACGAAGTAGGCTGCTTGCAAATAAATTGTTGACTCAGGGATATTGCAAGCCTAGGCTTATCAAGGCCCTCAGAAAGTTTTATGACCGTCATCACAGTATTGTTGATAAGTTTGATGTCTCTGTGTCTAGGATTGCCCTGGATTTATTTGACGTCTCATAGTTCCATGTTTCTTTCACACAATTTTGATTACACACGTTGCGGGTGTAGCTTGCTAAACCGGAGGTGCTTACCATCCGGAGCACCCGGCCTCACTTCCCTGGTGGAAGTTCACGTGTCTAACCTAACTTGTCAGTTCCAAAATTTTACTTTGATTCTGGATTGTGATTCGGACATGGATTAGTGTGTTTGTTTTTGATTATATTCTTAAATTCTTTGTTCAGAATCGTTATATTTATCAACCACTAGTGGTGTCAATTTCATGCGTTTATTGTTCATTTGAGGTACAGTTACGTCAACAGATTTCAAATAAAAACAAACATACAAATCATATACATGTCTAAAATTTGCAACTTAAACTAAATTGTCTTGACTGGAGCCACGATGGAAGTGGGACCTGCTGCACCTGAAGTGTTGAACCTTTGTCTTTGTTGCTCCATTTCATAACCACAAAATGACAGAAAAAGAAAAAACGCAATAAACAATATTTGATAATAAATAACTCTGGATTTTATTATCATTTGTATATGCAATGAGATATCTTATTATACAATAATATAAATAACACCGGTTTCGAGAAATATGTAAAACATGATATAATTTTTGACATGCAAATACCCCCTCTTCATTCCATAAAATTATGGAATTTCTTGTTTGTATCTTACTCGCCTCTAGACAATTTTCCGCTTTTTATATTTTTAAAATATATATATATATATATATATAGACTGGTAGTTACTGTGAAATAGTTTATTTTATGGTGTTCATTTTTCGCGGCTCATAGAAAATATTTCAGCTTGTGCAATGATAATTTTGTGATTTGTTTTATTTGCAATTAAAATACAAAATATTTCAATAATATGTTAATTCGAAACGAAAGACGAAAATTAGGACACCATTGATTCCACAGTACATGAATAATAAAACCATAAAATACAGCATGTTAGGCAAGAATTTAGGAACATACACGACATGATCTTGGGCATATTCTCAACATTATAGGTCTGTATTGCTGATACAAGCAAAATCCGTAGTTTGCCCAAATTCCGCAGTTTGCATAAAAATCCCGGCAATTTCCACCTGGAAGAGAAACAGATACTGTTACGTAATACAAATGCAAAGCATATAACCACTCAATTTGTCACGCCGTCATTTTGTCAGTATATTTTAAATAGTGGAGCCACCTATTCGATGTGTTCACGGGATGCAATTGGTTACGGACTAATAATTAAAGGGTCTTGGGTTCAAACCGTATGGTGGCATGTCCATTAGCAAAATATTTTATCACACTTTGATTACTAAACTTGCAGACTCCTAATTCAAGAGACGTGTGTTAAAATCCCAGTTGGTCTACATAGTATGCCATTAATTGACACGTTTTGTGCAATACTGCTTAGTCTATCTGGCCAAAAATCATACGGCAGTTGGTAATGATGTTATTATTGCTATCAATAGTAGTTAATTGGAACACGCATAAATATTGATCTGATGATGTTATAAGGCCTATGAAATAACATGCATTTGAAGGCTTGTTTTGCTTATTGTATAAGTAATTAAGTTTTTTTAATTCTTTTATTCCAATTTCATCAGAAATATCTTTCTGCTTTTCTGCGCAAAAGTATAAAATATATCATGACACACTGCTGATCTGCAATAATCATTCATTGGAGTATGATATTAACCTATCAACCGTATTTATTGCGTTTGAGTAGATTAAAACTACATGTATATTATAAGAAATGTATATGGATCTAACCTCCGCCGCCGCCGCCACTACCTCCACCACCACCGCCACCGCCGCCGCCGCCGCCGCCTCCGTTTTCGTCGGTAACACACTTGCAGTTTTTATCTACAAATCCAGGTTGTGGACAGTCGGGTTTCTGACGGCAAAGATCTAAAAAACAATAAATGAAATTATTGATACAAGGCTATTACAAGTCTAGGCTTATATGGACCTCTCCATAATATTGCTGATAAGTATGATTTGTCTGTATCAAAAATAAAACTAGACGTTCGATAGTTCGATGTTTCTTTTTATTCTCAATTTGATTATACACCTGCCGGGTGTAGCTACCTAATTATAAGCAGTAAGGGCTTATCCTGCTGTGCAACCTGACCTCGTATCAGTGGAATGTCATGTGTGCATAACTTAGTAAAAGGAAAGTATTCTATTGTTAACACAAACATTCAAAACCAAAAACATATGTCCATAAAAAAGCAATAAATAAATAAATAAATAAATAAATAAATTTGTAGGCTATAAAAAAATTCTGAAGAATAATTAGAACGGCATCTTATAACATCATAGTGTTATAATACTTGATATCATACGGAAAGTGTAAGCACATTTTGAGTTTTTATACGTTGCACTACTAAATTAATGGAACGTCTAAAACAAATCATTCAAGTGTCATTTGTTCACAAAAACGATATGCCAAAAAGTAAATAACTCTAGCACGGATTTTGGTTATTTAATCAAGCACCATTTAGACTGCAAAGAGACTTATGTTTGAGGCATAACATATTTGTTGTGTTTGACAAAATAAATTTCAAACAATCAATTAAAATATTAATGGGAACCATCTGTGAATAATTTGTCGACATCAGTCCTATCTCCAGATTTAAAACGGCTCTACATTTTGCTACATATGAAATTTAATCAGCAAGCGATGGTGCACAGGTTGTGCCGAACAGTATTACTTACTTGCACATTTGTACATTAGGTTAAGATGTTTCATATCGGCAAACGTAATCTCGGTATTTCTTGTAGACAGTATTTTCTGCTTAGCAGGATCCTTTGCTCTGATTGTGATTCGATTATTGCTTGAAAATGCCTGAAAAAAGTTTAAATAGCATGACAATAGCTTTTTCTAGATTTAAAATAAGATACACAGTTGAAAACGTTCTAATAATACTTTTACCACAACACTGTTCATTACCCCAGTGTCTGTACAAAATCGAGAATAATTATTTTGTTAAATAAACAAGTGGTTGGCTATTTAATCATCAACTTGTATCGTGTTTTGTTTTTTTAATGCATTGACTGCTTTATCATTACCCTGTGCATTTATACACTATAAATACTTTGTTAGAAAACCCCCTTTTATTATTTTGCCTTCATAAATTCGTAAATAAATAAACATTTTTATAAGGTACCTTGTCGTCATAATGCATGATTGATGCCAGATCAAAAGCAACTGATGTGTCGATATCAGATGCCGCAAACATATTGAACTGACTCATTAGTCCCTGTCGTACATTATTGGATTCGATGGTTATATAACTCTCCCTGTCGGGTCTCTGGTGTTCATGAATAAATCCTAAGGCATGAAGAACCTCATGTATATATATACTTCTCTGAAATGTACAAAATAAACATACTGTTACCCATATTATAAGGATGCGTACACTTTTTGAAAGATTAACGTCAATTTAATAAAAAATGCCCGTACATTATACACGTATAATATATTGATGAAGATCTAGACATTTATACCACTAACTCTTCATATACTTCTCGATTTGTATTTCAGACATGACAAGGGTAGCCACCAAGTAGGAAGTGTGTACTCTTTCGAAATATGCGGTCTCACTTCCTTGGTGGGAGTTCATGTGCTTAATGTTACTTGGGTATTCATTTAGTTTTGGGGATTGTAATTTCAATATGGACTGTAATGTTTAAAAAACAATGTTTAAATTAATTATTTTAAAGAAACTTATTATCTAGGTTTACAGAAATAATCACGAATAGCTGATGATGGATACGAATTGTGATAAATATAGAGTATACTCACATGCAGGCATCCATTTCTCTGTAGGGTAATTGGTTGATCTTTTTGAACTCTGCCAAGAAAAGAACTGCATCTAAAATGAATAACTCATGTGAGAATCATTGTTTCTTGGAAATGAATTGAAATATAGTACAGATCTGTTACACACTCATCTAACGAAAAATCTCTGCGGTAGCTCAGTTAGTAGAGTGCTCTCTCCGTAAGTGGCCCAACACTTTAAAGTGCATAGTGACTTTCTTTTCGACAAGCACTCGGCATTACGAAATGTAAGTCACGGTTCTTTCGGATTGGAACTTAAAATAAACAAGGTCCCGTGTCACGGTAGGCGTGGCACGAAAAAAAACCACCCAGCTGTATAATGTCATCAACATGATAGAAGAATAAAAGATTTGTCGTGATTTTTTTTTAATTTTGATCAAATAATATTTTGAATACATTGACTGTCATGTGATATTGTTGGGGTAGCTAGATAAACATGGTAGTCACCCTCCCCGAGCACCTGGCCTCACTTCCTTCGTGGAAGTACGCGTGTTTTACTTCATATGCCAGTTTCAAAGTTTTTATATTGCTTTGGTAAAGTGATTAGGACTCTGGTTGGTAGTTTGAGCCACTGATCCGGTATCTCTGGTATCGGATTTTTTCCGAAAATATCATAAACTCAGTAGGCAATAATAGTGTATTATTGTCAGAGATATACTTTTGTCTAACTTTGCTGCTAGTTAAAAGTTGAAATTCTCCTAAAACACAGGTTTAATAAGACTTCCTTATGCAAAGTATTTCTTAGCTAAAATAAAACTGGTATAAAATGTAATTTAGTAAAATATATTGTGATCGTTTTGGTATCTTTCAAACCACTTGGTTTCATTTTTGGCACAAGCACTACTAATGAGGAATTGTATTTCAAAGCGATCGTCTAGCCCTGTAAAATCACAACTGGTATAATATGCAATTTGATAAAATACATCGTGGTCCTTTTGGTATCGTTTCAACATCTTGATTTTTTTATAATTTTGGTACAAGCACTATAGATGAGCAATTGTATTCTAAAGCGGCCGTCTAGTGCTGTAAAATAAAAACTGGTATAATATGTAATTGGTACGAATGTTTATGATTGCGCCTTACCCTTGTCCGTTTTGAAACTTCACGCTGTACCGATCTTGGCTGTTTGCTTCCCTGAATGTCAAACAGGAGACGCTGGCGATTTCCGCCATGGCTTCCTTAATAGCATTTATTTCAGCAGCGGCTGTAATGAAATAAATGGAAATGATTTGGGAATTATAGGGTTTCTTTCTGGAATGAGATGTATGGTTATAGTTGTAATTTATAGTTAAGTATTAATAACCATCAAAAACAAACATACCAGTCGTTCATGTCCAAATCATAATCCAGAAGCAAAGTAAAACTTTGAAACTGACAAGTTAGGTTAAACACGTGAACCTCCTCAAGGTGCTCCGGAACAGTAAGGACATGCTGTTTAGCTAGGCCCATCCGCCACGTGTGTAATGAAAATTTAGTGAAAGGAACATTGAATTGTGGGACACTATATATATCCAGGGCAATCCTGGTCACAGAGGCATAAGACTTATGAACCATACAGTAATGACTGCTAAGATAGCTTTCGATTAAAGAAGTCCTGGTTTTGAAAATTTGTCTCTATACTTGCAGAAATGACCGTTTCTAAATGAAAAAGGCATGACGCCATCTTGCCAATGGTGTGTAAGGCTACGTACAGCTTTTCGTCTGTTTCTATTTTTCATACTGAAAATGAAAGAGGATTTTCTTATAATTACTTGATATAAAATTTTACACTGGTTGATTGATTGAATAGAGCCTCAATCAAGCATTTTTAACTTATATCTAGCCGTCATCAGCTAGAGAAAAGTCGCAGAAATGTTGACCTGTCAGAGCGCTCATGGCAATGTACAGTGAAATCTCTTTAACGTCTCGGGCCATCTGTAACATGGGGCATCGGATATTAAGGTCATACTATTCATTCCCAAACCAAAATTCCAGAGCAAAGTAAAAACTTTAAATTGCTTAATTAGTTAAACACGTAAACCTCCACCAGAAAAATGACGCCAAGGGCCTCAGAAGGTTGAGCACCTCCTGTAAAGCAAACTAGAGGCGCCACGTTTGTAACTAAAGCGGTGGTGATAACTATCCGTTGGAGCTGGTAGAACAAGTGCTCTATTACATCAGCACTTTAGATAAAATAGGAGAAAATTTTGCTTATTTATTAAGTAGGTTACCTTTGTCCAAAATAATAATTATACTGCGGTTCTGTAAGAATTAAATCAAAGGCTGTTAATGTCAAACCATTTCCTAGATTTTTTTTCATCTTGGCATAACCTGTGAAAATAAAAATAAAAACAAAAGTCGTTCATAAAAATGGAGTTTTTTAGTGTTCCACGCCTATATTTCATTATTGTGACTATAGGTTGCATTAGTTATTGAAAACATTGGCGTCGCATATTCGACGTCATTTGTCACGACAGGCAAAAAAACCTAAGAATATGAAATAAATGGAATTGAATATCAAATATAACCATAGATTCTTTAAACGGTTAAGGATCATCATCTGGCGCTCGGGTATTGGTGTCCTGTTTTTCTATAACATCAGATTTTATTTAGCTATCCGCGAGTAGAACATAATTGGCAGATTTATATAAGAATTAGTTCGTGTATGTGAGGGAACTGCGAGTATGTGTTTGTTCTGTCTAAAGGACATAAGGACGATTTTACTGACTGAACTTAACAAGGAGTGTGAAGAAAACTAGGTAAAAGAATAAGATTATTTTATACCTAAAGAAAACATGACCATCCATGTCCAAATCACAGAAATGAAAATTAGCAATAGAAACAAACGTTATAACGTTTGTTATACAGCTTTAAATGAAGACTTTCGTTAGTGTCATATTTGAGGTATAAATCAAAATTTGAAGCAGAACTTAAGGAATGAGACGTATCGTTTATTTCAAGTTCACTAGGACAGATGGCATTAGCATAGTCTCCAAATGTAGAATTATTAAGAGAAAGAACATCATCTAAATATGCATGTTGAGTTGAATGATTTGGCGGCAGATTTCTTTTCCTATATAACAAGATTCTGCCTAAAGTTTGTTTAAAATAAAAAAAATTAAATCAGCGAGGAATGGTGCTCAGTTTGTACCCATGAGTATACCGATTGTTTGTCGGAAAATTAAATTGACAATGAAAGGAACATGGATATATAAGACATCAAATATAACTAGTTATTTATATAAAGATTTCTAGAACGTCTTAAAGATAATCACCTTCCACCCCTCCGTAGACTTTTGTCAGTCTCTCGGTCAATGTCATGTTGTCTGCATTTTATGATCCACTTCCACCCAAACAAGGATTCCACTCTGTGTACCTGGAATCATGAGTTCAATATAAATCAATGAAAACAAATATTTATAACAGAAACTATAAAAATTGACACCAACAGTGCAACACAACAAAAATTGGATATTTGGACGGAATAAAAAATTACGATAGGCAATCCAATATATTGTAGATAACTTTGAATTAGGAGCATGACATTGCGTTCTCCCCTTAAGAGCAATTTCGCGAATATGTAAATTCGCGACCACATCCATGTAAATATTAAAAATTTGCAATCGATAAGCAATTTTCTATCTCCTTTGGCGGTCAGTTCTGGGTTTGAATGGAGTAATGGTATTTTGCGCACAGGTCAAAACCGTCATACCGATGTCCCCGGGTCAGTAATTTAACTTAAGAACTAACAGTTAATCAATTGGCGTTTCCATGTTATGAATTTAATTTCCAAAGTAAAACTCCCATATTAACCAATAACCGAGTGGAGAGGTGCGGAGTAATGGTGTTTTACGCCAAAGTCACACTCTCTAAGATATTGATATAGAGTGGAGTAATTTTATTTTACGCCCAAGTAAGGATCTTGGCGGTCAATTCTTGGTTGAATGGAGTAATTGTTTTGTCCACAGTTCAATATTCTCTCACCGATGTCCAGCGGTCAGTAATGTAGGGGAATCAACCAGTGTTTTCCAGGTACCCAAGTTAAATACCCAAGTTAGTAATCGCAAGTAAATAAATAAACAGGAAAATTAAATAAAATACTTTTAAAATTGGAAAATTGAGTTAAACACGTATTTTCAAAATGGTAGAGCTAGTCCGGGTTCAAAGAAAAAGTAATCACCTCCTGTCTCGCTAATACATCCGCCATGTGTTCATTCAAATGAAAATGAGGGACGTTAAATATTTGCAGGATAATTTCTGATACAGAAACGTTATTCTTATCAGCAATATTTTGATGCTGGCCATGAATCTTTTTGAGGACTTTAAAAAGCCTAGGATTACGATATTCATGAGTTATTTTTTATTATTATTATTTTCGAAAATTACAGGTTAGTTAAAACTACTGCGTTTCAATTTTCTTATAAGAATTCGTGTAAATGTCCATTAATTACTTAAAATGTACATCACTGTCGTGAATAATAATGGTTCTAAAACAATTCGTTTATTTTTAATTTTGATATTTTGCACACGTTGCTGGTGGACTTAGCTAGACAGAAGGTATTCACCTTTGCGAAGCATTTGGTGCTGATAAATATTTTGATTATTTTGTTGACCCAATGTATTCGGGAATTTAAGGTGTCATTTTGAAGAACAGTTCAAGCTTTCGGTTTTGTAAAACATGCTTTTTTATTCTAAGTTCTAAAAATTTGCTACATATAAATATAGTAGAATTTTAGTTAAGGAATTTATTGGTTGTGAAATTTTAGCCAGGTCTCACTTTCCCGGAGAATGTTCAAGTTTATCCTAATTTTTAAGTTGGCAAGCTATAAACTTCCCTTAACTGAAGACGAATTTTCAAAGTTTTAACTTTGTTTTAGAGATTGTAAATACACCGGTATGTTTGTGTTAGATTTGTTCTCTTATTTTAAACCATTACAAGCTTCTAAATTATTTTTTTCTCATGCAATTACACTTAATTTTTTTCTCTTTTCTTGACAAAATGATTAATTAAATTTGTCGCAAAAAGTGAAATAAATACGGAAATAAAATACCAAAGGAAATAATTCACACATTAAACAAATGTCCTACTCAGAATGAAACTTTTTTAACACAATACTTCAACGGAAGAAAACATGAAGTTAAAACTGTTTGTTAGAGGGTTCGCATCGTATGTGGAAGGACGTGGGTTCGATCTCCAATAGGGGTCTGACCAAAACTTGAAAATAGGTAGTTACATTTTAACTCACTTTTAAGACAGAGACGCCTATTTTGAAATTTTGAAAAGTAAAATAATTTATTAACCAATCAAATACATGATCAAATAAGATTAAAAAATCATGCGCATAACCGAAAAGACAGACAACCGTCTAGAGTTGTGGTTTGACATTGACATTTATTTAAAAAATTCAGTATTCATATCTAGGTAAGATCTAGCTATAACTAGATATCGGGCCTATGACAGATCGAACGCTCTTCAAAATGAACACAAAGATTATAAGCTCCCCATATTTAACCCAAGACAGATCATACGCTACGCAATTAAACCTATGTTAATTGAACACTTACCAAAATGGACCTATGCATATAGAATGCTTCCCAAACTGAACCCGTGACAGATCAAACGCTCCAAACTGAACCCCTGACAGATTAACGGTACCATAACTAAACCCATGGCAGATCAAATGCTCCCGAAACCAAACCCTTGACAGATTGAACGCTCCCAAAGTTGAACCCATGGCAAATTAAACGCTTCCAAAATTGATCCTATGACAGATTAAATGCTCCCAAACTGAACCCGTGACAGATTGAACGCTCTCTTTTCATAATTGGAGATTGGAGGAATAGAGTTTTACGTCCAGTCAAGAATCTTCAGATTCAGAAATGGTGGAGGTAACAAGAGTGCCCGAGGAATAGTAAATCAATTAATGCTAGCTGGTTCAAAGTCCCGAAAATTAAAAATAAGATAGAGAAGCGTAAAAGAGTTTTACACCAAAGTCAATATTGATTCACTTATAACGAGGAAAAACAGTTGAGATGTGGTGGAAAAACCAGAGTGCACGGAGAAAAGTAAAAAAAAACTTACCTGGGTTAAGGTCCCAAAAACTAAAAGTAAGAAGTAACCGTTCATCTTACGAGTAACTATGATCAGTCCTCCACTAAGGTTTAGTGCTAGGAGGATCAGAATGATGACCAAACGCAACAACTAGCACTTATATACATTTTAGAAAATCTATTTTCTGAAATAATTCAAATTTCCTTGATTTATGATTTATGTCACGTTCTTTATTATTCATTTATTTAATGTGAAAAAGACAAGTACGAGTTAACGAATAGCAATTTAGATAGAATAGTTTTGATAGATATTAATTGGAATAATTTATTTTAATTAAAACAACCTAATTCCCGCTTGTTCATTAACCTGGTGTTTGATATATACGGCGTAATCAATCGTGCAATAATTAAAAAGGGCGGGAAATTATGTGACTCAATAGGCTCGAACTGTGCGAATTTTTGCACATCAGAGTAGATTTTTTTAACTGACAAAATATTGTTGAAATGTTTCTTTATACCGAATTCTATGTTATATCTTTGATAAATTTGACCCATAGCCCCATATCACTCATTCTAAATTTTGATTTCATACGTGACGGGGTAGCTAGTCATGCAATAGGTGTTAACCCTTCAGGAGCACACTGCCTCACTTCCCTGCTGGAAATTTGTCCTAACTTGGGTTGCCAGTTTTCATAGTCGTTACTTTGTTTTTTCTTGGGATTAAGATTTAGGTGTTGACAATAATGTTTTCGTTTCAATAATCCCATGGATAAAATAATATTGAAGGATTTCTATTAGTACTCTTCACTAAGCTTTTAGTCGGGAATCTACCAAAAATAATCATGAAATTTACCTATATAATGTGAGTGGGTAAATAAGAAGGCCTTATGATGTTTGCACTCTATTTTGAGTTGATGGTGTGTGTGTGTGTGTGTGTGTGTGTGTGTGTGTGTGTGTGTGTGTGAGGGGGGAGGGGGTTACAAATAAAAATAAGTTTTAGAGCACGTTTGTTTTCCTAACGCTTACGGAAATTACGGACCTAAAAAGCGTTATTGTTTGATATGATTTATAGCAGATAAATGTGATATATAGATTAGTTAAATATATTGATGGTTATTACTATAATATTGGTAATTAAGAAAATCGTATATTATCAATCTTCAATCGGAGAGGTCATATACAGAGACGGTTGCTTAACAACACCTGGCTGCAATTAGGACACGTAACAGGTGAATGAACACATTTTGCAAAATATGAATCTAATATTAGAAATAAAAAAGTCAATGTCTTGTCTTAGTGCTTATGTGTAAAAATGAGAAGCTCAAGGTTGTCATTTAAGACGTACATTCTTACTTACAGAACAACAAAGAAGGCTGCGTACAAATAACTTTTTAGCGTAGAGATAGTGCATGCTCAGGTTTCAAAACTAAACAGGACGGGAAAGTATGTGACTCAATAGGCTCCAACTGCGCGCATTTTTGCAAGTCGCAGTAATTTCTTAGCTAACAAGTCACCGTATATACGTATTGATGTATGAATGATTACATAATATCTGACAAATTTAAAATCTGAATAAATTTATTTATTATTAAGATACAAACAGTAGCTAGTATTCTGAAATTTAGGCTAATAAAAGGTCCTTCAGCAGAAACTTTAAAAGCTAATGTCTAGTTATCGATAGGCGCAATACGCTAAAGAATCTTCTTTACACAATGCCTGATATGACCACTGAGAAGAGAAACATTTCTGCCATTTCGTCTATAGCCTGTGACGTCTCGATATAAGTGAAATACTTCTCTCTCACAAAGTCATTCAACTCCACATGCAGTTATATGAATTTGCAGATTATGTAGATCGATGTCATCTATCTTAGTGAGCTTTAAAAAGTAAGCCCTGCTTTATATTTGGTTTTATATTTCAACTTAATTATGGCACTCTAGAGAAAATACACTTGAAGTTATATGTTAAAAGTGACTACTTATAATTTTCTTTGTCAATTTTCCTCTTTTATACAGCAGCATGCCTACTTTTCATTTTGATGGTGTATTTGTTTCATAATTAATACGCTATGGTAAAATTTGTTCTCGCTACGGGAAATTTTTGCAGCGGAAAAGCTTCTTCCAAATAAAATGATTGACTTAGAAAATGTTGCAATCCTAGGCAATTAGGAGTCTGCAAGTTTAGTATTCAAAGTGTGATAAAATATTTTGCTAATGGACATGCCACCATACGGTTTGAACCCAAGACGTTTTAATTATTAGTCCGTAACCAATTGCATCCCGTGAACTCATCGAATAGGTGGCTCCACTATTTAAAATATACTGACAAAATGACGGCGTGACAAATTGAGTGGTTATATGCTTTGCATTTGTATTACGTAACAGTATCTGTTTCTCTTCCAGGTGGAAATTGCCGGGATTTTCATGCAAACTGCGGAATTTGGGCAAACTACGGATTTTGCTTGTATCAGCAATACATACCTACAATGTTGAGAATCTGCCCACGATCATGTCGTGTATGTTCCTAAATTCTTGCCTAACATGCTGTATTTTATGGTTTTATCATTCATGTACTGTGGAATCAATGGTGTCCTAATTTTCGTCTTTCGTTTCGAATTAACATATTATTAAAATATTTTGTATTTTAATCGCAAATAAAACAGTCACAAATCACAACATTATCATTCCACAAGCTGAAATATTTTCTATGAGCCACGAAAAATGAACACCATAAAAATTAACTATTTCACAGTAACTACCAGTCTATATATATATATATATATATATATATATATATATATATATATATATATATATATATATATTCTATATATTGAAAAATATAAAAAGCAGAAAATTGTCTAGAGCCAAGTAAGATACAAACAAGAAATTCCATAATTTTATGGAATCAAGAGGGGGTATTTGCATGTCAAAAATTATATCATGTTTTACATATTTATCGAAACCGGTGTTATTTATGTTATCGTATAATAACAGATCTCATTGCATATACAAATGATAATAAAATCCAGTGTTATTTATTTTGTGGATCAAGTCACGACAATTTAGTTTAAGTTGCAAATTTTAGACATGCATATGATTGGTATGTTTGTTTTTATTTGAAATCTGTTGACGTCACTGTACCTCAAATGAACAATAAACGCATTAAATTGACACCACTGGTGGTTGATAAATATAACAATTCTGAACAAAGAATTTAAGAATATAAACACTTTATTTGAAAGCAACTATGTCAAAACTGACATAAATGACATATATATAATACAATAAAATGAGAGGCAAATGGTTTAGTAAAACGGTCACGAGATTCAATAAAATAAACAATTCTGTCTAATAAACAATAATAAACATTTTTTGCCTTTGAATGTAGGAAATGTGACTCATCCACATGTCTATAAACACCACTATTTCAATCAACTGTTTTTTAGTTTTACAAATTTTGATAAATTTTGATATTTCAATCTAACAAACACTTACATATTGGCTCATGTTCAAATCACAATAATCACAATTTCAGAAGTAAAATAAAGTAAAAACTTTAACAAAGGATAAATCAAAACAACGATACTTATACATGTTCGAATCACAATCCAAAAGCAAAGTAAAAACTTTGAAACTGACAAGTTTGGTGACATACGTAAACTTCCACCAGAAAAGTAAGGTCGTGTACTTCGGAAGGGTGAGCAACTTCTGTCTGGCTAGCTACACTATGTGTAATTCATCTTAAGTATGAAAGGAACATGGAAATATGGTAGTATACTTATAAACAATAATAATAATAAAAACATCAATACCTTAAAACGTATAGGGAGAAGCTGATAGATTTTGGGATGCAAAAGTGACTGTGATAGAAGTGCAAAATGTTATAGGAATCTCATAGACAAGGGAACAACCACATTAGTCTGAGTAAGTGAATGGTAATTAATGTTACCAGTTGTCGTTGTTGTTGTTGCTGTCGTCGTTGTTTTACCGACTGCAGAAATTGCTTTTATAGTTGTTGTCGTTGTACCTGCCAAATAATTGGTATTAAATATTTTTTATTGTCAATTGGAATTTCAAAAGTTTAAACTAATTGTTTTGAAATGATTTTTTGAAAAAAGACCTTTTAAGTTGACAAAAACCGTAATTCGACTTAACAAAAGACGCAACTACAGACCGGGAGAAGAAATGATAAAACATTATGTTTATGCAGCTTTTGACAAGGATAAATCAAAAACAACCATACTAATACATGTTCGAATCAAAACCCAGAAGCAAAGTAAAAACATTAGAACTGCAATACGCGAACTTCCACCAAGGATGTGAGACCGGGTGTTCCGGAAGTGTAAGCACCTCCTATCTAGCTAGCTACATCTGTCACGTGTGTAAATTAACTTAAATATGAGAGGAACACGGAAATATGGGACGTCAAGTATATCATGGATGATAAATATTTGATAAAGAAACACTATACTTATCAACAATGATAATATCCATGCCACAAAACTTTGAGGGAGAAAGCTGATCAACTTAAGGATGCAAAAATGACTCTCTTATAACTGGGAGATACTACATTTGTATTAGTAAGTGAATGGTTATTAATATTAAATGTTGTTGTTGATGTTTTTTAGCTGCAGTGGTTGCTTTTGTAATTGTTTAAATTTGTATTATTATTTTTATTGTCAATTAGAATTTAAAATTGCAAACTAACTGTTTTGAAATAATATGTTGAAAATTTGACTTTTTTGGTTAACAAAAACCGTAATTCGACTTAACAAACGACTTAATTACAGACCGGAACAAGGAATGATTAAAACAATTTTTTTATACAGCGTCTAACAAGAATCGATGATTGTAGTCAGACACTTTTCATTATCCAATATATCACATTTTTAGAGCAGTTGATCTGTATGTAAACATCAAATTTTTGAAAAACAGAACTCTGGACAGGCCATTGTCTGGTCATGTGACAAGCTTCAATTTGTGAATACTGGGTACAAAAAGATATTCGTCAAACGATGTCACTAAAAGTCAATGCTTCAACCTTTACTGTTTTCTTAAATTCGAGATAGAGAGACATTATCTAGGAACAAGATCAAAGAATTCATTTATGATGTTTTGTTGCATTTTAATCATTTAGATATCAAACAATTTCTTTTCCTTATTACTTTTTCAGTGTTACAATAAGCAGAAGATTTCTCAAATTGTTGAGATTTTCTGGAAAAGTAGTTTTATAGTGTGATGAAGAATTTTACAACTATTTTAAATTTTTTGCACATTTCTTTACATCATTTGCAAGAATTGAACAATGCAACAAACACACCCAACCTTAGCCGTGATTGTGATTATTTTATCGACCTTGTAATATCAATTTCAGGTTTTATAAAGATTATAAGATGTTTCGCCAAACCTCTGCCTGCGCCATCACCAACTTTCACGCCATTTCCATCGCCTGTTATGAGACCATTTGGTCCAACACAATTGCTATCTTTGTGAACAAATCCAGGTTCTGGACAATTCACGGACTTTGTAGAACGATATAAAAAATACCACCCAATTATTTATGGCGTTATTGCATATTATGGATTAAAGAAGTGATAAACATACTTCTGATGTATTTGGTCCAATCCTATAAAAGTAACGAATATAACAGTAGAATGTAAAATAAGATAAACGATTTGCTGTATAGCAACTAATATATACGATACAGCAAACAAAAGTTTTAAATAAACAATGCATATGTCAACAATTTAAGAGGGTCCTTACCAACAACGTCTGCAAATCAATTGAGAATTTGTAATTTACGAGTATACAAACAATACGCCCATGCGAACAGTATTAATTTTTAGGGCAGGCGTCGTTAGAGATCAAAAACAATAATACTCATTCATGTACAATTCAAAATCCAGAGGCAAAATAAAAACTTTGAAACTGAAAAATTAGGTAAAACCCGGACTGCGCCAGGGAAATGAGTTTGAATGTTGTGGAAAGGTAAGCACTTCTTATCAAACCACGTCAAAGGATTCACCATCTAATTAAATAATTGATGCAAACAATTGCAAAGTCCGTATTCTGACGTAATATTGTAGAACGCCCTTTTACAACCAAGTAAGAATTCAAACAATCTTACAATCACTATATTATATTATTAGTTAAAGAGTGTGATTGTGAGATTGCCAAAGTCCGTATTCCGGCGTATTATTGCAGAACACCCTTTATCAACCGAGTAAGAATTCATACTATCTTATAACCAGTATATTATATTATTGTTAACATAATATCAGTTAAAGAGTATGATTGTTAGATTATAATGGATATAAATCATAATGAATCACCCCTGAATGATAAAGGATGTTCTGCAATTATACGCCAGAATACGGACTTTGGCATTGGTTGCGTTAAATACGCAATTCAATGGTGCATCCTTTTGACGTGGTTTCACAGAAATTGCTTACCTTACTACAACATTTAACCTCACTTCCCTGGTGGAAGTGATTTTCAGTTTCAAAAATTTTATTTTGCTTCTACATTTTATATTGTATATGGATAAGTACTATTGTTTTTATTTATCTCTAACCACGCCTATCCAAAACATTCATACTGGTCACACGGCGAGTGATACAGACCGTATTGTTTTACACTCGTAAATTGCAATTTGAAAATTTCATGATTTGCAGACATTGTTGGTGAGGACCCGCGTAAACTTTTATCATGTGCATTGTTTTCTTCTCGATTTTGATTGCTATTTCGTATATATATATAGTTGCTATACAGCAAAATTGTTTACCTTATTAGACAGAAGGCCACATATTACTATTACATTCTTCACTTAGGAAGATTTTTAGGAATTGGACAAAATGCTTCTAATGTATGTTTATCAATTCTTTGATCCATAATATACAATAAAGTCATTAATATTGTGTGTTATTTTAGATCGTTGTACACAAACGGCGAATTGTCCATAATTTTGATTTGTTGACAAAGATTGCAATTATTGTGTTAGATCAAATGAGTAAAATGTAGAACATCGAAACCGATTCTGTATCAATGACGTCATATCATTGTGACTTTATGTTGTGTTCCGAACAAGGGATATATATCCGAGAAACTCGTGATCGCGCAATAGAAATGAAAATAAGCGTTTTTCAGCTACCATACATGAAACTTAACTAAATAGGGTAGCTTACGTGTTTGACCCTTTTTGTAGGTTTCAAAATTTTAACTTTGTTCTGGAATTTTAATTTGTTAATGGTATGTTTTTTGCTATATTTTTATCTCAGATTACGTTTGAATATTTTTTCAATCAATATTATTAGGAGTATCATCTCAAAATTTTGTTCAAAAACTTGCGAAGTTTGCTAAAGTTTTTTTTTAACTCAATGCTACTTGTATATTATTTATTTTCGTGGTGGCCAATTTCGAGTTTCTAAGAAAAAAACATTTATCATTTTTTAGGATGGTAAATTAGTGATTTGCGGTTCATGTCTCATGTAACGAAATATAATTCCCCATGAAAACTAATGATTCTATAGTATCAACACTGTTAAATCATCAACACGTTTTATATGTTCATTTTATTGAATCGCGTGACCGTTTTACTGAACCATTTCCCTCTCATTTTATTGTGTTATATTTATGTCCAGTTTTGACATAGTTGCTTCCAATAAGTTTGTTTCCCAAATAATACGCTATGGTAGAATTGTTGACTCAGGGATATTGCAAGCCTAGGCTTATCAAGGCCCTCAGAAAGTTTTATGACCGTCATCACAGTATTGTTGATAAGTTTGATGTCTCTGTGTCCAGGATTGCCCTGGATTTATTTGACGTCTCATAGTTCCATGTTTCTTTCACACAATTTTGATTACACACGTTGCGGGTGTAGCTTGCTAAACAGGAGGTGCTTACCATCCGGAGCACCCGGCCTCACTTCCCTGGTGGAAGTTCACGTGTCTAACCTAACTTGTCAGTTCCAAAGTTTTTACTTTGCTTCTGAATTGTGATTCGGACATGGATTAGTGTTTGTTTTTGATTATATTCTTAAATTCTTTGTTCAGAATCGTTATATTTATCAACCACTAGTGGTGTCAATTTCATGCGTTTATTGTTCATTTGAGGTACAGTGACGTCAACAGATTTCAAATAAAAACAAACATACAAATCATATACATGTCTAAAATTTGCAACTTAAACTAAATTGTCTTGACTGGAGCCACGATGGAACTGGGACCTGCTGCACCTCAAGTGTTGACCCTTTGTCTTTGTTGCTCCATTTCATAAGCACAAAATAACAGAAAAAGAAAAACGCAATAAACAATATTTGATAATAAATAACTTAGGATTTTATTATCATTTGTATATGCAATGAGATATGTTATTATACAATAATATAAATAACACCGGTTTCGAGAAATATGTAAAACATGATATAATTTTTGACATGCAAATACACCCTCTTGATTCCATAAAATTATGGAATTTCTTGTTTGTATCTTACTCGGCTCTAGACAATTTTCCGCTTTTTATATTTTTAAAATATATATAAATATGTAGACTGGTTGTTACTGTGAAATAGTTTATTTTATGGTGTTCATTTTTCGCGGCTCATAGAAAATATTTCAGCTTGTGGAATGATAATTTTGTGATTTGTTTTATTTGCGATTAAAATACAAAATATTTCAATAATATGTTAATTCGAAACGAAAGACGAAAATTAGGACACCATTGATTCCACAGTACATGAATGATAAAACCATGAAATACAGCATGTTAGGCAAGAATTTAGGAACATACACGACATGATCGTGGGCAGATTCTCAACATTATAGGTCTGTATTGCTGATACAAGCAAAATCCGTAGTTTGCCCAAATTCCGCAGTTTGCATAAAAATCCCGGCAATTTCCACCTGGAAGAGAAACAGATACTGTTACGTAATACAAATGCAAAGCATATAACCACTCAATTTGTCACGCCGTCATTTTGTCAGCATATTTTAAATAGTGGAGCCACTTATTTGATGTGTTCACGGGATGCAATTGGTTACGGACTAATAATTAAAGGGTCTTGGGTTCAAACTGTATGGTGGCATGTCCATTAGCAAAATATTTTATCACACTTTGATTACTAAACTTGCAGACTCCTAATTTAAGAGACGCGTGTTAAAATCCCAGTTGGTCTACATAGTATGCCGTTAATCGACACGTTTTGTGCAATACTGCTTAGTCTATCTGGCCAAAAATCATACGGCAGTTGGTAATGATGTTATTATTGCTATCAATAGTAGTTAATTGGAAGACTCATAAATGTTGATCTGATGATGTTATAAGGCCTATGAAATAACATGCATTTGAAGGCTTGTTTTGCTTATTGTATAAGTAATTAAGTTTTTTTTATTCTTTTATTCCATATTCATCAGAAATATCTTTCTGCTTTTCTGCGCAAAAGTATAAAATATATCATGACACACTGCTGATCTGCAATAATCATTCATTGGAGTATGATATTAACCTATCAACCGTATTTATTGCGTTTGAGTAGATTAAAACTACATGTATATTATAAGAAATGTAACTGCATCTAACCTCCGCCGCCGCCGCCACCACCTCCACCACCACCGCCACCGCCGCCGCCGCCGCCTCCGCCTCCGTTTTCGTCGGTAACACACTTGCAGTTTTTATCTACAAATCCAGGTTGTGGACAGTTGGGTTTCTGACGGCAAAGATCTAAAAAACAATAAATGAAATTATTGATACAAGGCTATTACAAGTCTAGGCTTATATGGTCCTCGCCATAATATTGCTGATAAGTATGATTTGTCTGTATCAAAAATAAAAATAGACGTTCGATAGTTCTATGTTTCTTTCATTCTCAATTTCACTATACACGTGGCGGGTGTAGCTAGCTAATTATAAGCAGTAAGTGTTTATCCTTCCGGACAACTTGACCTCGTATCAGTGGAATGTCATGTGTGCATAACTTATTAAAAGGAAAGTATTCTGTTGTTAACAAAAACATTCAAAACCAAAAACATATGTCCATAAAATTATCCTGCTGGGCAACCTGACCTCGCATCAGTGGAATGTCATGTGTGCATAACTTATTAAAAGGAAAGTATTCTGTTGTTAACAAAAACATTCAAAACCAAAAACATATGTCCATAAAATTATCCTGCTGGGCAACCTGACCTCGCATCAGTGGAATGTCATGTGTGCATAACTTAGTAAAAGGAAAGTATTCTGTTGTTAACAAAAACATTCAAAACCAAAAACATATGTCCATAAAATTATCCTGCTGGGCAACCTGACCTCGCATCAGTGGAATGTCATGTGTGCATAACTTAGTAAAAGGAAAGTATTCTGTTGTTAACAAAACATTCAAAACCAAAAACATATGTCCATAAAATTATCCTGCTGGGCAACCTGACCTCGCATCAGTGGAATGTCATGTGTGCATAACTTAGTAAAAGGAAAGTATTCTGTTGTTAACAAAAACATTCAAAACCAAAACATATGTCCATAAAATTATCCTGCTGGGCAACCTGACCTCGCATCAGTGGAATGTCATGTGTGCATAACTTAGTAAAAGGAAAGTATTCTGTTGTTAACAAAAACATTCAAAACCAAAAACATATGTCCATAAAAAAGCAATCAATAAATAAATAAATAAACAAATAAATAAATAAATAAATTTGTATGCTATAAAAAAATTCTAAAGAATAACTTGGA
This sequence comes from Anadara kagoshimensis, assembly GCA_021292105.1. Lineage (NCBI taxonomy): Eukaryota > Metazoa > Mollusca > Bivalvia > Arcoida > Arcidae > Anadara > Anadara kagoshimensis. The sequence continues at coordinate 53,606,672 of CM037869.1, read as the reverse complement.
CGGCATCTTATAACATCTTAGGGTTATAATACTTGATATCATACGGAAAGTGTAAGCACATTTTGAGTTTTTATACGTTGCACTACTAAATTAATGGAACGTCTAAAACAAATCATTCAAGTGTCATTTGTTCACAAAAACGATATGCAAAAAAGTAAATAACTCTAGCACGGATTTTGGTTATTTAATCAAGCACCATTTAGACTGCAAAAAAAGATATGTTTGAGGCATAACATATTTGTTGTGTTTGACAAAATAAATTTCAAACAATCAATTGAAATATTAATGGGAACCATCTGTGAATAATTTGTCGACATCAGTCCTATCACCAGATTTAAACCGGCTCTACATAAATTTTGCTTCATATGAAAAATTAATCAGCAAGCGATGATGCACAGGTTGTGCCGAACAACATTACTTACTTGCACAGTTGTACATAAGGTTAAGATGTTTCATATCGGCAAACGTAAGCTCGGTATTTCTTGTTGACAGTATTTTCTGCTTAGAAGGATCCTTTGCTCTGATTGTGATTCGATTATTGCTTGAAAATGCCTAAAAAAAGTTTAAATAGCATGACAATATAGCTTTTTCTGGATTTAAAATAAGTTACACAGTTGAAAACGTTCTAATATTACTTTTACCACAACACTGTTTATTACCCCAGTGTCTGTACAAAATCGAGAATAATGATTTTGTTAAATAAAGACGTGGTTGGCTATTTAATCATCAACTGGTATTGTATTTTGTTTTTTTAATTACATTGACTATTTTATCATTACCCTTTACATTTATACACTATAACGACTTTGTAAGAATAACCCCCTTTTATTGTTTTGCCTTCATAAATTCGTAAATAAATAAACATTTTTATAAGGTACCTTGTCGTCATAATGCATGATTGACGCAAAATCATAAGAAACTGATGTATCGATATCAGATGCCGCAAACTTATTGAACTGACTCATTAGTCCCTGTCGTACATTATTGGATTCGATGGTTATATAACTATCCCTGTCGGGTCTCTGGTGTTCATGAATAAATCCTAAGGCATGAAGAACCTCGTGTATATATATACTTCTCTGAAATGTACAAAATAAACATACTGTTACCCATATTATAAGGATGTGTACACTTTTTGAAAGATTAACGTCAATGTAATAAAAAATGCCCGTACATTATACACGTATAACATATTGATGAAGATCTAGACATTTATACCACTAACTCTTCATATACTTCTCGATTTGTATTTCAGACATGACAAGGGTAGCCACCAAGTAGGAAGTGTGTACTCTTTCGAAATATGCGGTCTCACTTCCTTGGTGGGAGTTCATGTGCTTAATGTTACTTGGGTATTCATTTAGTTTTGGGGATTGTAATTTCAATATGGACTGTAATGTTTAAAAAACAATGTTTAAATTAATTATTTCAAAGAAACTTATTATCTAGGTTTACAGAAATAATCACGAATAGCTGATGATGGATACGAATTGTGATAAATATAGAGTATACTCACATGCAGGCATCCATTTCTCTGTAGGGTAATTGGTTGATCTTTTTGAACTCTGCCAAGAAAAGAACTGCATCTAAAATGAATAACTCATGTGAGAATCATTGTTTCTTGGAAATGAATTGAAATATAGTACAGATCTGTTACACACTCATCTAACGAAAAATTTCTGCGGTAGCTCAGTTAGTAGAGTGCTCTCTCCGTAAGTGGAAGGTCGTAGGTTTGGATCCTGACCGTCCTTGGCCCAACACTTTAAAGTGCATAGTGACTTTCTTTTCGACAAGCACTCGGCATTACGAAATGTAAGTCACGGTTCTTTCGGATTGGAACTTAAAATAAACAAGGTCCCGTGTCACGGTAGGCGTGGCACGAAAACAAAACACCCAGCTGTATAATGTCATCAACGCAACACACAAGAAAAATGCTGTATATTTGCCTTAAGCTGGCGACGGGTCGATATAAGTAAAATATTTTTGTCTGTGACGTTAAACACCATTTCTCTAGTCATGTTTTTGCAATAACATTTTTATTAAAATCATGATAGAAGATTAAAAGATTTGTCGTGATTTTTTAAAATTTTGATCAAATAATATTTTGAATACATTGACTGTCATGTGATATTGTTGGGGTAGCTAGATAAACATGGTGGTCACCCTCCCCGAGCACCTGGCCTCACTTCCTTCGTGGAAACGCGTGTTTTACTTCATATGCCAGTTTCAAAGTTTTCACTTTGCTTTGGTAAAGTGATTAAGACTCTGGTTGGTAGTTTGAGCCACTGATCCGGTATCTCTGGTATCGGATTTTTTCCGAAAATATCATAAACTCAGTAGGCAATAATAGTGTATTATTGTCAGAGATATACTTTTGTCTAACTTTGCTGCTAGTTAAAAGTGAAATTCTCCTAAAACACAGGTTTAATAAGACTTCCTTATGCAAAGTATTTCTTAGCTAAAATAAAACTGGTATAAAATGTAATTTAGTAAAGTATATTGTGATCGTTTTGGTATCTTTCAAACCACTTGGTTTCAATTTTTTGGCACAAGCACTACTAATGAGGAATTGTATTTCAAAGCGATCGTCTAGCGCTGTAAAATCAAAACTGCCTTTTGGTATCGTTTCAACATCTTGATTTTTTTATAATGTTGGTACAAGCACTATAGATAAGCAATTGTTTTCTAAAGCAGCCGTCTAGTGCTTTAAAATAAAAACTGGTATAATATGTAATTGGTACGAATGTTTATGATTGCGCCTTACCCTTGTCCGTTTTGAAACTTCACGCTGTACCGATCTTGGCTGTTTGCTTCCCTGAATGTCAAACAGGAGACACTGGAGATTTCCGCCATGGCTTCCTTAATAGCATTTATTTCAGCAGCGGCTGTAATGAAATAAATAAAAATGATTTGGGAATTATAGGGTTTCTTTCTGGAATGAGATGTATGGTTATAGTTGTAATTTATAATTAAGTATTAATAACCATCAAAAACAAACATACCAGTCGTCCATGTCCAAATCATAATCCAGAAGCAAAGTAAAACTTTGAAACTAACAAGTTAGGTTAAACACGTGAACCTCCTCAAGGTGCTCCGGAACAGTAAAGACATGCTGTTTAGCTAGGCCCATCCGCCACGTGTGTAATGAAAATTGAGTGAAGGAACATTGAATTGTGGGACACCATATATATCCAGGGCGATCCTGGTCACAGAGGCATAAGACTTATGAACAATACAGTAAGGACTGCTAAGATAGCTTTCGATTAAAGAAGTCCAGGTTTTGAAAATTTGTCTCTATACTTACAGAAATCACCGTTTCTAAATGAAAAAGGCATGACGCCATCTTGCCAATGGTGTGTAAGGCTACGTACAGCTTTTCGTCTGTTTCTATTTTTCATACTGAAAATGAAAGAGGATTATCTTAGAATTACTTGATATAATATTTTACACTGGTTGATTGATTGAATAGAGCCTCAATCAAGCATTTTTAACTTATATCTAGCCGTCATCAGCTAGAGAAAAGTCGCAGAAATGTTGACCTGTGCAGAGCGCTCATGGCAATGTACAGTGAAATCTCTTTAACGTCTCGGGCCATCTGTAACATAGGGCATCGGATATTAAGGTCATACTTATTCATTCCCAAACCAAAATTCCAGAGCAAAGTAAAAACTTAATTGTTTAAACACGTAAACCTCCACCAGAAAAATGACGCCAAGGGCCTCAGAAGGTTGAGCACCTCCTGTAAAGCAAACTAGAGGCGCCACGTTTGTAACTAAAGCGGTGGTGATAACTATCCGTTGGAGCAATTTCACTGGTAGAACAAGTGCTCTATTACATCAGCACTTTAGATAAAAAAGGAGAAAATGGTGCTTATTTATTAAGTAGGTTACCTTTGTCCAAAATAATAATTATACTGCGGTTTTGTAAGGATTAAATCAAAGGCTGTTAATGTCAAACCATTTCCTAGATCTTTTTTCATATTGGCATAACCTGTGAAAATAAAAATGAAAACAAAAGTCGTTCATAAAATGGAGTTTTTTAGTGTACCACGCCTATATTTCATTATTGTGACTATAGGTTGCATCAGTTATTGAAAATATTGGCGTCGCATATTCGACGTCATTTGTCACGACAGGCAAAAAAACCTAAGAATATAAAATAAATGGAATTTAATATCAAATATAATCATAGATTCTGTAAACGGTTAAGGATCATCATCTGGCGATCGGGCATTGGTGTCCTGTTTTTCTATAACATCAGATTTTATTTAGCTATCCGCGAGTAGAACATTATTGGCAGATTTATATAAGAATTAGTTCGTGTATGTTAGGGAACTGCGAGTATGTGTTTGTTCTGTCTAAAGGACATAAGAACGACTTAACTGACTGAACTTAACAAGGAGTGTGAAAAAACTAGGTAAAAGAATAAGATTATTTTATGCCTAAAGAAAACATGCCCATCCATGTCCAAATCACAAAAGAAAAATTAGCAATAAAAACAAACGTTATTACGTTTGTTATACAGCTTTAAATGAAGACTTTCGTTAGTGTAATATTTGAGGTATAAATCAAAATTTGAAGCAGAACTTAAGGAATGAGACGTATCGTTTATTTCAAGTTCACTAGGACAGATGGCATTAGCATAGTCTCCTAATGTAGAATTATTAAGAGAAAGAACATCATCTAAATATGCATGCTGAGTTGAATGATTTGGCGGCAGATTTCTTTTCCTATATAACAATATTCAGCCTAAAGTTTGTTTAAAATAATAAAAATTAAATCAGCGAGGAATGGTGCTCAGTTTGTACCCATGAGTATACCGATTGTTTGTCGGAAAATTAAATTGACAATGAAAGGAACATGGATATATAAGACATCAAATATAACTAGTTATTTATATAAAGATTTCTAGAACGTCTTAAAGATAATCACCTTCCACCCCTCCGTAGACTTTTGTCAGTCTCTCGGTCAATGTCATGTTGTCTGCATCTTTTGTGATCCACTTCCACCCAAACAAGGATTCCACTCTGTGTACCTGGAATCATGAGTTCAATATAAATCAATGAAAACAAATATTTGTAACAGAAACTATAAAAATTGACACCAACAGTGCAACACAACAAAAATTGGATATTTGGACGAATAAAATATTACGATAGGCAATCCAATATATATTGTAGATAACTTTGAATTAAGGAGCATGCATTCTGCGTTCTCCCCTTAAGAGCAATTTCGCGAATATGTAAATTCGCGACCACATTCCATGTAAATATTAAAAATTGCAATCGATAAGCAATTTTCTATCTCCTTTGGCGGTCAGTTCTGGGTTTGAATGGAGTAATGGTATTTTGCGCACAGGTCAAAACCGTCTTACCGATGTTCCCGGGGTCAGTAATTTAGAACTTAAAGAACTAACAGTTAATCAATTGGCGTTTCCATGTTATGAATTTAATTTCCAAAGTTAAACTCCCATATTAACCAATAACCGAGTGGAGTGGTGCGGAGTAATGGTGTTTTACGCCAAAGTCACACTTTCTAAGCGATATTGATATAGAGTGGAGTAATTTTATTTTACGCCCAAGTAATGATTCTTGGCGGTCAATTCTTGGTTAAATGGATTTATGGTGTTTTGTGCACAGTTCAATATTCTCTCACCGATGTCAAGGAGGTCAGTAATGTAGGGAACTAACAGTAAATCAACCAGTGTTTTCCAGATTATGAATGTAAGTACCCAAGTTAAATACCCAAATTAGTAAGAAAATTAAATTAAAATACTTTCCAAAAGGGTAGAGCTCTAGAGTAATCACCTTCCGTCTCGCTAAATAAATCCGTCATGTGTTCATTCAGAATTGAAAATGAGGGACGTTAAATATTTGCAGGATAATTTCTGATACAGAAACGCTATTCTTATCAGCAATATTTTGATGCTGGCCATGAATCTTTTTGAGGACCTTAAAAAGCCTAGGTTTTTACGATATTCCTGAGTCATTTTTTATTACTATTATTTTTTTCGAGATTACAGGTAAGTTAAAACTACTGCGTTTCAATTTTCTTCGTGTAAATGTCCAATAATTACTTAAAATGTACATCACTGTCGTGAATATTAATGGTTCCAAAACAATTCGTTTATTTTTAATTTTGATATTTTGCACACGTTGCTGGTGAACTTAGCTAGACAGAAGGTATTCACCTTTGCGAAGCATTTGGTGCTGATAAATATTTTGATCATTTTGTTGACCCAATGTATTCGGGAATTTAAGGTGTCATTTTGGAGAACAGTTAAAGCTTTCAGTGTAAAACATGCTTATTTTTATTCTAAGTTCTAAAAATTTGCTGAATATAAATATAGTAGAATTTTAGTTAAGGAATTTATTGGTTGTGAAATTTTAGCCAGGTCTCACTTTCCCGGAGAATGTTCAAGTTTATCCTAATTTTTAAGTTGGCGAGCTATAAACTTCCCTTTGCTTAAGACGAATTTGTAAAGTTTTAACTTTGTTTTAGAGATTTGTACATGCACTGGTAAGTTTTTGCTAGATTTTTTCTCTTATTTTAAACCATTACAAGCTTCTAAATTATTTTTTCTCATGCCATTACACTTAATTTTTTTCTCTTTTCTTGACAAAATGATTAATTAAATTTGTCGCAAAAAGTGAAATAAATACAAAAGGAAACACTTCACACATTAAACAAATGTCCTACTCAGAATAAAACTTTTTCACACAATACTTCAACGGAAGAAAACATGAAGTTAAAACTGTTTGTTAGAGGGTTCCCATCGTATGTGGAAGGACGTTAGTTCGATCTCCAATAGGGGTCTGACCAAAACTTGAAAATAGGTAGTAACATTTTAACTCACTTTAAAGACAGAGACGCCTATTTTGAAATTTTGAAAAGTATAAAGTAATTTATTAACCAATCAAATACATGATCAAATAAGATTTAAAAAATCATGCGCATAACCGAAAAGACAGACAACCGTCTAGAGTTGTGGTTTGACATTGACATTTATTTTAAAAAATTCAGTATTCATATCTAGGTAAGATCTAGCTATAACTAGATATCGGGCCTATGACAGATCGAACGCTCTTCAAAATGAACACAAAGATTATAGCTCCCCATTTTTAACCCAAGACAGATCATACGCTACGCAATTAAACCTATGTTAGATTGAACACTTACCAAAATGGACCTATGGCATATAGAATGCTTCCCAAACTGAACCCGTGACAGATTATACGCTCCAAAACTGAACACCTGACAGATTTAACGGTACCATAACTAAACCCATGGCAGATCAAATGCTCCCGAAACCAAACCCTTGACAGATTGAACGCTCCCAAAGTTGAACCCATGGCAAATTAAATGCTTCCAAAATTGATCCTATGACAGATTAAATGCTCCCTAAACTGAACCCGTGACAGATTGAACACTCTCTTTTCATAATTAGAGATTGGAGGAATAGAGTTTTTCGTCCAGTCAAGAATCTTCAGATTCAGAAATGGTGGAGGTAACAAGAGTGCCCGATGGAATAGTAAATCAATTAATGCTAGCTGGTTCAAAGTCTCGAAAATTAAAAATAAGATAGAGAAGCGTAAAACAGTTTTACACCAAAGTCAATATTGATTCACTTATAACGAGGAAAAACAGTTGAGATGTGGTCGAGAAAACCAGAGTGCACGGAGAAAAGTAAAAAAAAACTTACCTGGGTTAAGGTCCCAAAAACTAAAAGTAAGAAGTAACCTTTCATCTTACGAGTAACTAGGATCAGTCCTCCACTAAGGTTTAGTGCTAGGACAGGATCAGAATGATGACCAAACGCAACAACTAGCACTTATATACATTTTAGAAAATCTATTTTCTGAAATAATTCAAATTTCCTTGATTTATGATTATGTCACGTTCTTTATTATTCATTTATTTAATGTGAAAAAGACAAGTACGAGTTAACGAATATCAATTTAGATAGAATAGTTTTGATAGATATTAATTGGAATAATTTATTTTAATTAAAACAACCTAATTCCCGCTTGTTCATTAACCTGGTGTTTGATATATACGGCGTAATCAATCGTGCAATAATTAAAAAGGGCGGGAAATTATGTGACTCAATAGGCTCGAACTGTGAATTTTTGCACATCAGAGTAGATTTGTTTAACTGACAAAATATTGTTGAAATGTTTCTTTATACCGAATTAGATGTTATATCTTTGATAAATTTGACCCATAGTCCCATATCACTCATTCTAAATTTTGATTTCATACGTGACTGGGGTAGCTAGTCATGCAATAGGTGTTAACCCTTCAGGAGCACACTGCCTCACTTCCCTGCTTGAAATTGTCTAACTTGGGTTGCCAATTACTTTGTTTTTTCTTGGGATTAAGATTTAGGTGTTGACCATAATGTTTTCGTTTCATTAATTCCATGGATAAAATAATATTGAAGGATTTCTATTAGTACTCTTCACTAAGCTTTTAGTCGGGAATCTACCAAAAAATAATCATGAAATTTACATATATAATGTGAGTGGGTAAATAAGAAGGCGTTATGATGTTTGCAATCTATTTTGAGTTGATGGTGTGTGTGTGTGTGTGAGGGGGGGTTACAAATAAAAATTAGTTTTAGAGTGCGTTTGTTTTCCTAACGCTAACGGAAATTACGGACCTAAAAAAGCGTTATTGTTTGATATGATTTATAGCAGATAAATGTGATATATAGATTGGTTAAATATCTTGATGGTTATTACTATAATATTGGTAATTAAGAAAATCGTATATTATAAATCTTCAATCGGAGAGGTCACATACTGAGACGGTTGCTTAACAACACCTGGCTGCAATTAGGACACGTAACAGGTGAATGAACACATTTTGCAAAATATGAATCTAATATTAGAAATAAAAAAGTCAATGTCTTGTCTTAGTGCTTATGTGTAAAATGAGAAGCTCAAGGTTGTCATTTAAGACTTACACTCTTACTTACAGAACAACAAAGAAGGCTGCGTACAAATAACTTTTTAGCGTAGGGATAGTGCATGCTCAGGTTTCAAAACTAAACAGGACGGGAAAGTATGTGACTCAATAGGCTCCAACTGCGCGCATTTTTGCAAGTCGCAGTAATTTCTTAACTAACAAGTCACCGTATATACGTATTGATGTATGAATGATTACATAATATCTGACAAATTTAAAATCTGAATAAATTTATTTATTATTAAGATACAAACAGTAGCTAGTATTCTGAGTGTCAAAAGGTCCTTCAGCAGAAACTTTAAAAGCTAATGTCCAGTTCTCGATAGGCGCAATACGCTAAAGAATCTTCTCTGCACAATGCCTGATATGACCACTGAGAAGAGAAACATTTCTGCCATTTCGTCTATAGCCTGTGACGTCTCGATATAAGTGAATACTTGGCTCTCACAAAGTCATTCAACTCCACATGCAGTTATATGAATTTGCAGATTATGTAGATCGATGTCATCTATCTTAGTGAGCTTTAAAATTAAGCCCTGCTTTATATTTAGTTTTATATCTCAACTTAATGATGGCACCCTAAAGAGAATACACTTGAAGTTATATGATAAAAATTGTGACTTAAAATTTTCTTCATTAACTTTCCTTTTTTATACAACAGAATGCATGCTTTTCATTTTGATGGTGTATTTGTTTCATAATTAATACGCTATGGTAGACTTGTTTTTGACGGAAACTTTATACAACGGAAAAAGCTTCTTACAAAAAAATTTCAGAAATTGTTGCAATTCTAGGCTTTTTAAGGCATCAAAAGTTTTATGGCCATCATCACAATATTGTTGATATGTCTCTTTATACCAAATCAGATGTTATATCTTGGATACATTTGACGTCCTATAGTTCAATATTACTTTTATTCTTAATTTTTGTCTTCAAATGTTGCTATGCAGAAGGTGCTTACCCTTCAGGAGCACCCTCCTTAACTTGCCTGCTGGAAATTCCTATTTTTACTTTCATTCTCAATTTTGTCTTCGTATGAGGCGGGAATAGCTAGCTATGCAGGAAGTGCTTACCTTCAGGAGCACCCTGCCTCACTTCCCTGCTGGAAAGTCGTATTTTTCTTAACTTGGTTTGCCAATTTTCATAGTAGTTCCTTGTTTTTTGGGATTCTGATTTAAGTGTTAACCGGAATATTTTCGTTTCATAAATTCCATGGATAATATTAGTTATCTGGTTTTTAGGCAGGTGATATGGAATTTTACATCCTGCGCCTCAGGAAATAAGAAAATCAGAAAACCAGGATTTACCAGCCGAGACATAAATGTTGTTGTTGTTGTGAATGTGCTTAAAGTGTCTTTCCCGATCGCTTTATTTGCATACCAGACATAAAAGTCCTCTTCAAAACTATCAAGTGGACGTTGTCATAATTTTTGGCAGTTGGGATAAGTTTATTCAGATAATTTTCAAATGATCTGACTGGACATAAAGGTGAGTCTGGGTCATCCGGAATAAATCCAGTATTGCCTTCCAAAATCAAAATAGTCGGCAATACACTTATATTTACATATCACCAAGTAAACAAAAACAAAAACAAAATTAAGCGGGGTTTCGAGCAGGGGACCAGGTCGGACTAAAATTAGAATGTAAATTTGTGAGAGTTACTTCCCTTTCGCCGTGCATTGGTTACCAGGAGAAAGCGATGTCGAGCTTAATTTATTGATAATATCGGAAATTGAAAGAGCAAAATTTAACTAGAATATTAAGATAATACACAATAAAATATATAGCATGTGTTAAATTGATTGATACTTACAAACTAAGCGTAAATTTTACTCTTTTTATTGCCCAATTGAACTGTATGTTGGCGGCCATTACCGCTCTATTCACTCTTTCTTATTACCCGTGTAATTTTTATTTATTACCCGAGTGAATTATTTATCACCCTTGTAAAATTGTAACATCGGTATTTACAAGGACCTTATTATCCAATCAGATCGTAAAGAAATTATCTGAAAAATGATAAAATAATATATTTTGCTCCAAGCACTACTGATAAGGAATGGTATTCCGAAACGGTCGTCTAGTGCTGTAAAATTAAAAATGGTATAATATGTAATTGAAGGACTTCTATGTGTACCCTTCACTAAGCTTTTAGTGGTGATTGAAAATGCGGAAAATAAGCGGAAATTTATCCAAAAAAAATAATTTACATAGAATTTAATTTAAGGGGGTACAAAAAGAAGGCCTTATGATGTGTGTACTCTATACTGTGTTGATGGGCTGTGTATAGGGAGGGGGTTTCAAATCAAAAGAAGTTTTGGAGCCCGTTTTTTTCTAACGCTAACGGAAATTAAGGACCCAAAAAGGCTTTCTTATTTGATATGATTTATAGCAGATTAATTTGATATATATACTTCTTATCTATCTTGATGGTTATTACTATAATATTTGTAATTAAGAAAATCGTATATTATCAATCTTCAATCGGACGGGTCACATACAGAGACGGTTGCTTAACAACACCTGGCTGCAATTAGGACACGTAACAGGTGAAAAAACACATTTTGCAAAATATGAATCTAATATTAAACATAAGAAGGTTAATGACTTGTCTTAGTGCTACAATTTGAAGCTCAAGTTAGTGAATTAATACTTACAGTCTACGTAAGATATTGTTTCCATTTACGGAACAACAAAGCAAGATAACGGAAGCGTTTGGAGGCGTTGAAGGTATTGTATTTGGAGATATTGTATTGTAAGTTATTTTAGTGAGAATCAATATTTCTAGTTAAAAAGCAATAAATAAATAAATAAATAAATAAATAAATAAATAAATAAATAAATAAATAAATAAATAAATAAATAAAAAATAATAATTACATTCAAAACCGAAAACATATGTCTGTAAAAAAGTAATATAAATAAATAAATAAATAATAGATAAATAAATAAATAAATAAATAAATAAATAAATAAATAAATAAATAAATAATAATAAGTAAATAAATAAATAAATCTGTATGCTATCAAACAAATTCTAAAGAATTACTTGGACGGCATCTTAGTTATAATACTTGATCTCATGCGGATAATGATATAAAGTATAAAAACCTTTTGCATTTGTACACGTTTATAACTGAAATGTCTAAAAATGTCATTCATTCACAAAAACGATATACCAAGAAGGAAATAATTCTAACAGGGATTCTGGTTATTTAATCAAGCACCATTTAGAGTGCAAACAAAGATATTTTTGAGGCACAACATATTTTTGTGCTTAGCAATATAAATTTTCAACAAACAATTGGTATATCAATGGGAACAATCTGTGAATGATTTGTAGACAGCCAGTCCTCTGCCCAGATTCAAGACGGTTCTACATAAATTTTGATTCGTATTAAAATTTATCAGCAAGCGATGATGCACAGGTTGTGCCGAGCAGTAATACTTACTTGCACAGTTAGACATTAGGTTAAGATGCTTGATATCGGCAAACGTATGCTCGGAATATCTTGTAGACAGAATTGTCTGCTTAGAAGGTTCCTTTGCTCTGTTTGTTATTTGGCCATTTCAAAAACATCTCTCAAAAAAGTTAACACTTTAAGTTTTTTACTTTCTATGAGGTCATAGATAAAATTATTTGGTGTACGCGTATGCATAAACCGCTTAGATAGAAAAAAATTACAATCATTCCTTAAATATTTTGAAAACATTGACTGTTATGTGACAATTGGGGTAGCTAGATAAACAGGAGGCGATTACCTTCCGGAGCGCCCACTCACTTCCCTGATGGAAGTTCGTGTGCTTAGCTAAATTGACCTGTTTCAAAGTTTTTACTTTGGTTTGGTAAAGTGATTAGGGCTTGAATTGGTAATTTAAACCACTAAATCGATATCTATGCTAGTGGTTGTTGGCCCGAGGATATCAAAAACTCAGTACGCAATACTTATGTATTATTGTCAGAAATATACTATCGTATAAATTCCCTACAAGTTAAAATTTGAAATTCCCGTAAAACAAAGGTTTTCTGCTTCCTTATGCAAAGTATTTCTTCGCTAAAAATAACACTGGTATAAAATTTAATTTGGTAAAATATATTTTGGTCATTTGGGTATCTTTTCAACATCTTGAAAACAATTTTAGTTTGATACGTTTGGTGCTAGCACTACTGATGAGAAAATTGATTTGTATTTCGAAATGCAGTCTAGTGCTGTAAAATTAAAACTGGTATGATATGTAATTTGGTAAAACATATTTTGGTCCTTTTGGGTATTTTTTCAACATCTTGAAAAAAATGGTTTCATAATTCTGGTACAAGCACTATTGATTAGGAATTATTATTTGTACGATTTATATTGTATCAGATCTTTGCAGTCAGAAACTCGACTGTCCACAACCTGGATTAGTCGTTAAGAACTGCAAGTGTATTACCGACGGAACCAGAGGTGGCGGGGCGGCGGCGGCGTTGGAGATGGAGGAGAAGATGGTGGCGGCGGTGGAGGAGGTTAGATCCAGTTACATTTCTTATAATATACCTATAGATTTTATCTACACAAACGCAATAAATACGGTTGATAGGTTAATATTATACTCCAATGAATGATCATTGCAGATCAGCAGTTTGTCATAATATATTTTATACATTTGCGCAGAAAAGCGGAATGATATTTCTAATGTGTATGGTATAAAAGATTTTTTTTAAAACTTAATTACTTATACGATAAGCAAAACAAACTGGCTAATGCATGTTATTCTATAGGCCTTGACACAACTAGTGGTTGATAAATATAACGATTCTGAACAAAGAATTTAAGAATATAAACATTTTATTGGAAAAAACTTGACATAAAAATAATACAATAAAGTGTGAGGGGGTGATTTAGTAAAATGGACACGTTATTCCATGCAATGAACATATAAAACGTCTTAGTGATTTAACAGTGTTGATACTATGAAATCATTAATTTTCGTGAGGTATTATTTTTCGTTATTTTTGTAGACACCCTGATCAACGAATTAGTATATATATCACCAACTTACATGAAACATTAACCCCAAATTACGAATTTACCATCCTGCAAAATGATACATTGGTATTTGTTTCTTAGAACCTCGAAATTAGCCAACACGAAAATAAATAATTTACAAGTAGTATTGAGTTAAAAAAAACTTTAGCAAACTCCGCAAGTTTTTGGACAAAATTTTGAGATGATACTCTTAATAATATTGATTCTACATAGTCCCAAGTTTGCAAATGTTTCACATCTTTTATCTACGTCGTTACAAGTTCCATCTCCGCCTGAAAGTAGAAGAAAACATTTCATATTAACTAAAAACATTGTTTTTAAAAAAATCCAAAGATTTCAAACAAAATTAAAACGTAACAGGTATTGGAAACCGAAAAAGATCAAGTTAAATCGCTTGTTTCACATCACAAGGTATAATATCAAATCAAAAGAGTCAATCGAAAACATCATCTAGTGCGTCAAGTTTGACCTGGCATTTTGACATTTAATCTGAAAATTCATTGGGTAAATAAGGGGCTATAAAAGTTGATATATAAGGACAGATAATAGTTATACTAAGTACCAGATTTTTATGGTAATAAAACATGCTGTCTTACCTAAATCACACAATCTATTTGCCCAATCTAATATCAAACTTAAGATCAAAAGATCAAGTCATACTTGACGCATTATTTAATTGAATCAGATGCATGCAGCTTAAATCAACAATAATGCATTTTGCAAAAATAACAAACACAAATATTCCGGTACATCTTAAAAACCACAATCTCAAAAGCAAAGTAAAAACTTTAACAAAGGGTAAATTAAGTTGCACTTTAGGAGCCATATTTGGTCATGAAGATACGCGAACTTCAACCAGGGAAGTGAGACCGGGTGCTCTGGAAGGGCACTTTAGGAGCGATATTTGGGCATGAAGATACGCGAACCTCAAACACGAAAGGGGGACCGGGTGCTCCGGGAGGGTAAGCACTCCTTGTCTAACTAGCCACACCTGTCACGTATGAAATCAAAATTTAGAATGAAAGGAACAAGGAATTACATGTATGGGACAAATATATCTAGGGAATATTTTTTGAAAAGACATCATACTTTTCAGTTATGCTGACAACGAAAAACTTTGAGGGTGGCGTTAAAAAAATGACTGATAGAAGTTCAAAACGTTAAAGAAATCTTATCGAAAAAGGAGGTAAATAATATTAGCCTTGCTATAAAACTTAGAGGGAACAGCTGATAAACTTAGGGATGCAAAAGTGACTGTGTTAAAGGAATCTCTTAGAACAGGGAAGTACTTCATTAGTCAAAGTAAGTAAAGGTAATTTATTTTACCTGTGGTTGTTGTTTTTGCTGTTGTCGTCGTCGTTGTTGTTGTTTTTACGGCTGCAGGAGTTGCTTTTGTAGTTGTTGTCGTTGTACCTGCCAAATAAATTGTTTAGTATTTTTATCATCAATTGGAATTTTAAATTTTTTAACTTACTTTATTGAAAATATTTGTTTGAAAATAGCTAATTTCAGTTGACAAAACAACTGTAATTCATCATGAACAAAAGACTTATGAAAAACAAAATGTAGACCAAGACCAGGAAAGATATTTTAATACAGCTTGTGGCTGTAAACAAAAACAGAGGAAGGTAGACAAAGGAATGGTTCTAACGCTTTTGCTTTATTTAATCTATCACATTTAAAATTGATATAATATGTTATTTTACAGCCAAAATTCTGGTTTCTATTCAAACAACATATTTAAAAAATGCAAACCTTGGAATTAATTTGTGAATACCACGAACAAAAACAATAGGCGCAATCAGAAACCACGCCTAATGACGGCACTAAATATCCAATCATTAAACGATACTGCAAATGCCCGTTTTTGTTCCTCATTTAGAAAGACAATGCCATAATATCTAGGTGCAAAATAAAAAAATCCGACGAATTTGATTTGTTGCATTTCAAACGGCTTCCCATAAAATACAATGACGTTTATTTTTCCCATGTTTTTTTTTTAAAAAACTACAATTACTTCCACATATAACGACAACCATTTCAAAAAGTTGAACTTTAAATAAGTTATTAAATCTCCTTAAAATGTAGTTTTATGGTGTTATGAATGACTGTCACAATATTATCTACACTTCTCTATGCACTGTTTACATTAGGTACTGAACCACATGACAAAAACACCCAACCTTAGCCCTGATTGCGATATGGTTTTACACCTAGTAATATCAAATGCAAGTTATATATTGATTATAAGATGTTGTGCCTAACCTCCGCCTGCTCCATCGCCAACTTTCCCGCCATTTCCACCGCCTGTTATGAGACCATTTGGTCCAACACAATTGCAATCTTTGTCAACAAATCCAGGTTCTGGACAATTCACCAACTTTGTACAACGATCTGAAAAAAGATACCAAACATTAAAAAAGATAATTGGCAATGCAACATCTGTATTATACTATTGTCAACATAATATTAATTAAGGCGTGCGATTACGACCTGATATACAAAAACAAACATACTTACCCATGTCCGAATCACAACCGAAAGCAAATGTAACTTTGAAACTGACAAATTAAGTTCAACACGTAAACATCCACCCGGGAAGTGAGGCCGGGTGCTCCGGAAGAATAAGCATCTGTCTAGCTAGCTAGACCCGCTACGTGTATAATAAAAATTGAGCATAAAAGGAACATGGAACTATGGCAGTCCTGTGGGACTTGAAATATATCCAGGGCAGTCCTGGACATAGAGACATCGTACTTATCAACGATACTGTGTGACGACCATAAAGCTTTTTTGGCATTGACACTTCCAATACCCCATTGGTCAACAATTTATTTGTAACCAGCTCGAATATGAATCCATTAATAAATCCCCACCCCCAAACGTATATTTTAAGTTATGTTTTATTCATTATGCATTAAGAATAAGGCACAAGCATGCTCCTTTGCCGATGGTAAATGCTTTTGTAGATACTCAGCTTGCAGGTAAACCATTCCAGAATATAAGAAATAAGTGAAATTGCATGGTGCCCAAAACATCATTCCACCAAAACCAAAACTAAAACCATCACTCATCTAAGAGACTGTTATGACTCCCATTAAAACTTACCTTGACAGTTATACATAATATTCAGTATTTTGATGTCATTGAAGGTAAGTTCAGTGTTGCGACCTCTCAGTATGTTCTGTTTGGATGGATCTTTTGTTCTGATCGTTATTAGGTTCATTCCTTTTGAGAACGCCTATAACACAATGACAAAAAAATTATCAAACACAAGTGCACAGATCACAAGCAAATAAAAAAATAAAGAGAAATGATGAAGTTTTATTTCCAGTCAAGATTCTTTACTCTTATATTTAGGGTGTAAGTCCATGAACGGTGGAGAAAACCGGAGTACTAAGAGAAAACCATATACCTTCCGCAATTGGACAGAAAAATTCCTTGCACAAATAATTCGGACATAAGTCGCAAGAGACACTGTGACTGTCTAGGTTCAAAAGACAATGTGTGCAAAAACAACAACTGACAATTTAAGGTAAACTATCGATTTTTTCCAAAAAAGTGAAGCCGGGCGATGCAGAAGGTAAAGTAAGTCATCTATTCATGCATTCACTGCCATTAAAATTATAGGATCTCTGCTGATATTATCTTACTTATCTTTACTTTCATTTTTTATTTCTTTATATCTTTTTGAATTTTATTTGAAAGCATTGAAAAATTATTTGATGGACCAAGATTAAGTAGTTTACCATTGCTTTTTATTAGAGATGCCCATCTAATCGGTAACTAGGTTATTTTTAATACACTTAATGGCACGCCATGGCAAACGACTAGACGCCACCTAACCAAATCATACTGACAATGTTTCAAGAACCAATCGATCACAAACGTAGTGGCCTATGTTCAAACCTAAAGGAAAAACTTTAAAAGTGGCAAATAAAATAAGACACCAGAGAATTGAGGCTAGGTGTTCAGAAAGGGGTAAACTGTACTTACATTTTGGTTATAGTGCATTATCGACCTGAGGTCATATGCTACGCTAAGATCTGTTCTAGAAGACGGGAATTTATTGAATTGGCTCATTAAACCTCGCTGTACATTTTTGGATAAAATTTCAATAACTTGGTCTCTATCGCCTCGTTGATGTTCGTGGATTAATCCTAAAGCATGTCCTAGTTCGTGAATATAAATACTTCTCTGAAAATAAAACACCCAAATAGTGTTTCTAAAAAAGTTCAAAAGTCTTGTCTACAATATGCTTGTAATATGTAATTGTATAATATATATCGGTTTAGATAGTATATCAAATAACCCTGCATATTCTAGAACTAATTTTACCAAAGATGAAGTTCTTTCCAACCATAGGGGAGTTCTCGAGTCTTTTGGTATCAATCTTAAAGAGGAAGATCTTGATCTTCCTTACTTGTATTGGATTCCTAAACTTCATAAAAATCCATACAAGGAAAGATATATAGCAGGCTCATCTAAATGTACTACTAAATCATTATCGGTAACTCTAACACAAATTTTGACAATCGTCAAAGATGGTCTTCAGTCTTATTCAGAAAAAGTATATTCTACATCTGGAATCAACCAAATGTGGATTCTAAAAAATTCTAAAGAATTACTTGAACATCTTGCTTCTAATACTTTATCTCATGTAAAAAGTATAAAAACATTTGATTTTTCTACACTATACACCACAATCCCTCATTCTAAATTGAAAGAACGTCTTAAAGAAATTATTCACTTGTCTTTCTTCTACAAAAACGGTAAGCCAAGATACAAATATCTGGTGCTGAACAGGGATTCTGGTTATTTTGTCAAGCATCATACGGATTCCAAACAAAAATATACTGAAGATACCATCAACAAAATGTTGGAGTTTTTGATAGATAACATATTTGTTGTGTTTGGTAATATAGTATTCCAGCAAACAATTGGTATACCAATGGGTACAAACTGTGCACCATTGCTTGCTGATTTGTTTCTTTATTCTTACGAAGCAGAATTTATGCAGAACCTTGTTAAATCTGGAGAGAAAACTGTCGCCAAATCATTCAACTCAACATACAGATACATAGATGACGTTCTGTCTCTTAACAATCCTAAATTTGGAGACTATGTAAATGTCATCTATCCTAGTGAGCTTGAAATAAAAGACACGACTGATTCCTCAAGTTCTGCTTCATATTTAGACTTATACCTGAATTATGACGCACAAGAAAGGCTACATTTGAAGCTTTATGACAAACGTGATGACTTCAATTTTTCTATTGTCAACTTTCCTTTTTTATGCAGCAATATACCTGCTTCTCCTGCTTATGGTGTATTTGTTTCCCAATTAATACGCTATGGTAGAGCTTGTTCCCACTACGGGGACTTTGTACAACGAAGTAGGCTGCTTGCAAATAAATTGTTGACTCAGGGATATTGCAAGCCTAGGATTATCAAGGCCCTCAAAAAGTTTTATGGCCGTCATCACAGTATTGTTGATAAGTTTGATGTCTCTGTGTCCAGGATTGCCTTGGATATATTTGACGTCTCATAGTTCCATGTTCCTTTCACACAATTTTGATTACACACGTGACGGGTGTAGCTAGCTAAACAGGAGGTGCTTACCCTTCCGGAGCACCCGGCCTCACTTCCCTGGTGGAAGTTCACGTGTCTAACCTAACTTGTCAGTTCCAAAGTTTTTACTTTGCTTCTGGATTGTGATTCGGAAATGGATAAGTATGTTTGTTTTTGATTACTTCAAGCAATCAAGGATAATGTCGTAATTGACTGCATACACCGTTTTATCACATTGTGTATCCATCCTTAGTCCAAATCATTACCAAAAATTAGATCGGAAAAAATGATGTAAAATCTGGTCTCTCTGGATTTTTCCCTCGGTTATAAAAATATTTTCTGTAACAATTGATGTCAGAGAATAATATCGTCAATTACGTCACATAGTGAAGAATAATGACAATTTAATGTGAGTACCGTTTTATCATGGTATATATTCATCCATAGTGGGGATTTTACAATCAATCGTCTTAATGTACCCAGATATAAACATTTGACGTAAAAGAACAATGCTTTGCATGTATCCAAAGTCGAAATTTAACAATAATGTTTTTCTTCAGTCTTAAATATCGATAGATCTCTCCAGCTAGTTCTGTTTTTCCCCAGCATCCTTAACTGCCATCAAAGAATTATAGCTGGGTGTAAAATTTCAATACGCATCTCTCTGTAATTCACATTGCAATTTGTTATATATATTTCGGGTTCTTTGGATATATTTCTCAACCTCTCAAAAAAAATTTGGTTTAACAAGTTAAGTCCGAGCCCTATTAATGAGGAATTGTATTCAGAACCGACCGTCTAGTGCTGTAAAAGTAACATTGTTATAATATATATATTAATACTTACAATTCGACAGCCACTCGCTAATGTAATTGGCTGCCGTTTACTGACCATTCCTAAAAGTGAACTGCATCTAAAATAAAAACATAAACGTATAATAAAGAAAATTTAAAAATCAATTTTCAACGGAAATAAAAACCAAGCATATTAAAATACAGACCTGTCGAAAATTTAAAACTGAACATAACAAACAGGAGTCAAAGCTGCTAAGTGTCTGAAATATATAATGATCAAAAACAAACATACTAATCCATGTCCGAATCACAATCCAGAAGCAAAGTAAACACTTTGGAACTGACAAGTTAGGTTAGACACGTGAACTTCCACCAGGGAAGTTAGGCCGGGTGCTCCGGAAGGGTAAGCACCTCCTGTTTAGCTAGCTACACCCGCCACGTGTGTAATCAAAACTGTGTGAAAGGAATATGGAACTATGGAACGTCAAATATATCCAGGGTAATCCTGGACATAGAGACGTCAAACTTATCCACAAAACTGTGATGACGGCCATAAAACCTAACAGAGCCACCAAGAGATAGAGAACAGTTCACTTAAAAGCTAGCGAGATGTAGCCAAGATAAACTGCCGATTTGGCAATAATGTATTACCATAGTGTTTAACTTATTACAGGCTTGTATTGTACACTGTTACTGCATAAGAAAATACATTCGCGAGGAAAAAATATAAGCAATTTTCACGGTGACACTGGTATCGCCAATATATATTATTATTATTTATTTCCCTCCGTTTACTTTTCCTGCAGACGGACCCGTGAAAATTTGTTCCGTTGTATTGTTTAGCAGGTCAAAACCGCGAAAGTTTCCTACCACTAATATTTCTTCTTATACAGTAATATGGAAATCCTAATAAAATTAAGGCAATGCCTGTTATTACAAATCAAAATATTCAATTCAATTAAAATTCAAATATAACCACAAATCATCCCAAAGTTTTTTATTGTTAAATTAAACCAAACGAATTTGTTAAATTAGGTATAGCACCCGGCTCGCTTCCCTGGTGGAAGTTCGTGTGTCTAACCTAACTTGTCAGTTCGAAAGTCCCTACTTTTCTTCTGAATTGTTATTGGGACATGGATTAGTATGTTTGTTTTTGAGTATGTAATAGTAAAGGATCGAATCACCCGATTAGGCAAAATTTTAATCAATACTCTATTACCGGCCATACAATGCGTAAGTACACATTTTATCCCTGTACAACGGGTTTAGCCGCTGTATCAAGTGATTAATACCTCTTAACGATTTTGCGGAACTTTTTGAAAAATGTTAAAGTCACAAATTTCCGGAATAACGTCGTTATAAAGGGGAAACTTACATCCGACGCAATTCCATATCCATTGGAAGTACGTGTTCCGCACAGACTTAAGGAGGTATCACATGGTACAGCAGCGAACCCAAACATACTTATCCATGTCCGAATCACAATCCAGATTTCAATTCCAAGTCCTCGGGATCCCGTCTTACTAGACAATATTCATCCGTTAACCAACGTGACTGTTATCTTGAACTTAACAACTTAAAATTCCACCGGCAGAGACACCGACCCAGTAGTAATAATCAAAAACAAACATACAAATCTATGCCCGAATCACAATCTAGAAATATATTAAATAATGTATTACCCGCTTCCGCCCTGAAATCTCACACTAGCTCTGTCCTGGTTTTGTGCTGATCTAAATGTTATACAGGTGCTCCTTGATATCTCGTCCATTGCTCTTTTAATTGCAGATTTCTGTGATGATGCTAACAAAATATAAATACAATCAAAGTAACTGTTGTGGAATTTTGTTTTCTGATATGAATACCTTATTTTGTAGTAATACTTTTTACAAGTCCAAGTTCTGATTGTTATACTTACATGGAGTGTCAATGAAGAGTTGTGATCTTATACGTTACGAAGGTAAATACTAGCTTGTTTTTTAATATAACAAAATGGTCGCAAAACATCATCCTAAAATACTATGTGGTATCTTAATGAAACTATAAATTTTAAACCATTTGCTTTATAGTTTATATAACCAATAACCTGTTGACCTAGTAAAGCCTAGGCTTATCAAGGCTCCTAAAAAAGTTCATTGGCCGTCATCACAGTATTATTGATAAGTTTGACGTCTCTGTGTCTCTGTGATTTCCCTGGATATATTTCACGTCCAATAGTTCAATGTTTATTTCACTCTTTTTTTATTACGCACGTGACGGGGGTAGCTTGCGGAGCTTACCCTTCCGGAGCACTTCCCTGGTGAAAGTTCACCTGTTTAACACAACTTGTCAGTTTCAAAGTTTTAACTTTGCTTCTAGATTGTGATTTAGACATAAATTAGTATGTTTCATAAATATTATCTAGACCGTTAAACGTTACTTACAGAAACCTCTTGCAAATTCATATGACATAACGGCATTTGGCCATTTATTTGTAGGATTTGTTATGGCTTTCCTCCGTGTTCTACTTCTGAAAAAAAACATAAAGACTCATTGAAGTCACTCTATACCTGTGTCCAACAGTTGACCCATCTTTTAAAATTCAACTATTTTATTACACACGTGGCGGGTGTAGCTAGCTTAACAAGAAGTGCTTAATGCTCCTTCCAGAGCACCCGGCCTCACTTCAATGTTGAAAGATCACGTGTCTAACCTAAGTTATAAGTTCCAAAGTTTTTACTTTTCTTCTGGGCTGTCATTCGGACATGGATTAGTGTGTTTGTTTTTGATTATGTATTTATATATTTTGTCAATTTGTTAATCGGAATCGTGTTTTTCCTCGTTTTGTACTACTGGAAAATATACTCAACAATATAGTTAAGGACCACATCAAAATCATTATTGAATTTTGTGTAACGTAAACCAT
This sequence comes from Anadara kagoshimensis, assembly GCA_021292105.1. Classification (NCBI taxonomy): domain Eukaryota; kingdom Metazoa; phylum Mollusca; class Bivalvia; order Arcoida; family Arcidae; genus Anadara; species Anadara kagoshimensis. The sequence goes on along the minus strand of CM037869.1, from coordinate 53,583,406 downwards.
ATCATTTCATCTTACTTCTCGTAATTTCATTAATGACAATTTTTCATGCACAAAAATGTATTTCATTAAATCAATTCAAACAAAAAAGAAAACCAAATTCGGGTGCGTTTTGTATAATTCATTTTTGGACTTTAGTTTATTTCGAGTTTTAAATCGCTCCCTAACTATTTTGTTGAGTATAAATCAATATTGTTTTGGTCTTTTATGCCTATATTCAATAAAAAGTCGGGGGTTGATCAGTGGTACCTTTCTTGTCATGTTTGGTCATTTCTTATATAAATATGTATTTTGGTTTCGTTGGGAGTCTAGTGATGATGTTTAACGTGCCAGTCAATAATATTTCACTTATATCGAGACATTGACAGCTATAAGTGCAGAAATATTCCTGTGTGTTGCGCTGATGGCATTATACAGCAGAATTCTTTAGCGTGCCAAGCCCTCTGTGACACGGGACGTCGTTTATTTTAAGTTCCCTTCCAAAAGAACCGTGTCTTTCATTTCGTAATGCCGAGTGTTTGGCGAAAGATTAGTCACCACCCACTTTCAAGTCTTAAGTCAGACTGGCCCGGCCGGGGTTCGAACCCACAACCTCTCAATTACGGAGCGAGCACTCTACCAACTGAGCTACCGCAATGGTTTCGTTGGGAGTCTAGTGATGATGTTTAACGTGCCAGTCAATAATATTTCGCTTATATCGAGACATTGACAGCTATAAGTGCAGAAATATTCCTGTGTGTTGCGCTGATGGCATTATACAGCAGAATTCTTTAGCGTGCCAAGCCCTCTGTGACACGGGACGTCGTTTATTTTAAGTTCCCTTCCGAAAGAACCGTGTCTTTCATTTCGTAATGCCGAGTGTTTGGCGAAAGATTAGTCACCGCCCACTTTCAAGTCTTAAGTCAGACTGGCCCGGCCGGGGTTCGAACCCACAACCTCTCAATTACGGAGCGAGCACTCTACCAACTGAGCTACCGCAATGGAGTTTTGGTTTTGTTGGGGTTTTCTTGTACATATCTTTTGTTTGCATTCATAGTTTTTAACACGCAAAAAAACACTTTAGGGCAGCCAGCACTACACAACTAAATATAAAATAGGAGAAAGAAAGCATGTACTTGGTAAAAGCAAACACAAGTTAGAACAAGAACAAATGCAAATAAGCCACAAAAAAGCCAAGCAGAACATCAAAGGCAGTCAAGAGAAGACAGTCACATATTGGCACCACTGGTTATAAAATTCTCGACTTTCGAAAGACGTTGTCCCGCAATACGATAATAGTAATTTAAACTATCCAACTTACCTTACGATTGGTGATCCACAAACTTACACATTCGAACATTAAAATATTAACCTCATAAACCAATCAATAAATCAACATATTTTATGTGTACGTCTGTCATTACAAATTTGCTACCACTGCGGTAGCTCCGTTGGTAGAGTTCTCGCTCCGTAAGTGCGAGGTTGTGTGTTCGAACCCTTAACAAGGTCTGACCCAAGACTTGAAAGTGGGTAGTGACTGTTCCTTCGCCTAGCACGGCATTACAAAATGAGAGTCATTGTTCTTTCGGATGGGAACTTAAAATTAACGAGGTCCCGTGTCACGGTATGCTTGGCACGATAAAGAACCCTGCTGTATAATGCCATAAGCACAATGCATATGCAAAATTTCTGCACCTTCGCCTATAGCTGGCAACGTCTCAATATAAGTGAAATATTCTTGACTTGGACGTTAAACACCATTGCTCGTCTCAACTCGACTCCATAACTAATTTAAGAAAAAATATGATAATATATATTTGATTTCATTTTTATCATTATCATTATTTTAAATTTTAAAAGAAAATCGTAAAAAAAATTATTTTTGATCACGTGTAAACTTACTTGTCTCCATGGAAATACTCATACTGTTCAGGGGTTAGGATTAAATCAAACTCTGTACTAATCAAACCTCCATCCACGCTCTTATTCATTTTCTCATACGCTACAAATTAAAAAGTATGTCTATATTAGTTTGAGATAAGTTAATACTGAACAGTTGTAAAAAATAAACATATACTATTCCCGTAAGTCATGAAATATACAGTCAGTAGTAGCTTATATTGTCACCCTTCAAAGAAATTCCTCGCATAGCGATTAGTTAACTTGCCGGGGAACATAGAACTATGTTCGGAAATCTGCCGGGGTACATGAACGCACGCGGCGTATAGCGGTAAAAGGGAAGTAACTCGTACATCTCTGACGTCTAGTATGGTAAAAAAAACAAGGCGACAACGTATGCAAGTCACAAAAATACGAAATGGAAGGTAAAAAGATCCAACAGGTAACACTTTAAGGGTGACAAAAACGTTATACAGGGCTTTAGTAGGTTACACGGTCACATGTACCCCGTCAGAGATGAATATACCCTGAGCCAGTATAACTTATAGTAAACCAAAACTACATAAAATCTATATATATATAAATTAATGTCGTAGACAAATAAGAGATATAATTTGTAACCCGATGTTTTCAGTATGAGTTGTACAAAGTTGGTATTCCCATGTGACCTGCAAAGCTATTGGCATCTTATTATGTGCATAATCACATAACAGTGTTAATTTTACAGCGCTAGACAGCCGTTTTAAAAAAACATTTTGCATTTACGTTCTAGTATAACTAGAAATAGTTGTATATTGATTCCCGAGAATATTTGATAAAATGTTCTTTTTGTTGTACGTACTGTCCTGCTTCTTCTCGAAATATCAGTTTCAAAAAATTACAGATCTAAATTTACTGTTAGTTAAAATGTAAAATCCTTAAAAAAAACTAGGGTAGATTTCCTCATGCAAAGTATTTCCTAAGCTAAATTTAGGTAACATACCAATCCGTGCTCAAACCAAATGTATTGTGGTTCTTAGATATTTTTTCAATTTTATACTTTTATTTTTATTTTTTTTTTTTTTTTTTTTTTTTTTTTTTTTTTTTTTTTTTTGCAATTTTGGTCTAATCATTACTGAAGAGAAATCGTATTCCAAAACGATCGTTTAGTGCTGTAAAAGTACTGGTATTAATATGTAAATTTTTCAAAGACTTACTGTTGCGAAAATTTCCGAAAATACAGTACCTTCAACTCCTCCAAAAGCTTCCGTTATCCTATCAGTCAGGGAGTCATCAGTATCGTTTGTACCATCACCAATGGCAGTATCAGAAGCATGAGTATTGTTATCCGAAACTGAGGCTATGAAATGGCAAAGAATATATATAATTATTTGTTTCACAATTTTGGTTCAAACACTACTGATGAGGAATTCTATTCTGAAACGCCCGTCTAGTGCTAAAAAATTTACTCTGCTATAATATGTATTTTAATAATATCAATACAAATATATGAAACAGTCACCATAAAAGAATGCACTATCGTCACAGGTAGCAGGTCTATTCGCAGCATCAGAAGCAAACGAGAGAATATATATAAGTTATATAATAAAAACAGTTACAAATTCGTGCCTAAATCACAAACCTAAAGCAAAGTGAAGCCTTTGAAAACTCAAAAACTTAGTTAAAACGTGAACTACAGGAGAGTGAGGCCGGGAGAAGAGATAGGGTTTGCATCTCTTGTTTAGCCAGCTACACCCGCCACGTGTGTAATTAAAATTGACAATGATAGCAACACGGAAATATAAGGCATCAAGTATATCCAATGTATTTTTGGATACAACATACTTATGTACGTCCTCGAAAAAGGTGTTTTTCTAAGCATGTACATTTTTAAACATTGGTAAAATATATTTTAGTCCTTTGGGTAGCTTTTCAACATCTTCAAAATAATTTTGGTTTCATAATTTTGGTCAAAGCACTACTGATGAGGAATTGTATTCCGAAACGGTTGTCTAGTGCTGTAAAATTTAAACTGGTATAATATGTAATTACACAAATGCATTTGCAAATAGAAATAATGATAATATTTCAGTCGAAAATAGTTGCAGACGTAATATATTTTACTTACCTGTTCTAACATCGGCATTTGTTCTTGTTCCTATATTTGTTTCAGTTTCATTTGTTATCCCACTTTTTCCAGATATTGACATTGCCTAAAATAAAAGATTTTCTTATAAATTCCAGACATAAATTAAAAAAAACCATACTAACCTATGATCCAATCACAATTCACAAACAAAGTAAAAACTTTGGAACTGACAATTCAGGTTAGGCACTTGAACTTCTACTAATGAAGGGGTGCTCCGGAAGGGTAGACAAAATGTATAAACTGAATTGTGTGAATGGAATTTTCACAATAAAATCATTTTATCTTAAATAAGCACATTATTCAAAATACATTCTAATAAGAACAAATTAATTATAGTCTTAAATCCATTCAGAATTGCTTTGAAAAATTATTTACGTAAATGTTTAAATACACTTATTGGGTTTTTTAAAATTTGAAATGAAATCTATTTTCTTTGCAAAAGCAAACAAACTGAATGCGACAAGTGCATATTATAATTCTACTCGAAATGCATTTTCAAGACTATTAAACCTACCTGAAACAACAGTGAAACCATAATGAATATCACCATTAAACCCATTGTATTTTTAAAACCTTCCAATCCTCCTCTGTCCCACAGAGCTAGGTGATGGTTGATTGGGGATTCAAAGAATTGATGCGAGTTAATATACCTCGATAATATTTATATATTTCCGTCTGACATTGAACTGTCCTGTTTTTACCTGGCCTTTTATTTAAGACTGACTACTACGTTTAATTAACTCTTTACCAATAACACATTAATTATAAGAATGATATCTTTTTTTATGTCAAACTCCGTTATCATTTTTCTAATTAGGGTCATCAATTCCTACATACGTATAATCATTGCTTTTACGCTGTTATGACAATATTATTTATAACTATGATATCTCTCTGACCAGGATTAACCTGGATGTATTTAATGACTAAATTTTGATTACACATGTGGCGCGTGCAACTATCTATCTAAACAGGAGCTTACCCTTCCGGAGTACCCGGTCTCAATTCCTTGTGGAATATCACGTGTTAAATTTGGTATGCCGTTATCAAAGTTTTTACTTAGCTTCTGGATTGTGATTTGGACACGTTTTTTTATTTAAGGGAAATAATCGATTTAATACTTCTCTTTAATTCTCTTGTCTCGACTGACTATAGGCACCTCTCCAAAAAACGAAAATGATAAACATAGCCAAATACAAAACAAATTATTCATTTTAAAATCAGAATCCCACAAAAGCAAATTAAAATTTTAAAAATTGAAAAATTCAGTTAAACACATGAACTCATTAAACTCATTACCACCATGGAAATGAGGCGAGGTGCTTCAGAAGAGTAAACGATTTTATTTTTATTGTTAGCTATTTTTTATAAATTTTTGTTGTCTGTTGTCATATGTTTCTGTTTAGCTGTTTAACATAAACATTGATTTTACTTGTATTGTGTCGTGGTTGCTATGTTTGTAATCAAAAACAAACATACTAATCAATGTCCAAATCACAATCCAAAAGCAAAGTTAAAACTTTGGAACTGACAAGTTTGGTTAGACACGCTAACTTCCACCAAAGAAGTGAGGCTAGGTTCTCCAGAAGGGTAAGCACCTCCTTTTTAGCTAGCTACACCCGCCACGTACTTCCATATTAGCTAAAATGGTTTCTTTCCTTACAGTTTAAACATGATTCCAGATAAGTATTCTTAGAAAGAATGCGTAACTGGAAATAAAGTTTTAGTATTATTAAGCATTTATTTCGTCAGGAAAAACATCTAAATGACAAAAAAAAACTTTATAATCGAACCTAATGTGTTTAAACTTAAGAGTATGTATTTATAGCGTATGTTTAAGTACTAAAATCAAGAAACTCTTGTAATCAGTTTTACTCATACAAGTATATTCCAACTTCTATAACAGACTATTTGCGAATAAATTGTTGACTCGGGGATATTGCAAGCCCAGGCTTATCCAGGCTCTTACGACGTTTTATGGCCGTCATCACAGTATTGTTGATAAGTATGATGTCTCTGTGTCCAGGATTGCCCTGGATAGTTTTGACGTCCCATAGTTCTATGTTTCTTTCACACAACTTTGATTACACACGTGACGGGTGAAGCTAGCTAAACAGGAGGTGCTTAACCTTCCGAAGCACCCGGACTCACTTCCCAGGTGGAAGTTTATGTGTCTAACCTAACTTCAGTTCCAAAGTTTTTACTTTGCTTCTGGATTGTGATTCGGAAATGGATAAGTATGTTTGTTTTTGATTACTTCAAGCAATCAAGGATAATGTCGTAATTGACTGCATACACCGCTTCTGGACTGTGATTCATTGTGGTGACGGCCATAAAACTTTTTGAGGTCCTTGATAAGCCTAAGCTTGCAATATCCCTAGGTCCGCAAATATAATATAATTTTCAATAAAACAGGTTCCAGTCTTTTGTTCTATCGTAGACTTGCTTACAGTAAAAACACATTAAAAAATGTAAATTACAATTTGCAAATTTTAAAGATCAAGTGGGAAATAGAAATGTATTGAACAAAATTGAAATATATTCGGACTACAAGAATAAAATACGGAAAAATATATGAAGCTCATTACCTGTAATACATATTTCAGTTGTTTTTTATGCTACATTTATCATAGTTTAAAAGGTTTTGAGGAAACACAAATTATACATTAATAGTGATAATGCTTATACGGGTCGTTTAAAGACTGTTGAAAATTTTTCTACGCATCATCATAAGGAAAGAATAGATCGTGTGAATCCATTAAACATTATAATAATAGATTATATATTTTATATTATTCATGTACTACGTACTGGAGACCGTTAATGTTATTTATGTATTACGCACAAAGATACCATTTTGTCATCCAGTTTCATCTGGGTGTGGTAGAGTTTAGAAACTTAGTTTTACTCCCTGTTAAGCTCTTTAATGTTATGCATGCATTACGTACTAGATACTACAGTCAAACCTGTCTGTGAAGGCTACCCAAGAAAACCGGTAAAAGTGACCTTTATAGGCAGGTGGACTTACACATATACAGGTCAAAATGATATGAATACAGAACAATTAAAATGCAATTATATTGGCCTTTATAAGCAGATGCCCCTATATAAAGGTTACCATTAAAGCAGGTTGGACTGTACAAATTTGTCATTCGTTGTGATTCGGATGTGTATGGGAATAGAGAAATGAAGTGTTAAACCCCATATATATATCTTTTCATTTACTAGTATACCAAGGCGCCAGGTATTTGTTATGCTGGAAAATGGGATGTTTTTGATTGAATAAATAAAAGATAAATAATTCAAAATAAAATGCAAATTAATTCGTAAAAAACGTTTTAAAAAAATACATAAATAAATAAAGACAGAAAGATAGAAAGAAAAGTATAAGTTGTTAATAGAAGTTAATCCATAGGTAATTGTAAATAAAATAGTTTTTGTAAATAAGTTCTCAAATTCTGGAAACAAAGAAATGTCATATGTTACAATTTAAGAAATCAGCCTAAACGCAATCATCTTGTCGGCATCTTTTGTGTAGTTTCCGTCTTAATTCGGAAATATGGAATTAACGCATTCCAGTAGGGATTTGTACTGTGAAAAATACTGTCAATGTTTTTATAGAAATAAAGTATCCGTTTGAACTCAAAAAGTTTCAGATAAATGTTTAATTAACTTCTTAGTTATTGGCTAAACTCACGTGTCATGTTTTGCATTGGTCAAGTGGTAGAAGGCGTGACCTTTTGCCTGGCCATGTGAGCAAAGGCGTGATTAAAGTTAATTAATCCACAAATTTAATTGGTCAAATTAAAATGTTGTCGTAGTGGATTCAGTCACGTGACCAAAAGTAAGCGCTGACAAGATTTTCAGATGCTGGTCACTTTGTGAACTGAACTCCAGAAATAAAGAACAAATATTTTATTAAATTGTTAATTTCATTTTAGAACCCCGACACCAGAAAGAAGAAAAACCCACAAAGTCACCTCTTCGGGGGTTGGCCTCGAAAGTGGAGGCCGGGTTGGAGTAAGTGGCTAAATGCTCGTCACGGTGACCGATGACGTGCAAACACACATTTAACGAGGTCCAGAGATCAAACCCAGAGAAAGCGGAAGTATAGAGATCGAACCCAGGAGAAACATAATTCAAAATAAAATGCAAATTAATTCGTAAAAAACGTTTTAAAAAAATACATAAATAAATAAAGACAGAAAGATAGAAAGAAAAGTATAAGTTGTTAATAGAAGTTAATCCATAGGTAATTGTAAATAAAATAGTTTTTGTAAATAAGTTCTCAAATTCTGGAAACAAAGAAATGTCATATGTTACAATTTAAGAAATCAGCCTAAACGCAATCATCTTGTCGGCATCTTTTGTGTAGTTTCCGTCTTAATTCGGAAATATGGAATTAACGCATTCCAGTAGGGATTTGTACTGTGAAAAATACTGTCAATGTTTTTATAGAAATAAAGTATCCGTTTGAACTCAAAAAGTTTCAGATAAATGTTTAATTAACTTCTTAGTTATTGGCTAAACTCACGTGTCATGTTTTGCATTGGTCAAGTGGTAGAAGGCGTGACCTTTTGCCTGGCCATGTGAGCAAAGGCGTGATTAAAGTTAATTAATCCACAAATTTAATTGGTCAAATTAAAATGTTGTCGTAGTGGATTCAGTCACGTGACCAAAAGTAAGCGCTGACAAGATTTTCAGATGCTGGTCACTTTGTGAACTGAACTCCAGAAATAAAGAACAAATATTTTATTAAATTGTTAATTTCATTTTAGGTGAGTTAAAATATATAAATTAAGCATTTTTGATTAAATAATGTTTAGAGTTTAAACGCTAAAAAGTTTAATATAAGTTTATGTTTAAAATAAGTCATTTAAATAAGTATTTCGAGCGAAAATTCCTGATTGGTCAACTTAAAGAAGTTATTTCATATTTTATGTTTTGTTTTATATTGTAATTTGTAATGTTTTATGTTTTTTTGACTTTGTGAACTGAACTCCAGAAATAAAGAACAAATATTTTCTTAAATTGTTAATTTCATTCTAGAACTCCCAGAGACAGAAGAGTAAAACAACACAAAGTCCCCCTTCGGGGTGGGCCTCGAAAGTTGAGGCTGGGTCCGAGGATGTCAGAGTCCGAAAAGTTAGGCGACAAAGATGTCGGATCAGGAAGAAACTAATTTCGAATGAAACCGGAAACACGAGATTCAAACCCAAGTTCCCAACAAAAGGCTTTATTATTATCACACATTTTTTTTCACAATAAATGGTGGAGGACAGAGGAGACATCCAAAGACCCTTCGCACGCCTAAGCGAGGAAATTCCCCACAGTAATGGACAAAATGGATAATTTTCGAAATTTAAAAACTAAAGGAATTTTTAAAAAAAAAAGTATGTTTTGGACAATTTTCTAATGGATTTTAACTTTTGGACTTAATTATAGTTACAAAATTTACATTTTCGGCGTTTCCAATTAAGTGTGTTGCTAAAATATTTTAAATGGAATCATGGAATTGTGATACAAGATTTAACTCTATCAGGATGATTTAACAATATATGTTCTGACGACGGAAAAATCATTTTTGGAAAGACTAAACTGCAGACCATAACGGAAAGTGTCATAATATGACATTGCTGGAGTGATTGCATGGACTAGAAATCATCGTTTGCAAATGTAAATAGTGTAGCATAGACTGATTTAGTTGTATAGACTTTTTGTTTAGTGATCGTTCAAAATCAGGAACTTTTCATTATAATTATCTCGGCATTTAGATATATAAATTGATGTATTTGACATTGTTTTAAATTAAGTCACATTGAAGTTAAAATGTTAAAATATTTGTATAAATTAGCATCATGTTTATTTCATATTTTATATGAACAATTACGTATATCCATCCCTTCCTGTTAAAATCATCATTCGCCTGAACCTAAAATGAATAAGCACAGTTTAATTCAAATCAAGCGCTGATAAAATGTAAAACTTTAAATATAATAGAGTTCATTAACTAAGTGGAACAATATTATATTTGCAAGAAACCGTTAGTTAATGTGAATGTTATAAACCAACTTAAGGACTAAATAATTAAAAGTTTTGATATATTTTACTTATAAATGCGACGACTAATATTCATTGAACTAAGTGGGCAAATATTATATTTTGCGAATTATCCGTTAGTTTCATTGAGGGTCAGCATATATCTATGGTATATGTAGCATAAAGTTAGGATACATCAAAATGTTTAATTGTTGAACGAAAATTTAAACTAGCCAAAATTTAAAGTAAAAGCAAGTTATTTTGGAAATTTTGTGATGTAATTTCGGAGTTGTGGAATGCTACTTTAATGAAGTCCCATCAGTACAAAGCATAGAGATTGAGAATTAGCGTCCCATCAGGACAAAGCAAGTGCACTGAGAAATAAAAAAATTAAGGGTCCAGAGAGGCCATAGCAGGTCCGAGAAGAGACCTATTGTGCGATATGAGGGTCCAGAGAGACTAATCGCACGGTACTTTAAGCAAATTGAGGGTCCAGAGAGGCCATAGCAGGTCCGAGAAGAGACCGTTTACGCAAAACTGTGCAATGTCGCAATGACGACTGTCTGTGTATACTTTTTTAGTTAAAAGTTTTTTAGTATACTTTCAGCGACTTGCGTTAATGTTAGTCAAACGTTTTTAGTTAAAAGTTTTTCTTAGTTTACTTTTGAAAATTATAATGAGTCATAAGAAATTTTAGAGATGATTTACAGAGACGTCCGTATGTTATTTCAAAATTTAGTGCTAAAGATGAGATCCGGAAACTCATTGTTAACTTGACTCATTTTTATATTGAAAAAAGGTTTGCTACGATTCACTTTTGTTTTAAGCAAAATTGATTAATTGTATAGTCAAATGCTGTAGTAATTACCATAGACTGCACAAAGTAGATGTAGGTTTTGATTAAGCATGTGATAGCATATATATTCTAACTGATAATTCACAATAACTCCTTAATTTAAAAAAAAAAGATCTAAAAAAATTAGCAGACACTTGCTACCTTTAAGTACGTCAAGTATAAAAGAAAGTTTATAATATCAAAAAGTTTGAGATAAAATAAATCTGATGTTTCAAAATGAAATGGTGTTTCAATTAAAATTCGGGACGAATTTTTCAAAGCAGGGGAATATACTGTTATGCTGGAAAATGGGATGTTTTTGATTGAATAAATAAAAGATAAATAATTCAAAATAAAATGCAAATTAATTCGTAAAAAACGTTTTAAAAAAATACATAAATAAATAAAGACAGAAAGATAGAAAGAAAAGTATAAGTTGTTAATAGAAGTTAATCCATAGGTAATTGTAAATAAAATAGTTTTTGTAAATAAGTTCTCAAATTCTGGAAACAAAGAAATGTCATATGTTACAATTTAAGAAATCAGCCTAAACGCAATCATCTTGTCGGCATCTTTTGTGTAGTTTCCGTCTTAATTCGGAAATATGGAATTAACGCATTCCAGTAGGGATTTGTACTGTGAAAAATACTGTCAATGTTTTTATAGAAATAAAGTATCCGTTTGAACTCAAAAAGTTTCAGATAAATGTTTAATTAACTTCTTAGTTATTGGCTAAACTCACGTGTCATGTTTTGCATTGGTCAAGTGGTAGAAGGCGTGACCTTTTGCCTGGCCATGTGAGCAAAGGCGTGATTAAAGTTAATTAATCCACAAATTTAATTGGTCAAATTAAAATGTTGTCGTAGTGGATTCAGTCACGTGACCAAAAGTAAGCGCTGACAAGATTTTCAGATGCTGGTCACTTTGTGAACTGAACTCCAGAAATAAAGAACAAATATTTTATTAAATTGTTAATTTCATTTTAGGTGAGTTAAAATATATAAATTAAGCATTTTTGATTAAATAATGTTTAGAGTTTAAACGCTAAAAAGTTTAATATAAGTTTATGTTTAAAATAAGTCATTTAAATAAGTATTTCGAGCGAAAATTCCTGATTGGTCAACTTAAAGAAGTTATTTCATATTTTATGTTTTGTTTTATATTGTAATTTGTAATGTTTTATTTTGACTTTGTGAACTGAACTCCAGAAATAAAGAACAAATATTTTCTTAAATTGTTAATTTCATTCTAGAACTCCCAGAGACAGAAGAGTAAAACAACACAAAGTCCCCCTTCGGGGTGGGCCTCGAAAGTTGAGGCTGGGTCCGAGGATGTCAGAGTCCGAAAAGTTAGGCGACAAAGATGTCGGATCAGGAAGAAACTAATTTCGAATGAAACCGGAAACACGAGATTCAAACCCAAGTTCCCAACAAAAGGCTTTATTATTATCACACATTTTTTTTCACAATATATTTTTCGAGAGTTGAGTTAAGTTGACTAATGGTGTTAAACGTCCCAGTCAAGAATAGTTCACTTATATCGAGACGTCGCCTGTGCGTTGCGCTGATGGCATTATACAGCAGGGTTCTTAAGCGTGCCAAACTAGTCGGAGCGGGCACTCCGCAGTGGTATAGACAAAATGTCATTCGACAATCAAATTGACAAACTTTCTCACACTAGTGTCATGAACCTTTACTCCAGTAGTTTATGTAATCCCTAACTTTTTTCTTGTCTTCTTTTATTTTCACTTTCATGTATTTATATTATGTCGTGTTCTTGTTAACGTTGTTTGTTGCAATTTACATTTTTCAGTTTTAATCGCCTCATTGGAAAGGCAATCCAAAATTTACTTTTTGCCGATTACGCCCACAATGTTCAAGTTCCGACACTGGCTGCCCTCACGGCACCAAATCAGCGCCAAGACAACTAATGGCGTACTAGTGTTTGTGACGTTATTTGACGTCACAATTCATTCTTTTTCCGTCTAATTTAAGCATGTCGGGCCTTTGTCGGAACATGGTGGGTGTGACCGGCGATCCGTCAATTAGGTAGCTAAGTAATTCATAGCTGTTTTATATCTAAGTTATCCCATTACACGATTTAGATAGCCAATTTGCATGATGTTTTCAATGTATTCAATAAATTTTGCTCCTATTTCCTAGACCTCTGTTGTCAAACCTAATTAATTTAACTTTTTTTTCTAAGTTCTGACTTAGGTTCAACATTCTCTATTTACAAGTTCATATTCATTTATGATAATTATGCTAATGCACCCTGACCACCTGCAGAATGTAATTAAACGTAAGCTTAATTTACAACATGTTTGTAAACCTGGAGAAAGAACTGTCGCCATATCATTCAACTCCGAATACAGGTACAGTCAAACCTGTCTTTAAGGAGCCAGTAAACGTGGCCTTAACGGGCAGGTGGTCTTTATATACAGGTTGAAAAAATATGAATAAAAAAGAATTGGGATACAATTCTTCTGGCCTTTATAAGCAGGTGGCCCTTGTATAGAGGTGGTATAATACTGGTATAATATGTAATTGTAATAGACTGTTCTAGTTCTAACAAGTTGAATGATCAAAAACCAAAGTTTCCTCTGTTACATTCGGTTTGTGATTGCAAACACGTTCTTCCTCATTGGTTTTGGTTTCGTAAAAACATAAATATTTAAAATTAAGATTTTAATTTGTGATTACACGCGTGGCGGATATAGCTAGCTGAACAGGAGTTAAATCTAACTTGTCAGTTTCAAAGTTTTTACTTTGCTTCTAGATTGTGACTCTAACATAGGTTAGTATGTTTTTTTTTATTTTAGAAACATTTCATTATTTCACTATCATATTTATATTGCACCAGTGTTAATTGATCAACACTAGACGGTCGTTTTGGAATACAATTCCTCACCAGTAGTGCTTGGACTATATTCAAAGAGTTGAAAAATATCTTTGGACCAAGCTAAGAAAATACTTTGCATTAAAAATGTACTTTAGTTAATTAGTATTTTTAATTTTTAAACAGCAGCAAATTCAGACAATAATATATGCCTATTAATAAACACGTATTGCCTACTCAAAGTATGATTACCATAACGAATCGGAGAACCCTGCTTCATTTTTGGTGGAAGTTCTCGTGTTAACCTAACCTGTCAGTTCCAAAGTTTTTACTTTGCTTCTGGGTTGTGATTCGGACATGAATTAGTATGTTTGTTTTTGATGATATAGTAAAAAAATTAAAGCTCGTTGAAGCCATCATCAAAAATAACGCATGCTTCTAGAAAGTAAAACACTAACATACCGATCAACGATCAAATAACAACTGACAAATTAAGTAAAACGCGCGAATTTTTTCGAACTTTTACATACAAAACACCGAAATCTTTTGGTCGAGGTCTGATATAGCAAACCCATATGGATTTCACCATGGTTTATTCCGTTAATTATAAACGAAACGATTCAGCAATAGGTCCAATATTAAGGTCAATTAGTGCAATAAATCGTTTACCGACCAGGGAAATGCGGTCGGTAATATTGATCACGTGATTATAACTGTATGATATATACAAGTTATTAATCATTTTAAGAAAAATCTTGCAGGTGTTTTATTAAATGTTGTATTATATGCAATATATATATATATATATATATATATATATATATATATATATATATATATATATATGAGTAAAAGTCACGGATATCTAAAAATATTAAGTCGCATATAAATTTATTTAGGTCATACTACAGACGCGTCAAAAGTTTAACGCCGAATTTAGCCGAAGCTCAGCTGTCTGACTGGTAACGAATATATGAATAGCTGGTGATTGATAAACTGTCGATACATAGGATGTGCCGAAAACTTTCGAGATATTGAGAACGAGGGACTAATTTATCATGAGATGCCAATTCTGCACCGATTCGTTAGCTTAGTATTTAACGTTCGACAAGCCTGTAGTGTTGTACTATATTTGCAATCAATCATCCATGAAAAAAAAACAAATGACCCATGTTTCCTTGTATATGGGTGGTAGCTTGATACTTAACCTACGTATAATGTGCATAAATAACAACCGTCTGAAAAATATAACGCAAATTATAGTCTTAAGCGATCAAAATATTTTTTAAAAGGGCCAGTTCTTGGGTTGAGTTTTAGGATTATTCCTTAACTAATGAAAATCAAACAAACGAATCCATGTCCAAACCACAATACAAAAGCAAAGCAAAAACAAACATACCAACCCATGTCCAAACCATAATACAAAAGCAAAATAAAAACAAACATACCAATCAATGTCCAAACCACAATACAAAAGCAAAGTAAAAACAAACATACCAATCCATGTCCAAACCATAATACAAAAGCAAAATAAAAACAAACATACCAATCAATGTCCAAACCACAATACAAAAGCAAAGTAAAAACAAACATACCAATCAATGTCCAAACCACAATACCAAAGCAAAGTAAAAACAAACTTACCAATCCATATCTAAACCACAATTCCAAAACAAAGTAAAAACAAACTTACCAATTCATGTCCAAACCACAATCCAAAAGCAATGAAAAAAACAAACGAGTTTAACACATGAACTTCCACCAGGAAACTGAGGCCAGTTTTTAATTTATAATATATTTTATTAAATTAAGCTTTAGGAAAAATACCTTGCAAGAGGGATTATGACTTTTTGGGGGGAATTTCAAATTTCAACGAGCTAAGATTTTCAAATTTGCAAAGTTTGGCGATATTTTAAAATACAATTACTGCAAATAAAATATTTTAACAAAAATATATTGTTGATGCATTACACTTTTAAAACTAACAAAATTATTCAGAACTAAAACAAATGACAAATTAAAGAAATATGGGCAACAAAATTTGTATTCTGGACGGGCAACAGTACCTCCTGTCTGAACCACTGGGTAGCTCAGTTGGTAGAGTGCTAACTCCGTAAGTGGGAGGTCATGGGTTCGATCCCAGTCTGACCCAAGACTTGAAAGTGGGTAGCAACTGTTCTTTCGCCAAGCACTTGGAATTACGAAATAAAAGTCACGGTTCTTGAGGATAAGAACTTAAAATAAACGAGGTCCCGTGTCACAGTGGGCTTGGCACGCAAAAGAACCCTGCTGTATAATACCATCAGCGCAACGCACAAGCAAAACTTCTGCACTTTCGCCTATAGCTGGCGAGGTCTCGATATAAGTGAAATATTCTTGACTTGGACGTTAAACACAGGTTTCGATATAAGTGAAATATTCTTGACTGGGACGTTAAACACCATTACTCAACACAACTCAACCTCCTGTCTGGCAAGCCACAGCCACCAGCCCACATGTATAATAAATAATAAAATGAAAAAAATACATATACACGATGACATGAAAGGAAACTGGCACTATTGGGTATCAAAAACCTAGGATAATATTTGGATTCTGAGACATTGAGACATTGAACTTATCAATCCAAATTATTTTATTGACACAATGGGTTTCATTATGGACATTAAATAAATGGGTTAAAAAATAATAATCAAAAACATACATACTAATCCATGTCCGAATCACAATCCAGAACCAAAGTAAAACTGTTGAACTAATAACTAATACGGACATAAAAACATTTTAAATCTTTAATTTTTTAATAAATCTGTGTATAAAATCTATATAAGTACAATTCAATAATAAACAATCTACATGAACACACAACACAAAAAGTTGATTTAAATACGGATTTCTGATTGTATAAAGTTAGCATATATTCTTGTTATAGGTCGTTCAAAGTCTGATGACAAAATAATTATTGTTTATAAACATGGGTGAATCAGAAATAGACAAACAACATTGACCTGTCTGCTTGACCTTTATTCATAAACATGTATTTATTATGGACTAGGCCCCGGTTTCACAATCATTCCTTAGCTAAGATTTCCTTTAACTTAAATCTTACAATTTTTAACTGTAATAATTTTGTTAATTTTAAGGTTTAAATTCTGGAATTTAAGTTGTCATTTTGAAGATCACCTCAAGCCTGTGACATCTATGTTTTTAAGTTAAGGATAATCTTAGTAAAGAAATGACTATGAAACTGGGGTCTGTATATTCAAGTATACTCGGAGATATTGCAAGCTTAGGCTTATCAAGGCCTTAAACGTTTTATGGCCGTCATCACAGTATTGTTGATAAGTTTGATGTCTTAGTGTCCAGGATTGCGCTGGATATATTTTGATTACACGTGTGACGGGTGTAGCTAGTTAGTTAAACAGGACATGCATACCCTTCCGGAGCACCCGGCCTCACTTCCCTGCTGGAAGTTCACGTGTCTAACCTAACTTGTCAGTTCCAAAGTTTTTACTTTGCTTCTTGATTGTGATTCGGACATGGATTAGTTTGTTTATTTTTGATAGAAAAACATGTACGTTTATTTCATTTAAAGCATGAGAAACATAGATTATTTATCATTTACTATCCATATATCCCTATATATAAAAAATCTTAATTCTTTTTCTGACAGGTCAATTGTGTAAGCCTATATAAAGTTATCATATTTCGGTTGACCAACCATATTCTTGTTTTAGGTTGGCCAGGATCCGATGCCATGGCCTTCAAACACATAGATGAATCAATCTTAATACTGTAAACTTACTAATTTTCGCTTATTTTGCGGTCATTTGTTTTGCGCAAAAATTTATATCGGTGAAAATTATATTATGCTCATTGTATTATAGTGCATATTAAAAAACGCGAAATTAAACTACACAGACATGTACAAAATTCATATACCTCAAAAAACAAATACACACGAAATTAAATATGATTACAGTAACACAAAATGGTAGCAACAGCATCAATTATCATGCCTTCTCACGCTTTATCTGATAAAATAACCCTTATATTCAAATAAACGTGCTACATAGAATGTCATTGGATCATGAAGGACCTATATAAGGTGTTTCATAAATCATCTATACAACCTCAATTAAAGAAATATAGGCACTTGGCATAGCAAAACCAAAATATAATGAACACGCTTAAACTGAATACATGGATAGTACAAAGTCAAATATTTGGTTCGATCGCTTCAATATAACATCGCTTTATAACAAAGGTAAAAATAGAGCCACCAGGGCTTTGTTATAAACGTGTTTTACTGTAACTTCAAATTAAGATTCTGGTTGGAATGTTTTTCTTTGTTTCTGGTGATAAATGGTTCTTCAATTTATTGTTTGTATTATATTTTTTTCTTTTCTTTTTTCTTTATTATATATTTCTAGACAATTATTGAAAATTTACAGACATCTAAAATTAATGTGTTCTATAAACATTTTTGAACAAAGACATGTAGTAAAATGATTTTATTATTTTTCTTTTTTCTTTATTATTTTATATTTCAAGAAATTATTAAAAAATTTACAGACTTCTAAAATTAATGTGTTCTATAAACATTTTTGATCAAAGATATACAGTAGAAATTTGTTTTTATTATTTTTCTTTTGTCTTTATTTTATAGTTCTAGACAATTATTGAAAATTTACAGACATCTAAAATTAATGTGTTGAATAAATGTTTTTGAACAAAGGTATGTAGTAAACTAACTAATTCAGCATATGGAAAACACATGTTTTAGCAAGATTTTGGATTCAAAAGAATACTTGTATGGAAATACATATATCTCCAACCACATTTAAAGCTCTTTACCATTGAACAGAAGAAGAGTGGTATTGTATTACTGTAAACGTATTTATTTTCTTGATGTACTAATTTTGGCTTATTTTGCAGTCGTTTGTTTTACGCAAAAATTAATACCAAGCGAAGATTATATGTTGCTTATTGTGCTACAATGCATATTTCAAATAAGGCGAAAATTTTACTGCCAAAATATGTTATGAATTTCCTATACCGCGAAAATAAATACACGCGAAATTAAATACGTTTACAGTTTCAGATTTTGTCAGATATAAAAGCTATCAGTTCCTGAGTACCTTTGACTAGAGATCAAGATATTAGTTACATTTTAGTTCGGATCTATTACTAGTATTTTTGTCAGATCAGTCAAACAAGAAATTAAAGTTTTGCAACTTTCTACTCAAATTGGCCTCTAAATTTTCAAGAACATTTGCTTAGGTAATCTCAAGTCATCACTACCATTTGTTCAGTAACTTTTTTTCAGTATAAGGGGTTTGGTGATAAATTTGGGGGAGACTTTCAAACAAAGAACCAATGGATTTTGGGACTTCAAAATAGTGCGACTAGAGTAATTTCAAATAGTCGCCATCAATGTTCAGTCAAGTATTCTTCATTTTAAGGAGTTTTGGCAAAAAAAACAAAGGAGACTTAAAAAGAAAACACAAAAGAGCAAAAGAGTATTTTTGAGACTTCAAAATAATGTGGCGACAATAGGGGGGCCATGTTAACATGTGATCTCAAATAGTCATCACCTTTTTTTCAATCAAGTTTATGTCAATATAAGGGGTTTTGACTTCAAAATAATGTGGTGACAATAGGTCGCTAAGTTAACATGAGTGGCGACAATAGGTGGTTAGGTTAACATGAGTGGCAACAATAGGTAGCCAAGTTAACAAGTGTGGCGACAATAGGTAGCCAAGTTAACAAGTGTGGCGACAATAGGTAGCCAAGTTAACAAGTGTGGCGACAATAGGTAGCCAAGTTAACAAGTGTGGCGACAATAGGTGTCCAGGTTAACAAGTGTGGCGAAAATAAGTGGCCAGGTTAACAAGTGTGTGTGGTGACAATAGGTGGCCAGGTTAACAAGTGGGGTGACAATAGGTGGCCAGGTTAACAAGTGTCACGACAATAAGTGGCCAGGTTAACAAGTGGCAGTTTAAAGAGGTGAACAATGTTTAAACATATAATGTTGTTTTTGATAATGTTGAATCACACTTGTTTGACTGGCCTCTTAACTATTATGCCATAGGTTTCCAAGGGGTGTAATGCGTGCTTCTATGGATACAAGGGTGTCTCTAAGGGGCGTAAGAAACCTGAACAATTGACGGTATGAAGTGAGTTTATAGTTATATATATATATCCTGATTTTTAAAAAGAAAAACAATACATGTATCTGTAAAATTTCAACAAAAAACAACTGCAATATAAGGTTGGTTTTTAATTTAAGGAAAATATTAGAATAAACAACATTTATATTAAATATAATGTTTTATATTAACAGTGTCTCAGAATTTGAACAATCAACTCTGGATAAATGCCCTGTATATGGTATAATAAATGGTACACATAAAATAAAGGAGAATAAATGCTAATGATAATTTTTTTCATCCTAAGACTATGAAATTAATTTGTAAAATTTTGTAAAATGTTTTTTAAGCCCTCACATACATGTGTTTACATTGCTACATCACAGCATATATAGTAACATCCCTTAAACCACAACAGACAAAATATATTGCGAAAAAAATTATGTCCGAGGTAGGAGACAAGCACTTCAGAAACATAAGCAACTGCTGCTAAATTGAAACCGGTAAAATTTCCTCCAAAACCCGTGGTAGATTATTATGTATAATACAATGCAATTTTATTGCTATATTTTGATAAAATGTCATTAAATTTTAATCACAAAAACTTTAAAAAGTTAACAATTAATAAATTAATATATTTTAAGGTTAATTACCCATACTGGCAAATCATATAACTGTAGATCAGGTAAATTTCCTGCTGGTTAATTTTGTGAAAACTGTTGTTTTGAGATATTTGCACATTAGTGTCATCTGATCATGGCTGGCATAATTGCACATAAATGATATCAAATAAAATATTCAATAAAAAGTTTTGTTTTCACATCTTAGTACTCTGTCACAAATTTGTGTAAAAAGAATTTTTTTAAAAAGCCAAAAATTTCCTGATCTACAGCATTGTGAAATCATTAATCTTTTGTCTCTGTCACATTAAAATACATGTTCGGCAAGAATTATTTGACTATCTAAACTCACAAAATGCTGTAAGATGCATAATCATTTAAAGATGCCAAAATAAGTTTCTTCTATTTCCCATATCATACAGGGTTTTATGTACTGATTTTTCACAATTTCTTCTCAAGGTCTTTTCACATAGTGAATAGAAAAATTCCTGACTCATTCGTGAATGTATAATAAATCAAGTGAAAATTAATGCCCTAAATATATAAACATTTTAGTAAAATGCAAGTATCACTTCCGAAATTTTAGTCTTTAAGAATTCTTCTCTTCAACCAGTATTGTAACCTGAAAAAAAAATATTATATTAAATGCAAACATCAATATGGATCTGTGTTCAAATCACTAGTGTGAGAAAGTCTGTCAATTCACCTGAGGACAGTTGGTGTTTTCTCTTGATACTCTGATTTCCTTAACCTTCCAAACCTGACCTGATAAAAACAGATAAAAGCTTACAGTCAGTATTGCAGGTAATCCATTCACATTCCCCTGTCGTTGAATGTTGGAAATTAAAAGACATAAAAATATTTACCTGAAAACAACAGTGTCGCAGATACCAAGAAGAATGCAGAATCTGGTCACATGACCAATCAACAGCAACCAATATTCAATCTTTGAATATGCAACACTAGCTTCTGGCACAAGTTCTCTGGACAGACTGATGGACAGATGATTGTACCATCAGGGGACTAATAAAAAACTCTTGACTTCGGAATAAATCACAGTTACCCCACTTCTTTTCATTTCTTGTAGCAATCATCTCAAGTTAGTGGTCAAGTGATCTTACAGTGCTACTGGGCAGTCAAAACCTATGTTGGACTCCCATTTGGGCAGATAAGTTTAACAATCTGCTTGCTAAAGGTCAGTACTTTTTGATGGATTTCCTCCACCCACCCAAACATGATTTCCTCAATAAGTGAAAGAATCATGACAGGGATTACTTAACCAACTCCTCTGCACTCCACTCCACCATCCCTAAACAGACTGCCTAATTGACGTATCGCGGGCCACGCCCACAATGTTTCGACAAAGGCCTGGCATGCTTGAATAACACACAAAAAGAATGAAATATTGTCCTAAATTGTGCTGTTTAATGACATCACTGACACTAGTACATCTGATTCATTAGTTGCCATGACACTGCTTTGGTTCCGTGATGGCGGCCTTTGTCAGAACATTGTGGGAGTGGCTGGCGATCCGTCAATTAATGATGGTATCCTGACTGGGGTGTCTAACACCATTACTCCACTCCACTCCACAATGCCTGAACTGACCGTCTTGATAAGGATGATGTCTCTGTATCTAAAAATACCCTGCATATATTTGATGTCCCATAGTTTCACATTCCTTTAATTCCCAATTTTGATTAGACGTGGCCAGTGGAGCTAGCCAAACAGGAGGTCCTTATAATATATCCTTCCAGAGCAACTGGCCTCACTTCCTTGATTGAAGTTCGCATGTTTGACCTAATTTGCCTTCTTCAAAGGTTTTTGGATTTTGGTTTGAACATGGATCGGTATGTTTGTTTTTGATTGTTATTTAATGATCTTGTTCTTACTGTTTTGACTTCTGTGTATTCTTTCAATGCATAATCTCCCCTGAAAAAGAAAATTGACAAAATAGTTTAACTGAAAATATAAATATAGAAATGCATGTTGGCTCAGAATTTCTTTAAACAGTCCCTTTAGATTTAGTTTTGGTAATTCCTCTAAGGTAACCAATACCACTGAGGAAGCCCACTTGGCAGAGTGCTTGCTCAGTATGTGGGAGGTTGTGGGTTGGAACCCCAAACAGGTCTGAACAGAGACTTGAAAGATGGTAGTGACTGTTATTTCACCAAGCACTCAGCATTTCGAAATAAAAGTCTATTTGAACACCATTACTTCACTCCACTCATCATGAAGTGTAAAATGTTAAGCCAGTAAGACCCTGAATGAACTTAAAAATAAACAAAATACTTACAGTTCTCTCCCTTGGCCTGACTGTTTGAATCCACCAAATGGTGTCTGTGGTGAGATTATGTCATAACAATTTACCCTGAAAAATTTACAAGATAATAAATAACTATTAACACAAACAAATCTGAAAGTGTAGCCAGGTCATCTGTTCACAAATGATTCCAGAAATCAAACGCAGAATGCATTGGTAAAAGACAAGAATGCTATGTACTGTGCCACTTTTAATATCCCCAAAAATACCATTACTGAAATACATTCAATTCCACATGTTCTATTTCAAAATAGGTACTTTTCATTGTTTATTTAAGAATTTCTAATGTTATTGACTGCCACTAAATAAGTGTTACCATTCCTATAGTTATAAGTGTTACCATTCCTATAGTTATCATGCTGTTTGGTGGTGTTCCAAACATTGGAAGGAAAGAACAATACTCCTTTGTTCAATGTGTTCAATATGTGTAAATGTAATTTTTTTTTAACATGAAAAAGTACAAGATAGCCAGAAATCCCTAGTGATTTTGAATTAAGTACGTAAACAGGGTAGAAATCAATTAGTGAATTTATTCTTTTTGTAACTCAATCACTAGTAAAAATTTCAAGTTGAATTTGAGAACTAGTATTAGAAATCACTTGTGACTTTGTTCCATTTTTACAACTAAATCACAAGCATGAACTAGTGTCCTTTGGAACAATTTTACTGGCTTAACAAATGTTGTTACCATGGTTACATATATACCTACCACACACTTCCAGCATCTAGATACTGTGCTAGGGACATTTGGTGGTGCTCCAAACATTGGAAGAAACTACAGACAAGGAAGGTTGAAGAATACTCTTACCACACAATCCTTGCATCTAGATACTGTGCTAGGGACATTTGGTGGTGCTCGAAACATTTGAAGAAATTACAGAGAAGGAAGGTTGAAGAATACTCATGTAATCAACAACTTACCACACACTTCCAGCATCCAGATTCTGTGCTAAGGACATTGCCTTTGTTATGTCCTTGGTTATCACACCTGCAGCAAGGCCATAATGTGTATTGTTTGCTCTCTCTACAACCTCACTCTCGGTCTTAAATTTCAATATTGTCTGTACTGGACCAAATATCTTTAAAATAAAGAACAATAATAAATATGGTAACAAAAAAATTATTGACTGACAACATGTCCTTTTATATAGAACTTGTGTATTCAAAACCCAGTTTGAATGATGAATGTTTGGGCGAGTGAATGGTGTCTTTGTCTAAATATTACATGTATTTTGTAAAATGTTTTAAAAAGATTTGACTTCATATGAGTTTGATGTACTACACAATTGAGGTATCACTGGTCATGCATGCCTATTATGTTCAGACACTGGCTGTCATCACTGTAGCGTCATGGCTTACTAATGATTGTACTAATGTCAGTAAAGTCATTAAACCGCGAGGTTTTCATTCTTTTTGCGTGTAATTCAAGCAAGCTGTGCCTTTGTCTGAACATTGTGGGTGTGGCTAGCGATCCATCGATTATAGACTCCATTTATAGTTTACAATATACAGTTATCATGGTCATAGACTCCTTAGATATCATAAAATTATTGACTTTAAAAATTGTTTGATGATTATACAAATGTCATATGTGATTTTGAACCAAGTTGATTGCACAAGTTTGTTGCAAGTTCACAGTGAATGAACTCGAGTTGTGCTTCTGAGGTACAAAATGTGTGTGATAAGGGCCACCTGTTTATAAAGGAGTGAAGTGGACTTTTATACACCAGTCAAAATTGTTTCACTTATATTGAGGCGGTTATGTCATAGATGGTAGAGGAAACCAGAGTGTCCTGAGAAAACAAGTGAACTGACAAACTGTTTCACATAAGAATCAGACCCAGGTGGGATTTGAAGAAGTAAGAGAAGCTGTGATCCGTAAGTATGCCCATGAAGGCCATTTTACTGGTTCCCAAAGGTGTGCTTTATAGACAGGTTTGACTGTATCTGTATACCTCTTCTTTAGCTATCCTCATATCATCGTTGACATCAGCGAACACCGTCGGCTGCATGAAGTAGCCTTTGTCGCCGACACGTTTTCCGCCAAATACTAAGGTGGCTCCTTCCTTTTTACCACTCTCTATTAACTTCATAATCTTATCAAACTGTTCATCACTTATCTAAAAAGAAATAAATTCATTTTTAGGAATTTTCAGTACTTATAATACAAAATTAGAAATGGTCTCCATAGTAATTCATATACATATAATTAAAATCTGTGAATATCTAGTGTTTTCATTGGATAATCCTGTTCGATTCAATTCTAAATGAAGTTGATGATGTCATAATGAAGCCAGCCTGCTGAACTATTGGCCAATATTCAATTCACATTTTTATGTTAACTTCCATCTTTAAGTATCATGATTATAGCAGAGTTAACAACTCAAAATAATATCAGTGTTGAATTTTCAATGTGAATATAGCATTAATTATTTATTCTGTACAATTTATTGAGAATTGACATGAATCGAGCCTGTGCACAGGTGTAAATTTGGAAATTTTTTTCATCAAATTATGTTTCGTTATTCACATATTTCTATTTTATCATGACCTTCACTCCAATTAATTTATCTGTGATTCTTAGTGACACCAATCATGCTAATGTCATTTCATCAGGTTGTGACCTTCACCTTTCACCTATGGCATTTTACTGTAGATTTGTTTACCTTTTATCATTGGTAACACTCACATCATTTCATCGGGTCATGACCGTCACCTTTGACCCATGGCATTTTACTGTAGACTCATTTATCTGTGGTCTATGTAAACACTAATGTCATTTAGTCAGGTCATGACCTTCACCTTTGACCTATGGCATTTTACTGTAGATTTGTTTACCTTTTATCATTAGTAACACTCACGTCATTTCATCAGGTCATGACATTCACCTTTGACCTATGGCATTTTACTGTAGACTCATTTATCTGTGGTCCGTGTAAACACTAACGTCATTTAGTCAGGTCATGACCTTCACCTTTGGTCTATAACATTTTAAGGTAGATTCATTTACTTTTTGTCCTTGTAAACACTCACGTCATTTCATGAGGTTGTGACCTTGACCTTCACCTATGACATTTTACTGTAGATTTATTTACCTGTGGTCCTTGTTGTGTACCAGTCACATATGGATCACCGACCACTCTATTTTCGGCTAGCTCCTTGGCTTTCTGGATAAATGTATCATAAACCTCTTCCTGGACGTATGTTCTTGACCCTGCACAACAATTCTGACCGTGGTTGTTCATTATGGCTGAATGTGCCCAATTAGCAGCTATATCCACTGAAAAAAACAAGTTATAAAATTTGTACAATTTTGTTAGAATTTCGAATTCCATGTACACTTTTTATTCCCCAAATTTCAAAGAAAGAGAGTGATAATGAATTTCAACTCCCGTCCTTTCTGCTGTCCAGACAGGTCTTCGTCACAGTAATTCTCTAAAACTATAACTCACTATTTTACAAAATCTGGTGCAAAGCATCAACACTAATAGGGGAAACACATAAAATTAATATGAGTCTTGTTTGCTTATTTTCCTGGGAGTGATGGCCTTTTAAAAATACGTAAAAATTACAAAACGTGCCTACAGGCAAGAGATCCTTAATCACTGAATTTGATATATTCATTTTTAAAATTTTTAATGTAAATTTTATAAAAATTTTCTTGAACAATGAAAAGAAACTAATGACAAACGAAAGGATGTGCCCCGAGAGGGGCCGTGAGAGGCAATTTAACCCGTTATTGTGTTTTAGAGGTCACACTTACCATCAGCATCTGCAAACACCACCAGTGGACTTTTACCACCCAGTTCTAAGCTCACACGTTTTAAGTTACTTTGGGCAGCAGCTGCCATCACAATTTTCCCAACCTGAAAAAAAAAAACATGATATAGATTTTCATCATATTCAATTATAAATGTAAAATCTTTCATTTTAGGGACATACTAGTTTTATCAGAGTATATTTCCCCTCCAAAAATATTTAAAAACTTACTAAGATTTTCTCCACTAAAAATTCTTGAGAATTCCATTTTTGTTTCAAATAAAAAGTGTCTTATTTGCTAACTTTTAATCATTTTTAATTTTCAAATATTCAAAAAATTAATTGTATTATTATATTGTTTATTCATAAAAGTATTTAGGATTACAAACCCATAATACAATTATATTCATATATTTACACAACCATGTGTTTGAATGACATTACAATGTTAAAGTCTGTAGTAGCTGATCAATAATAATTAAAAAAAAAAAGAACATTAATGTTTGAAACAGATAAACAATTCAAATGCTGAAAGGGGTTGGAGTGATGGAATTTTATGCCTTAATCAATATAGACTGAGAGGGGATGAATTCAGAAATGGTTGAGAAAACTGGAATACCACTGACTTTTGGTTAGCAAAATGACAAACTTTCTCACACTAAGATATTCTGTCCTTACCTAAATGCACTGAGAAACAAAGTGATCCATAATTGAGTGGTTTATTGCTGAAAGGGGGAATAACTCTGATAACATTAAAAAAACACATCTAAAATCTTGATGTAAATGAAGCATACAAGAATGGTATACATTTGTGGAATGAAAAAAGCTTAGGAAGGGGGTATGCTCAGAAATATCAACATAGATCCAGTGAAGGCGACTTTATCAAGATTTAGGGCAGTAGAGGGCAAAGAGATTGGGGGATGCTTTGAAGTATCACCTCAGTATATCTAGTGAAAGCCACCGTATCAACATCCATGTTGGGAGGGGAAGAGGGATGTTTTGAAGTATCACCTGAGTAGATGCAGTGAAAGTCACTTTATCAACTGCCATATGGGGAGGGGAAAGAAAGAAGGGAAGGGTATGCTCAGAAGTATCACCTCCATAGATCCAGTGAAAGTCACTTTATCAACAACCACATGGGAAGGGGGAAGGGGGAGAAGGGTATACTCTGAAGTATCACCTCCGTAGATCCAGTGAAGGCCACTTTATCAACATCCATGTGTTCTGCGATAGCTGCCCCTGCCGTCGGGCCATAACCAGGAACCATGTTGACAACTCCAGGTGGAAATCCAACCTGTAACACAAGAGGAAAAAAGAAATAATTTGTACATGTATATGTTTTTAAGTTGCTCAAATGATTGATTTTTTCCCAAAAAAGAAACAAACGAAATAAACTGGATAAAAAATTTGTTTTTTCACATTTTAAGTCCCAAAACCTACCTGCCAACAGACACTTAAAAAAGAAACAACCGCCATGGCCTAATTTATGAGTTGAAAGAAAAAACAATAAGTACTGGTACACTTATTGGCTTCAGGTATACCACTAAATCCAAGATACACTCATTCATGTCACATCACTTAATTTTAGAAAAGCCCAGTCTAAAGATGCTGGTGATGTCTCGATATGAGTGAAATATTTTTTAATTAGACATAAAACTCTTTTCAATCAATCATTCAATCTTACCTCCTTCAACAAAGCAGCACAGTATAATGCTGTAAGTGGAGTCTGTTCTGCAGGCTTGAGAACAATCGTATTACCACAGGCTAAAGCTGGTCCTAGTTTCCATGCCAACATCATTATCGGGTAGTTCCACTGTTAAAAACAAAAAATATAAATTCACGTTTTTTTAAAAATACATGTAAGTAGCAAACTATTAAAACTGAAGTGTCAAAAGGGAAATATGTTGCCATGGAGAGC
Organism: Anadara kagoshimensis; assembly: GCA_021292105.1. Lineage (NCBI taxonomy): Eukaryota > Metazoa > Mollusca > Bivalvia > Arcoida > Arcidae > Anadara > Anadara kagoshimensis. Next base: position 53,554,919 of record CM037869.1, on the reverse strand, counting down.
TATATATTTTTTGTATGATCCATACATTTAGTACTTTTAGTACTTAAACCATAAACTTGTATCAGAATAGACCAAAATAGCCCATAAATATCACAAACATTCTACAACAATGAGTTTGCTAATGATTTAGACAAAATTGACTTATGGCTTTTTAATTTAAATAAATCTCAGTAAATTTGGAACTTTGGAAAATGATGAATTTATCAATGTGTTGAAAATTTCAATTTTGACAAAAAATACTTTACCCACTTAATATTGGGGCATACTTATTTCAGCAATTTTACTCAACTATCATAAAAAGCACAGTTTTATTTTAACACCAGAACTTTATTACCGGGTAAGCACACTGAATCATTTATAATTGATTTTAGCACAGTGTTGTTCTAGCCAAGAGGTCAGACCACCAAAAGCACTAAACAAATCTGATGCTAAAATTTCCTGATTTACATGTACAGTACATTGTATTTATAAACTTACTGGAATGATTTGACCACAAACACCAACAGGCTGATGTCTTGTAAATGTGAAGAAATCACCGTCTGAAATGACAAAATAATATATACTGGTATTGCAGACATTTATCATGAAAATAATATGATAAATTTGATCAATTACTTTCATATTTTTTCACATCAAGCTTTTCGTACTTCAAAACTTATTGAGTACAAGTCCAAGGTAAAATCTCATTTGTGACAATTTTGAAGAAATAAAAAATATCAAAGGCAATTACAATGAAATTTTACTTTACTGTCCATGAGTGATGTGGCAATTTTGAAAAAAACAACTTATTTTTTAAAGATTGAGAATGGGGCATCTGGTTCTATCCCAAATAATTTTGATCCAGTGATACACCATTGAGTTAAAGAAGTTTTGGAACAAAAAAATCACTCCAATATAAATTATAACTACCACATACAACACTATAACACCAAGACTAGCTCAGTACCACCACAGTTATAGAAGGCGACCCCGGACAGATCTGCCCCAAGACTTAAAAGTGGGTAGTGATTGTTCTTTTGCCAAGCACTCGACATTATGAAATGAAAGTCACGGTTCTTTTGGATGGGAACTTAAAATAAATGAGGTCCCGTGTCTTGGTAGGCTTGGCACGATAAAGAGCCCTTCTGTATAACACCATCAGTGCCACACACTAGTAAAATTTCTGCACCTTCACCTATAGCTGGTGACATATTGATATAAGTGAAATGTTCTTGACTGGGACGTTAAACACCATCACTCGACTAAACTCAACTAAACAGGTATAGAAGGACATTGACTAGGAAGTTATGGGAGTAAAATACCATCACTTCAAATCTTATACCAAGACAAACTAATGCATTGAAATGTTGAAGTCCTAAATTGAGATTCTAAGAACCTGACTGATTAAAAGCGAGTACGTACATGTTGGGATTGTTTAAGCGAGTGTGTACATGACAGGATTGTTTAAATGTGAGTGTACCTGTCGATTGTTTCAGCCAGTATCTACCTGTTGGTATTGTTTATGTGAGTACGTACCTGTCGGGATTGTTTTAGCGTGTACATACCTGTTCAGATTGTTTTAGCAAGTACGTACCTGTCGGGATTGTTTTGCCCATGTTTTTGTCGCACCATCCAGCATAGTATCTAAAAGTGTCAGCAGACGCCTCAACATCTGCTACTGATTCCTCATAAGGTTTACCATTATCCAGAGTCTCAAGGCTCTGTATCACAAAAAGGAGAAAATGGCAAATAAATATAAAAATATCCTATACGGTATCATTTCATTATAATCCCACCATTTGTTCAATCAAATTTTGGAGTTGATTTGAGAATAATGTTTAATGTCCTAGTCAAGAATATTTCCTTTATATCTACACGTCGCCAGCTATAGGCGAAAGTGCAGAAATTTTGCCCCTGGGTTGTGCTGATGGCATTATATACAGCAGGGTTCTTTATCATGCCATGACATGTGACCTTGTTTGTTTTAAGTTCCCATTTTAATTAATCATGACTCATTTCATAATGTCAAGTGCTTGGCGAAAGAACAGTCACTACCCACTTTCAAGTCTTGGGTCAGACCTAGCCAGTGATTGAACTCACAACCTCCCATTTATGGAGAGAGCACTCTACCAACTGAGCTACTGGCTGTTGTTATAAAAGGATTTGGTGATGAGTCTAAGTAGGCTTAAAAAGACAAACATGGAACAAATGGATTTTGGGACTTCTAGGTTTTGTGTCGATAAGCAAGGTGACAAAGTTATCGAGTGACATTATTAAGATGTTTTACTGTGGAGATATAAAGCAAGGTGGCAAAGTTAAAAATGGGCGTTAATATGAGGTTTTACTGTATTATGGGGATATACAAGGTTGCCAAGTCATCAAGGGGCTTTATAACAAGGTTTTACTGTGGTGATATGAAGCAAGGTGGCAAAGTTAAAAAATGTACATTATAACAAGGTTTTACTGTGGTGAAAAAGTGGTGTCATAAGTCCCTGAGGGACAATATATGAAGAGCAGCCCTTCAGCACATTTTAAAAAAGAAGACAAGTTTTTTTTTAAAATAGACAGCAAATATACATCGCAAAACATATAAAGAAAAAGTAAAATTTGTGGAAGTAAGAGACAGAATTAATTCACATCAAAATTCTGACAGACTTAATCCACAGCAAAAAAAGTAACGAAATCTTTTGTCACCTTACTGGCTTTATTGATATATCATCGATAAAAGCCATTGATATGATATAATAATGCATTTTTTTAAACTGGTTGAAGATGTATTATAATTACAACCTATCATTTTAATGTATCTCAAAACCAACTGACATACAAAATAGAGTGCATATAATATTAGAAACATTTAAGACAACACCAAACATGCAAAATATTGGTAGAAAACTATCTGTCTATAAAAGATTCAACAAAAAATAATCATATTTTAATCATTTTTAAAATATTTTGATATATCGATTTATCAATATATTTTTCAGTTGATATATTGATATTCAAATTTTCATCAATGACAGCTTTATTGGAACCACAGTATAGTTCTCTCATACTTACTGCTATATACTCTTTGTCTCTTAGCAGCAACTCAGAAAACTTAAACATGAGGTATCCACGTTTTGATGCATCCATTTTCCTCCAGTCGGAGCCTCGCTTAAAGGCTTTCCTGGCAGAAGCCACTGCTTTGTCAACATCTGCCTAATATAGAGTTGAACATATTAGCCTGGAGTAAAGTGAAGTCGAGTAGAGTCATGGAGTTTTATGCCCCAGGCAAGAAATTTTGCGTTTCTGTTGAAGCAACCACAAAAGTTTTAGAGATAATTAAGGAAACCAGAGTGCCAAGAGAAAATACTGACTTCTAGCAAACAGACAATTTTCTGCTCAAGTGAGATCCAATCATTCCCACCCATCCCCAGCCCCAGTAAAATGAACTCTCACTGGGAAATTCACATTTTCCCAACCATGTATCTTAAAGACTTTCCTGGCAGAAGCCACTGCTTTGTCAACATCTGCCTAATATAAAGTTAAACATATTAGCGTTGAGTGAAGTGTAGCAGAGTAATGAAGTTATGGAGTTTTATGCCTGTGGCAAGAATTTTTCATTTCTATCGAGGCAGCCATTTACGTCCAGAGATAGTAAATGAAATCAGGGACAAGTTGTTCATAGCTTAATTACTTTAATCAGTCGATTAGTCAACATTTCATTTTTGCATAATTTAAAATAGGTTGTGAAATTAAACATGAAAATGTTAAAACAAGTAAAATTTCACAAAATTAAACCACACTGCTATGAAAATATCAATTTAATGATGATGATTTGTTGACTTTTTTGATATTTTAAATTTGTGTTAACAATTGATTAAACTAATCAAGCTTCGAACAACTGGTCCCACAGTGCCCAGAGAAAATATAGTACCGACTTCTAGCAAGCAAACTGACAAACTTCTGCCCAAGTGAGATTCAATCATCTCTGACAAAATTTCACCTAAACCTTGTAAGCAGCTGAGATTGATCTATGAAAAAAACAAGTAATGCTCTTTCAAAAGTGCACCCACCCACCACACCCCAAAAAAAAGAAACATTACTTGAAAATTTATATTTTCCCAACAATGTGCACAATCAAAATAACAAATAACTAATGGTCAATCTACTCCATCTAAAGATGGTTCCTGTAATGTTCCATAAAGATTGGTTAAAAAGCTTTCAAGAAAAATGGCAGACAAAATATTGGTGAAGTAAACACTACAGTATATGCCCCCACTTTATTTGAGGGACATAATCCAGTGACTTTGTTACATTTCTTAAAATTTACCTTCTGCCTTTGAAATTGGGAAAATTTAAAGTTCTGAAATACAGTTAACTGCATAATGACATGCTTACAATAGCTTAGGTTCCTCAATGCAAAGATGTTATATCGTGACAATATCTAGTATTTCACTGTTTTTTGGGGAATTTTAGTGATCAAATTGGGAAAATTTGAAGTTCTGTCAGAAATACAGTAAACTACATAATGACATGCTTGTAATAGCTTAGGTTCCTCACTGCAAAGATGTTATATAGTGACAATATCTAGTATTTCACTGTTGTTTGGGGAATTTTAGTGATCAAATTGGGAATATTTAGTCATTTTTCCCTAGGGGAAACTACCTTTATTCGGTAGCAATTTAAAGCAAACAAAATCACTGTAATGAAAAACAAACATATAATCCATGTCACAATCACTATCCCAAAGCAAAAGTAAAAATGTTGAAACTGACACATTTGGTTAAACACATGAAATTCCACCAGGGAAGTGAGGCCAGGTGCTCCAGAAGAGTAGGTCCTCCTATTTAGCTAGCTTTAACCATCACATATGCAGAGGTGGATCAAGAATTTTAGAAAGGGGGGCGTATAATGTGAGAGCCAAAGGCTTGAACCTTATAGGGGTGTAAGGGCATGCTCCCCCTGAAAATTTTGAAAAAATTGCGCAAAAATCCTGCATTCTGGTGCAATCTGAGCTGCATCAAAGAGGAAAAAATCTTTCATTCAAAATGCCTGTATCATATGTATTATTAGCGACATAAAGGGGGGGGGCATACACCCCCTACCCCACCCACCCACCCCCACTGAATCCGCCACTGCATATGTACATGTAATCAAAATTGAAAGTGAAAGCAACATGGCACTATGAGAGGTCAAATATATCCATGATAATTTTGGATACAGAGACATCATACTTACCAAATATATTGTGATGTCATAGAACTTTTTTGGTTCTTAATGAATAAGCCTAGGCTTGCAATAGCTTTTGGTCAACAATTTATTTATAAGCATCTTAATTACAGTCCAAACTGCCTTAAAGGTCATCTCTATATAAGGGCCACCTGCTTATAAAGGGCAGTAGAATTGTATCCCAATTGTTCTTTATTCATATTATTTGAACCTGTATATAAAGGCCACCTGCCCATAAAGGCCACTTTTGATGGCTCTCTTGAGTGGCCTATATAGACAGATTTCACTGTAATTAATTTTAGCGTAAAGATGAAGCTCTCTTACCTTATCAGCCTCTTGTATCTGACAAATTATCTCCCCTGTACAAGGGTTTTTGGTGGGAAAAGTTTTACCGCTGACTGAATCATGCCAATCATTGTCAATAAAAATCTATAAAAAAAACAAATACAATGTAAATTGCATTCAAATGTAAACAAGTTATACTGTATAAGAAAAAAATGGCGAGGAAGAAATATTTGCATTTTCCATGGTGACACTTGTACTGCAAATATATAGGTGAGTGTTCTACCACTGAGCTACCCAGACCACTACACCTGTTACCCATTTAAACAAGCTACCCCAGACCTGTTAAAGTGCAGGGAGGTCCTTGGTCTGACCCTGCTTTTTTATGTTCTTCCTGATGCACATTAAAATGCTATGTAATGATGTTCCTGATGTGACCTTGGCTTCATTTGAACCCACACATAACAATATAGTCTCTAAACTAGAAAAACTGTGAGCCACAAGCTCACAAAAAATACACCCCGCTCCCCCACATAAAAAAAATCCTTCGGATCAAATTTTTAAATAGGAGGTGCACATCTACATTATATCACAAAAATTGTGTGAAAGTTTCAAGAAAATCCATTGAAGGGTTTAGGAGGAGTTGCAGATAAGAGATAGGTACCCTAAGGTGTAATGGAAGGACGGAAGGATGGACGGACACCCCATCACTATATATCACCCACTTTTTAAGCGGGGGGTATAAACATGCAGTTATCAGATATTAGTGTAATACCTGTCATGCATTGTAAATAAATGTAGCGGTCTGGGAAGCTCAGTGGTAGAGCACTTGCCTATATAGTGCAGGAGGTCCCAGGTTCGATCCCTGGTCCGACCCTGCATTTTTTCTCTTTCCTGTTACACACATTTAAATGCTATGTAATGATATTGCCTTGTCTTCATTTTAACCCACACATAACAATATAGTCTCTAATCCAGTTATCCGATATAAGTGTAATACCTGTCATGCATTGTAGACAAATGTAGCGGCCTGGATAGCTCAGTGGTAGAGCATTTGCCTATATAGTGCCGGAGGTCCCGGGTTTGATCCCTGGTCCGACCCTGCATTTTTTCTCTTTCCTGTTACACACATTTAAATGTTATGTAATGATACGGCATTGGCTCCATTTTAACCCACATATAACAATATAGGTTTTCAGATAAGTATCCCATATTATGTAACCCCTGTCATAAATCGTAAACGTGATGATTTTACATGTTTTATTGCCTTGACCTAGCTATATGGTAAAATGCATATGTAAACCAAAACATTGACCTCCTGAGCTTGGCCTTTGACTAATGCACACAAATTTGGTATGCGGCACTTCGTCTCGTGTTGGTTTACATTTGTGCCAAGTTTGATTAAAATCTGTCCATAGACACAGAAAATATGCAGCAGACACGATATTGGGATGGACAACCAGAGAGACAGACAGGGTGATTACTATATACCCCTTTAAACTTTGTTTGCCACTGGGGTATAAACTTCGTTTGCTGGGGGTAGAAACAAGATGAAACTGTAGATTATGTGTTGTAATCAGAGCTCCAGATAAGAGGAGTATCTGTGTAAATACCCTTTAATTTTTTGAAAATACTCTTTAAATTGTAAATGTAAAGTTATCAAAACCCTTTGAAAATCCTCATTACCCTTTATAATTCTTATAACAGTAGAGCCTGCTATGGGGGTTGAACTCCTGACCCAAGTACCTATGAAATCCCATTGCCACAATGAAGATGATGTTACTGTATTATTGTTAAAAGTTATACTTATTTGAATAAGTGGTTTTAAAAATTGAAATTACTCCTCACATTTTTATGGATCAGTGTCGATACTCTTTAGATTTTACAGGATACCATTTAGGAAAAAAAGTAGGGGTTTATGACCCTTCGTGTCAAATTAATTCTTATCAGGAGCTCTGTGTAATTCAAGAGAAGAGAGGGGGGATTTCAATTATACTTACCTGAGACAGTTATCAGATATTAAGTAATATTTGTCATGAATTGTAAACATGTTTTTTATTTTTTTTTTATTGCCTTGACCTATTTGGTAAATTTTGTGTGTAAACCAAAAATGAATTGTTATAAAGATAAAACAAACACTCAGGTATATGAGGGCTATGTACTGTAATACTTGAGAGAGAGAGAGAGAGAGAGAGAGAGAGAGAGAGAGAGAGAGAGAGAGAAACAGTAGTTACATTATATGCATACCTCATACATTGAGAGAGAGAGAGAGAACAGTTGTTACATTATATACAAACCTTATGCATTACTTGAGAGAGAGAGAGAGAGAAAGCGAGAGTGCAGTAGTATATACTATATGCATCTGTTGAGAGAGAGAGCAGTTTGGAGTTACTTGTGTGAAAGACAGAAAAGAGAGTACATGCAAATAAGAGAGAGGGGCAGAGAGAATGAGAGAGAAAAAAGAGGGGGTTGCAATTACTTGTGAGACAAAAAAGAAAGGACATGCAGTTAAAACAGAGATAGTCAAGATAGAGAGAAAGAGAGAGAGAGAGAGAAATAGATAGTGAGAGAGAATACCTTGGTGTATTTGATTTCTGGATTTCTGTCTGGTGAAGATGCCATCTTTACCTGCCTGTGTCTATCTTCGAACTAGGCCGCCAGGTTGTGTCAAGTGATATCCTTATCATAAATATTTTTAGACCTAGTTTCAATCTAAAAATAGAACTGCTGTTAACTTGGAAAAAACAATCTATCATATTGACTAACAAGAGTTGTCTCTCTTGTTCCATATACTGAATTCATCTTTCTCTCTTTTTAAAACGGGCCATGGAACACCCCCACCCGACCCCCAGCCCCTTTAAAATTCCTTGGCCCGTCACCCCCGTGATTGAAAAACCTTAATTTGCTATCAACTTTTATAAACGAAAATAAATTTGAATTTTAATTAACAACGATGTCCTAAACGGCAAAAATCACGAATTTCCATGATTAGGCACATCTAGTAGGCTACGGCCATCTACTTGCTATTGCGTGGTTTTCGGAAAGATTTGGGCGGTGGTCGGGCTGTTTGATGGTTGAGATTCCTATTTCAGCCCTAAATAATGTCAAATAAAGATCAAAATTTCGAATCATTATTTTTCAAAACTGATAACAAAGATAGATCTATGCGTTTCTATCATAAAAGTAACACGTAATATGAAGTACTTAGATTTTTTTTTTTAATAAAAATCAGGTTATGTACATAAATAACATGTATGAAGTAACACGGAGTTTTTCCTTCTGTGGATCTCAGCTCAGCTAGCTACTTTTATTACCAGAAAAAGAAACTCTCCATGCTATTTTTGCAACATCACGCAACATCACGATGTTCTACGCATTTTTGCAGTTCTAAGTACATCAAATTCACCCCCATCCGAATAAAAACATAGCCAGCATATACAGGCGTTAAAATCTGATACTTGGGATCTTCACATAGAGTACAGACCTGTCGAAAGTTTAACACTAGGCTAACAAAAAATAGTGTATTCGATTACCGATTTGCCGAGATATGGAGAGTGACCGAAAAACTGTCACGGGGGGCAAGAGGTAGATAACAGCTGACAAAAAAGCAATGGAAATGTAGCTAACGAGGGGACCAGATAAACGACACTAATCCGTTAGCTTAGTGTAAAACTTTCGACAGGTCTGCACTGTATACGAAAACGCGTAGACTGCTTGCATCATGGCATTTTCGGGATTTTGGCGGGGAAACCGTGTGAGACTTTTTCCCGCCAAGACGATCGATTCAAAATGTGTTTATTTAATTTTTTATTGCGTTACATTTGTTGCTTTTAAAGACACACATACAACATCCATACACACATTCACTCACCATATCAAATGTTATTTTTTTCAAAAAGGGAGAAAGAAATTACAGACATTACTTAGTATAAAAGTACATATTATGGTGGAAGGGGAGATAACTTATATCGCAAATTGGGCATGAACTAAATCAATCGGTTATATTAATTACCTCTTTTATCATTTATGTCACACATGACTGTATATGCGTGACTCGGCGTGTCGTCCGAGGACAGTGACCATTTCTAATTTCTTATAATGTAACTTTAACAGTAGTCATGGTGATTTGAGCTATGAGTTTGGTGTTTTTTGCCATCTTTAAAAAAAAAACTTGAAGTGTTTACCATTACTTAGTGTTATCAATATCTAACCACTACGGTAGCTCAGTGGTACAATTATCGCTTCGTATGTAGATGCTGTTCTTTCACCAAGCACTCGGCAGTTAGAAATAAAAGTCACGGAGTCCTTAGGAAGAGAACCCCCCCCCCCATGTCACAGCAGGCGTGGCACGTTCATGAACCATCTCTGCACTTTTCCCTAAGCCGACTTTAAAGGTAATTTCTTGCACATCATTTATAGCTGGTGATGTCTCGATATAAGTGGAGTATTCTTGACGGACGTAAAAACCCATCCAATCAACGTTATCGACAAATGGCGAGGTCCGGTGTGGCCCGCGGACGGCTTGTTGTTCTGTCTGTGCATGGTGATGTAACTTAGATAATGAGTAATGTCAGTGTCAAGTTGTAATTGTAACATGGATCTGTGTGTGTGTTTAAATGATGATACTGATAAGAATGAGTCAAAACACATCTTGGCCTGCCTCCTTGATCATCCCAGAAGTTGAAAAAAATCCTATGGTGATTACTCGTCCGCGTAAATTAAAAAAAAAAAAAAAAAAAAAAAAAAAAAAAAAAAACTTAGAATTGCTCCCCACGATTCAACAGTTACAAATTACAATTCTAGTTGTATATGGATTACTATGTTTTTTGGGGGTTTTTTTTAAGTTTTATTTTATTTTATTTTTTAAATATCTATTTATTTATTTATTTATTTATTTATTTTTATTTATCCGTGTGTTTTTGTGTTTGTGATGTGTAAACTTTATATAGATAAGTATGAGTCAATACACTTTTTCATGATCCCAGATGTAAAAAACGGTGATTAATCATCCGCGTAATTTCCAAAAAAATTACTAACAAAAACCCAGAAAACCAAAACAATTCTATCGCTGTGTACGGAGCCCCTAAAGTACCACCAAAAGGCCGTTATATTAGCATTAATGGGCTTTTGGTACCATAGAATGTCGGCTTTTTTTCCATCCTGCTCATATCTATGGGGCTTCGTAGCTATGGTGTTGCTGTTGTTGTTACTTAACATCGCATCAGCAATTTTTCAGCTATTCCCGACGAGAACTACTTTATTAATCTCTATTGATCAATCTATGAATAAGCTCGTGTATGCATGTGAAGTGCGAGTGTGTTTTATGGCCCGCCTTGTATCAGCGCGCACTCAGGGTGATTTTAAGGTGCTAACTCACCGAGTCAGTACGCCGCAGACAAGCTTACCACTCCCCTGTCACATTATACTGATAGCAGTGAACCAGTAAGGGCTAACCACAAGGGAAATTCACTTTACCACCTGTGGTCTGAGCGAGATTCGAACTCGCAGCGATGAGAGACCCTGGATTTGTAGACTGATGTCTTATACATTAGGCCACCGCGGTCTTTGCCATGATATTAATTAATGCGGTTTGGTGTTAACCGTAGGCTTTAACACAAACAGAGATTTTTATGTTATTTTCAATTATAGATTTGTTTTCATATCATCATTGTCGTCATTGCATTTCTCCTTCTCCCCCGCCTCTTCCTTCTCCTCCTCCCCATAATCATAATCATCATCATCATTATCACCACCACCACCATCATCATTATCACCAAGTTTGGCTCAGTCCAAACCTCGAAAAAAAATTATTATTATTATTATAATAATAATTTTATTATTCCGCTCAACTCTTCCTATTGACGTCTACTTTTAGCCTTGCACTAACTAACGCACCCTGTGATCTGGCTATGAATGGTTGATATAGGCGTAAAACACCATTGCGCTGTCGTCAAACCACTTCAACCAATAGTATGATGCACCAGTGAAGTTTTATCTTCAATACGCATCAATTTGGCCGATCGGAAATATGACAATTTTCCCGGAAATCACGAAAAGTAGCTACATGTATGAGGATAAATTTAACCACAACAGTCATATAAAATAGGCCGAGAACCTGCTGTTTTGATTTTATTTATCTTTTTAAACCACTACGGTGTTTCAGTTTGTAGAGTGACTGTTTCGTATGTGCCGGGATGTCGGGATTAAAACCCTTTGGGTCTTAATAAGATATGAAAATGGGTATGGACTGTTCTTTCGCTAAGCACTGGGCATTTAGAAATGAAAGTCACATAATATTAAAAACCGATGCCCGGTGTTACGACAAGCGTGCTCCGGTCACATTACCCTGAGCGTATTTCAAAGGTAATTTTTTTGCCACCCCACCTATAGCTGGAGGCATTTTGATATTAGTTAGATATTCTTGACTGGGATGTAACGGGTGGAAGAAAACGGCCGAAGAAATTTTAATCTTTACAATGCACTTGAAGCAACGTGCAGGGAGGTTTCTTAAACGTGTCACGCATGCGATATTTTACGAAGAACACTATGTCGTTGTTTCAAATGCCGAGTGCTTTACAAAAGAACAGTCACGACCTATTTTCAAGTCTTGATCAGACCCCGAACCGTGGGTCTAACCCACGACCTCTCACGTTCGAAGCGAGCACTCTACCAAATGACGTGGTGTAATGAGTCTCTACGCCCCCGTGAAGATTTTTTCGCTTATATCGAAGCGGTCACTTCCGGGATGGTTGAGGAAACCTGAGTGTCCAGAGAGAACCACCGTCCTTCCGCAAACGAACTGAAAAATTTTCTCACACTAGGATCTGTCTCTAGTGGGCGGCGGTAGCTCAGTTGGTAGAGTGCTCGCTCCGTAAGTGGAAGGTCGTGGGTTCGATCCGGGTCTGACCCAAGACTTGAAAGTGGGTAGTGACTATTCTTTCGCCAAGCAATCGGCATTACGAAATGAAAGTCACGGTTCTTTCGGAAGGGAACTTAAAATAAACGAGGTCCTGTGTCACGGTGGGCTTGTCACGCTAAAGAATCCTGCTGTATAATGCCATCAGCGCAACGCACAGGCAAAATTTCTGCACCTTCGCCTATAGCTGGCGACGTCGCAATATAAGTGAAATATTCTTGACTGGGACGTTAAACACCATTACTCAACTCAACTCTAGTGGGCGGCGAGATGGACTGTGATCCACAAGCGCGTGCTTTAAACCACTTGGCCACCAAGCAACACCCCCACCCGTCAATCTGATGTTGGGCCAAGGCCACATTTACATTATAAAGTGTCTCTAGTTGAGCTTTTACTGTGATGTAGAAATGATTTTTTTTTAAATGGTTGCCAATCTATTCTGAAATGAAATGTCTTTCTAATCCCAAAAAATTATGCAAATAAAAATAATGACTCCTTTATTAAAAGGCTGTTGGGACTAAGGACGTTTGAGATCATAGCTATTTCATTTGTTACATTTCTCAAAATTGCGATTAAAACTCTTTGTCACAGGTTATATTTTACTAATAAGCCATTATTTAAATTAAACTAAAATAAAGCCGAAGAGGCGGGTATTTCGGCCTATCAACAGAAAATACCATAAATGTGCTGAATTATCAGTCAATGTGTCGGAAAATAAAAGTGAGTGTGAAGTTAAATAAAATCGAAGAGGCAGGTACCTCGGCCTATCAAGAGATGAATTCGTGGAGTGTAAGTCAATGTGTCGGAAGTGTATTAGATAAATATATATAAGAGAATTGTTTGTCAATAGGTTAAATGATACATCATGTCATACAGGTCATAGAGGGTAAAATTTGTGTGTTTTAATGACAATAAATAAAATGAAAACAAATTATAACAATTCTTAAAGTAACACCGTGAGTTAAGGTCACGAATTGAAAATGCGTAAATTGAAACCCGTGAATAGCTTTCGACTCCAGGAGGGCCGAGTTATCTGAAGCACACAAGATTAGGGACCACGGTCCCTATCAATGTTATCACTGCCTAGATTCGAATCCCGCTGGGACACAAGTATAAGAAAGTTTGTCAGTTAAATTTGGTGCAGGTCGGTGGTTTTGTCGGGGTGCTCTGGTTTTTAACTACAAACCAAGGACAAGGCTCTGTCTCTATGCCATGTGTTACTTTTGAATTTTAATAAAATAAAACATTCAAAAGTAGCTCACAATGTCATGACATCTATATTTAAACGACAGTGGCAGATTTAAGGGAGGGGGTTGAGGGGATTGCAACCCCCCTTTGAAAAATTTTAAAGAGAGATAGAGCTATTGACTGACGTGACCCCCATATGTGAATATAACAACCCATCGGGGCTTTGCCCTAGACCCCTCGTCTTTGGAAGCTCGCGCCTTTGGCGCTCGCACCTAGCATTGATTTAATTCTCAACCCCCCCCCCCCTTTTAAAAATCCTGGATCCGCCCCTGAACGAAGGCGTGAAACACAATGGATGCACTCCGGAGAAGAAGCATTTCTTAAAGTTTGTTTGTCAACAAGATGTTTATGTTTATGTTGCATAACAGGATGCAATCCGGTTCGGAAGCACTTAGAATACTAAGTCTTATATAGAAATCGATCAATGGTTACCGACTTTTGTACAATACAGACCTGTCGAAAGTTTGACACAGGGCGAACTAAAAGAAAGTCGAAACAAGGCTGCCGAGTGGTCGAGATATGGATAACTAGTAGTCGAGTTGACACTCCCATATGTCCAATACTTGAACCGAGTAGGCATTTTATGAACCTAGAAATATTCATTCCCATGAAGTTTTTTGCCGTTTTGTATAACTTTGGGTTCCTAGATTAAAATTAGGTTCATAAAATGCCTACTCAACTATAGTGTTCGAAAAGCTAGATAGAAGCTAACGAAAGGCTCAAATTACAGCTAGTTAAGGAGGGGGTCAATATTACAGAGTGGTGCAATATATATTCGGACACTGTAAAACCCTTCTATATTTCATATAAAACCACATATTTTTAAAAAATTCTCAAAAAATTATTTCTTGGTAAATTTCCATGACTTTTTCACTGTTAAATGTAAAATTAGTTTCTTCCATTAATTTTCAAAACACTGTCCGTCTTATAACAGTTAAGAAAACATGAGCTGAACGCCATTGTAAATTTTTAGCAGCCATGTGTTCAAAGCATGATTATATAGTATAGATTTAAATTTTAGAAATTTTTCGTTGAGTTTAGAATTTTGAAATGTAGTTAGGTGCCAATGATATTTCCGGCACTACAAAACAGACCTGTCGAAAGTTTAATGCTGGGCTAACGAAAATGTGTACACGTTCGACTGTCGATTGGCCTAAATGTTGATAGCCAGTGCCCAAAAAGCCATACATAGCAGCTACCGAAAAACCGTCGAGATCTCGATATATATAAGTGAAATGTTTCTACGTGATGGTGGTGTTCATTTTCTAGTTGAAGGGATTTTTTCTTTTTTGTGCTCTATTCCATACTATTTTCAAGTCAGTCGCTATAATAATTAAGAGCCGTAGTTTAAGTCTAGAGTTGAATCGTTTCTGGTTTTTTTTAAATATTATTAATTTATTTATTTATTTTATTTCAGCATTTACACCAAAAAACAAGGTCGAGCTGATTACAGAGAAAACTCATAACAATTCAAAACATATGACAATCAAATGATTACATAGAAGAATCATAACAATACAAGACATATGACAATCAAATGATTACATAGAATAATCATAACAATACAAAACATATGACAATCAAATGATTACATAGAAGAATCATAACAATACAAAACATATGACAATCAAATGATTACATAGAAGAATCATAACAATACAAAACATATGACAATCAAATGATTACATAGAATAATCATAACAATACAAAACATATGACAATCAAATGATTACATAGAATAATCATAACAATACAAGACATATGACAATCAAATGATTACATAGAAGAATCATAACAATACAAGACATATGACAATCAAATACAAGTTAGTTTGGTACTCGTACCATAGATTATGAACCATTACTCAGTTTGGACCCACTCTCAGTCTGAGTGACTGTTTTATAAAAGAACCGATAATAGACATGTGTTCAAATCTAGGATTAAGAAGAAACTGTATTTTCTCTATTATTAATGAAATGAATCCCTCTAGCTGTCCGCCCTTCCGGTAGTTTTTAACAATCTATTCTCTCTCTCTCTCTCTCTCTCTCTCTCTCTCTCTCTCTCTCTCTCTCTCTCGCTCGCTCATTAAAGCGAAATATAAGTCCATTTCACTATTTCCAGACACTCTGCTAATTTCTACACGTCATAAAGGTTACACAATCCTGAAGAGTACCAAGATGTGTATTGTTTTCGGTTCACTTCCACTCAAAAGTTCATCAAAGTGTCTTTTAGGCCACACCAAATTAATTTTTAATTTAAAAACGAGCGAGCAACTAAAATTGAATGTTTTTTTCCAATTTTTTTTTTCTTCTTTTTATATCAACACAGATAAGAATGACTATTATCATGTCCACTGGCACATTTTTCCCTACTTAACACTGTTTGAACAAACATGAAAAACATATTTCCATAACTAACTAACTAACTAACTAACTAACTAACTAAATAAATAAATAAATAAAACTAAACCTGTTGGAGTTGTCATATACCATTTTTTGAATGTATTTTATGATTAAATTCGAAAATGGTATATGACAGAGTTAACCGGATTTTTTGAGCGGAAAAATTATTTGAATCTAATTTCTTGTTCGTTACATGTATTTCTTAATTATAAATTAGACCCTACGAACTAAAAATTAATTTTCCTTGGCCTAATTATGTGGCATGAGAATATTTACAAACATGTAAATAATATATTTTTGACTTCACCTACATTTGTGGACACACACAGGAGTGTGGTTATATCACACACGTGCATTTGCACTTAACCATCGGTACATGTTTTTAATTTAAGTTTCAGTGTAGATATACGCGTAATTTAATTTCTTTTTTTTTAAATATCCAGTTACCTACATTTCTTTTGTTTCACGTTTTGTTAAAAATAATATACGAGTTATGAATCGAAGTGACAGACACACAGGCACTTGTTTCTATCAGTATGGTGGGGGTGTCGGTCGGACCATACCCAGACAGGCGGACGGATTCTCTCTCTCTCTCTCTCTCTCTCTCTCTCTCTCTCTCATAAATTCGATAGAGAAAGTGGTAGTAGAGAAGCGTAATGGTGTTTTACGCCCCAGTCAAGATTTTTTCACTTATATCGAGACGTTACCAGATATAGGTGAAGTATACGTAGCAGAAAGTGCTACTGCTACCCTGAGCAATGCACCTAGGGTAACGTGCATGGAGGCTTTTTTCAACCGTGATGCAACGGCTGTCGAGGTCTCTTTCGAAGGATGCCGTGACTTTTATGTCTAAATGCCGATTGCTTGATACTACTTCTTAAGTCAGAAGAACCCACGGTCTCTCACATACGAAGCCACCGAGGTGGTTATTTGGCCACTGAGGCCCTGGAAGTTTTAATGGGATTTGAAAACAAACGGAGCGAAAAAATAATCATTTAATTTTGAAAGTTACTTTTAATACTCTGTGTAAAGCTTAGTACTTTATAGTATCAATCGAGTATGGTAGTGTTTAACCGACAAAAACACATTGCCAATTACTTGTAACCGATGAATCATGTGAAGTACCGACCTGTCGAAAGTTTAACATTGAGCTAACGAAACGGAAATTGAATCTCAAGGTACCTAATAGCCCAGATATGGACAGCTAGTTACCAAAACGTACCATGAAATAGATAGCAGCTGTCTGAAAACTGTCCAGATATTGGTATAGAGGAGCCGAGTTAAGTTGCCGATTTGGTACTAATTTGTTAGCTGGGTGTTAAACTTTGGACAGTTCCGTACTATATAAGTTTTAAGGCACGCTTCTCAAGTATTGTCCTAAGTTTCCGCTGCAGTAAACAGTTTCACATTCTTATAATAATAAAAGGATGATCTCAATAGAGTATCACGTCACAGCTTCCGGGCCCAATTTTGATATAAATCAAATCAGATCGGTTTGAAAACAGATCTTTATTTAAATATTTTTTTCCATATCTAACGGATTTTAATTTTATCTCCAGTATTGTCAGTTATCAACTATGGTGGGATGTTCATGGATAATCTTCATACCGACGGTAATTTTATTATTAACTTATTTCATTTTTTTTTCAAAAGTTATATCTTTTATAACGACCACGTGTGCAAAATAAAAAGGTTAGAATATTATCATTAAATGTAGTGAAAACGGGAGAATCTTTGAATTTTCAAAGCATCTTTTTGAAAAAAATCAATTATTTTATTCTATTTTATAAATTAAAATTGTTCAAGGTATTGGGCACTGTGACCACTCCAAATTCCGACATTAGGACGGGTCTCATTTTTCAATTTTCAGATTATCATTTCCTTCGTTCTTCCTGGTAAGCCACGCACCTGTCTCTTCTGTATATTGTAAACAGTTTGCTTGTATTACAATCTATTTAGGGCATTTCCAGGGGTGGGAGGGGGGTGATGGGGCAAATTGGGAAAATCAAGTAACTTTCATTTTCCCCCTCCTAGTTTATTTGAAGCAAACAAAATAATTGACACTATTGTTTATTTGCCTATTTGATTTCCTTAATGAATAAATTGTATTATATAGGTAATAAAGATTATTTCACTTACATAAGGACAACACCAGCTTTGACGTTTTTCCTTATTCAATATTAAGGTAACTTGATTCCCTTAAAACTTTTTTACCAACATATTAGTCAAAGCACAGTAAAATTAGTTCAATATAGGTCTACAACACAGTCCTATCAAAAGTTTAACAATAAGCTAATGAATAAGCTCATCTAGGCCTATCATTAGCTATATCTCAGCAGCTCTAATCAATATCATGGCAGCTGTTGTGTCTCTAGCTTGCCATACCTCATCACTCTGCAATCACTGCGGTAGCTCAGTTGGTAGAGTGCTCGCTCGGTAAATGGGAGGTCGTGGGTTCGAACCCCGGCCGGGTCTGACCCAAGACTTGAAAGTGGGTAGTGACTGTTCTTTTGCCAAGCACTCAGCATTATGAAATGAAAGTCACGGTTCTTTCGGATGGGAACTAAAAATAAACGAGGTCCCGTGTCACAGTGAGCTTGGCACGATGAAGAACCCTGCTGTATAATACCCTCAGCGCAACGCACAGGCAAAATTTCTGCACCTTCGCCTATAGCTGGCGATGTCTCGATATAAGTGAAATATTCTTAAATGGGACGTTAAACACCATTACTCAACTCAATTCAACTCTGCAATCAAGCTCAACTCCTTTTTTTGTCTCATTGTTGAACTTTTAACAGGTCTGTACTTCATATTATATAGAGTTGAAGCTTCCAGTATCATTCATTATGGAAAAATTAATAAATAAGTACAAGTTTATTAGAGGGCGCGGTGGCCTAATGGATAAGACGTCAGTCTTCAAATCCAGGGTCTCTCACCGCTGTGAGTTCGAGTCCCGCTCAGACCACATGTGGGAAAGTGAATTTCCCTTGCCATTGGCCTTTACTGATTCACCTGGTATCAGTATAATGGAAAGGGGGAGTGGTACGCTTGTCTGCGCCGTACTGACTCTGTGAGCTAGCATGGTAAATTCGCCCTGAGTGCGCGCTAGTACAAGGCAGACCATACAACACACTCGCACTTCACATGCATACACAAAATTCTTCATAGATTCATCCATAGAGATTAATTAAATAGTTCTCGTCGCGAATAGCTGAAAAATTGCTGATGTGACGTTCAGCAACATTCAACCAACCAACCAACAAGTTTATTAGTTATTGAAGGTTGTTGGACTCTGCAGTAATTAAAGCTAAAAAAGTGTACCAACAGTCTTTAAAGAAAAAAAATTCAGTTAGATTTCATCCATACAAATGAATCTTATATTATTTTTTTCTTCCTAAAACACTTGTTCAATTAAATTGCAGAGTTTATAGTAATTGGACCGCTAATAATAAAGCCTAAAAAAAATCAAGTGTGTTTCCTCTAACGCGACCAACCCTAATTTTTTTCTCCCACCCTTAAATAGTTTTTATGGCAATACAGTACATGTATTTTGAAAAACACTGCATAAGTGTTCATCTTTTCTCTTTAAGGTCAATATAAAAAAGGAATTTTGTTTAAATTCCCTACCTACTGGCCCTGATTTTTCTATGAGTGTTACCAGAAAGAAACACACTTTTTTCTTTGGCCTAATTTGTAAAATAATTAAATTTACGTTTTTGTACTGGTCATCTGGTTAATAACTTCCTAAAATATACCTACAATAGACACAGTTCTGTGATATTAAAATTGAGTTACTAGTAAGGCCAAACAAAAAACAAGTGTGTTTCCCTCTTCCAGATAGACCCAATTTGAAAATAGCTAATCCCAAATTTTTTACATATACAGAAGTGAAAATCTTGGAGTAACATATATCAGATTTCTTTTTTAATATTTTCTGACATTTTGCATTTCCAATGACCAAACATTTTCATTTAGAAAAGTAAAAAAAACCCAGTTTTTTTGAGAGAGAGACCTGAAACATGCATTTTTATTTGCCTAATTATATAACTTGCCAATTTTTCACATAGGTTCTTTTTTAACATACATATAAATTTATATATATATATGTATAAAATTGAAAGATAAAATGTTTTCTAAAACATAACTGAATTGATTTTTTGTAAAACATGTTTCATCATTGTGTACCATTCTTGTTACATATAAATGAATGTTTTACAAAGAATAAATTCAGTAGTTTAGAAATTTAGAAAACAGTTTTTATATATAAAATTACCTCACACAAAGGATAAACTTTATCGACATATTTGGAATTATATGTAATATATATATATAATATATATGTACAGTCAAACTGTCTATAAAGGTCACCCTAGGGAACCAGTATTGATTGTTATGATTATTTTATTAGATTATAATTCTCCTTTGTTTCAAGCATTTCGATTGGTCATACTTTCCTGTTACGTTTGCATGACTGGATTGGCTCTCAGTGACATCATCTTATTATATTTACAATCGCAATACTTTTTCTTATATAAAACAGGTCTTCCTGACTATCTCCATAACTTCATGGAGAGAGTCGCGCACGCTACCAAATTCTGACTGGCGTATGAATACATAACTCCCAATACACATTACAATACACATAGCTCACAAATTATAAATACGCAGTTGGGTTTTTCGTTGTATTCCATTCAGCCATCAAATTACAAATTCAACATTTAATAGTTGTTTGTTTAATTTTAATATGAAAATGTGACTCCTACCATTGATTATCTTTTAAGTGAAATAAAATATTTACGATATGCTGAGGGATTATGTTTATTTTTCCGTCACCTGGAGACGGGTAAGGGCGGAGCTTCACGTCAATCACGTCAAGTTACGTCAGAGAGGGCGGAGTTACGGTTCTGTCAGATGCAATTGCTGTTCTATCAAATGATGTGCATCCAGCCACAAAGAGTTGGTAAACAAGTAAATTTAAGTGCCATCCAGAAAAACACTCGTGTTTTTCGTATATTTTTGACAGATTGTAAATATAAGAAATGGATGACGCACAGAGGCATTTGAATTCCTATGCCATAGCATTGCTATTTTTTACTTGCTACGGAGGCATTTGAATTCCTATGCCATAGCAATGCTATTTTTTACTTGCTACAGCAATATTGCTATTTAATTTGTTGTTGAAAAAAATCTCTATAAATTAAATTATAAGAAATTTGACATCACACACGTAACATATTTCGCTATGCGAATTATTCAGTGTGCTTAATGTCCAATTCTTTCATACTTCCATAACAAAAAGAAAAATTAACTTCATTTCTGTATTGGTTCTCTTACTGAAGTCAATCTTCTCTTGTTTTGGACATGCACTACTAAATTCATGATTTTGTTATATAAAGCTACATGTAATGCAAAAATAAATGCAAAAAAATAATAATAAAAAACAAAATAAAATAAATAAATCAATAAATAAATAAATAAAAAAATAAAGTTTTAAAAAGCAACAAATATAAAGTTTTCACCACACACATAAAAATAAATAAATTAATTAATTAATTAATTAACGTGTTTACTGTATCTTATGTGCATTACAAATTTCATTAGGTATAAATGTGCACACACACATAAAAATAAATAAATAAATAAATAAATATTAATTAATCAACCAATCAATCAATCAATCAATCAATCAATAAATAAAAATTGAATAAAATCTCTACCTGTAGATCCTATTCTGTTGAGATTTGAAATTGGAAACTCAAAATTTGATTTCCTTAGCCTTAATTGTTTTTTGTTTATTTTTTAATTCAGCTGTTTGGTGTGTTAACTGTTACATATGGACAATCAGATGACCGTAACTATACAGATTTGACCATCGACCAGATCATGACACGGCTAATGGGTGGTGCAGATTGTAAGTATAGTCAAACCTGTCTAAAAAGACCACCTAAGAGAACCAGTAAAAGTAGCCTTTATAGGCAAATGATTCTTATATACAACAGGGATTTATCAGGGTCTTTTGGGAAAAGGCCCTAAA
Organism: Anadara kagoshimensis; assembly: GCA_021292105.1. Classification (NCBI taxonomy): domain Eukaryota; kingdom Metazoa; phylum Mollusca; class Bivalvia; order Arcoida; family Arcidae; genus Anadara; species Anadara kagoshimensis. The sequence continues at coordinate 53,532,844 of CM037869.1, read as the reverse complement.
CTACAAAATTGGGAAAAACTATTAACTTTTTGCTCATTTTGAGAAAACATTGACATCATTTTTGATGCCATTAATGATTCAATCTAATGCTTTTAAATAGCCTATTGAGTTGGTTGAAAATTGAGAAAAGCAGCCACATTTATGGCCAGACTTCAGCTATGTATCTGGTATGATTTTCTAATTGGGAATTTTCTCAGCCCATTTTGGGAAAAAAATCAATGTTTTTTCCATTGGGAATGGGGCCGAATTTCGACCCTAAGTAGGCTCTTGATAAATCTTTGTACAAGTTGGAATAACCTGAACAAAGAGTAATTGAGATAAAATTTTACTGGTCTTTAAAATCAGACGGCCCTTTTTAAGAGGTGGCCTTGTAAGGCAGGTTCAACTGTAAATAATCAAGTCAATAACAAACATACCAATCTGTGTCTAAATCCAAAAGTAAATCAAAAACTCTGAAAACTGGCAAATTAAGTTAAACATGTGAACTTCCATCAGAGAAGTGAGACTGGGTGCTCCTCCGGTTTAGCTAGATTCACCATGTTTGTAATTAGTGAATGAAAGGAACATTTAACTATGTGACATCAAATATACCGGCATTCAGGGTACAGGGATTTTTCTGGGTATCCACAGGGTCCGGTAAAGGGACCCATTCCCAATGCAAAAAAGAAACATGCATTTTTCCCAATTTTGTAGTAAAAAATTCCCAATTAGCTACGTTTATCAATTTAAAAAAAAAATAAATAAATCACAAGATCATCAAAATCATATTCAAGGATATCTCTTTCTGATAATGTTTTGCTCTTTATTAACCCACATTTTGCTAGATGATTTATATAGAGACAAAAGAGACAGCGCTATTTTGCTGTGAAACCGATATAATTTGTTCAATTACCAGTATTCTAGTGGTCTAGAATTTCTAATATGTTGTTGTGATTTTTCCCAAAATTACATTTTTGTTGAGCATTTTCCCAATTTCATCCCAAGATCCTTTTCCCAAAAAGTTCAGAAATATCCCTGGGGTAATTTAGTGTACAAAACATCATACTTATCTACAATATTGTGATAAAGGCTATAAAAATGAATTAAGAGCAACAGTGCCATGCTAGATGAACATCTCCAATAAAACAGAGGATAAAAACTAACATTATAATTCTGGTTTTTGCCCATCAAATGTTTTTTGGTGGACTCATTGGTCAAGTAGGAAGAAGCTCTTGCTTAAAGACCACAGCCTCCCTCGCCCATAATTTCTAATCTCACTCTGGGAAAACCCTTGTGTAAGAAACTGATTTCCTCAACCATAGTCTGAATTTATATCTAAATGAATTAAACATTTTAATACTTATTTGAAAGGAATATAATTTTATGTTTTCAGATTGTCTGAATATTTTACTGGTTGTATTTTAATGTTTTACAGTAATAGCAAACAGGCTGACACAATTACCGGGTGGTTTACGGTTAGCTGAACTTGATATGATGATGCAGCCCGAAGATTTTGATGCACTCTATGGTACAGGGTCACAAAACAGGTAAATAAATCGATGATAGTACAGGGTCACAAAACAGGTAAATAAATCGATGATAGTACAGGGTCACAAAACAGGTAAATAAATCGATGATAGTACAGGGTCACAAAACAGGTAAATAAATCGATGATAGTACAGGGTCACAAAACAGGTAAATAAATCGATGATAGTACAGGGTCACAAAACAGGTAAATAAATCAGTGATGGTACAGGGTCACAAAACAGGTAAATAAATCAGTGATGGTACAGGGTCGCAAAACAGGTAAATAAATCAATGATAGTACAGGGTCACAAAACAGGTAAATAAATCAGTGATGGTACAGGGTTGCAAAACAGGTAAATAAATCAGTGATGGTACAGGGTCACAAAACAGGTAAATAAATCAATGATAGTACAGGGTTGCAAAACAGGTAAATAAATCAGTGATGGTACAGGGTCACAAAACAGGTAAATAAATCAATGATAGTACAGGGTCACAAAACAGGTAAATAAATCAGTGATGGTACAGGGTCACAAAACAGGTAAATAAATCAATGATAGTACAGGGTCACAAAACAGGTAAATAAATCAGTGATGGTACAGGGTCACAAAACAGGTAAATAAATCAGTGATGGTACAGGGTCACAAAACAGGTAAATAAATCAATGATAGTACAGGGTCACAAAACAGGTAAATAAATCAGTGATGGTACAGGGTCACAAAACAGGTAAATAAATCAGTGATGGTACAGGGTCACAAAACAGGTAAATAAATCAATGATGGTACAGGGTCACAAAACAGGTAAATAAATCAATGATGGTACAGGGCCACAAAACAGGTAAATAAATCAGTGATGGTACAGGGTCACAAAACAGGTAAATAAATCAGTGATGGTACAGGGCCACAAAACAGGTAAATAAATCAATGATGGTACAGGGCCACAAAACAGGTAAATAAATCAATGATGGTACAGGGTCACAAAACAGGTAAATAAATCAATGATGGTACAGGGTCACAAAACAGGTAAATAAATCAGTGATGGTACAGGGTCACAAAACAGGTAAATAAATCAGTGATGGTACAGGGCCACAAAACAGGTAAATAAATCAATGTGATGAACAAAAAGAGGGGAATAGTTTAATGTTGATTTATGCCTCAATCAAGAGTCCTTCGCTGATATCCAGGTGGTGTATTACAACCTAGTCCAAGTTTCTTTCAGATATACAGTAAAACACGAATATAACAAACACGCTTACAACAAATACATGGGTAGTACGAAGTCAAATATTGCACCCGACTGCTCCTCTATAAAAGTCTATATATAACAATGTAACGAAATGGTTTTATAACGAAGTTCAAAATAGAGTCTCCGAGGCTTCGTTATTAACATGTTTTGCTGTATTCAGTCATTGATTTTTCATCCAGTCAAGATTCTTTCACTGATATATATTAAGGCATTTTGACCTAGGATACTGGAGGAAACCAGAGTGCTTTGAGAAAACCACTGAACTCAGACAAGCAAACTAACCAACTTTCTTACAGAATACGAGAATCGGCCCCAAGTTGTAATGCAACCTAGATAATAAGAGGTGCTGTTATTTGTAATATTGTTTTAGACAACTTGGTCCTAGAGGCTCCTTAATGTAACTGAAAATTCAATGTCCATAATTATCCTGAAACTGAATATCAAAATATTTATCAATATATTCCATGTTAAATTTCTGTTAACCTTAAATAGTCCCCCTTGAGGGTCCATAAACAATGTGAATAATGATTGATTCAATTCCCTTGCCTCAGGTCCCAAGACCATTTATAATAATTCCCAATTTCTCCCTGACATAGGTAGATACATGAATATATAAGAAAGAATAAGTTTCATAATTAATGTATCACTATGGTAACTCAGTTGGTAGAGTGCTCACTCTGTTTATTAAAGGTCAGAGTTTGTACCAGCTAAGATCTCACCAAAATTTAAAAATATGTAGTTACTGTTCTTTTGCCAAGCACTCAGCATTTCGAAATCGAAGTCAAAGGGTCCTTTGGTTGATTGGATGAATGTTGCATAACGTCACATAAGCAATTTTTCAGCTATTCGCGATGAGAACTATTTTATTTATTGTAAGCATGTGAAGTGGGAGTGTGTTTTATGGTTTGCCTTGTACGAAAGCACACTCAGGGTGACTTTAAGGTGCTTGCTTACATTGTCAGTATGCCACAGACAAGTGTACCACTCCCCCAGTCTGTTATACTGATACCTGGTTAACCAGTAAAGGTCAACAACAAGGAAACTTCACTTTCCCACGTGGTCTGAGCGAGGCTTGAGCTCACAGCGGTGAGGGACCCTGGATTTGTAGACAGACGTCTTATCCATTAGTCCACTGCATCCTCCTCAAAGTCAAGGGGTCTATTCGAAAATGAATTAAAACATGATGCCCTGTTTCATAGTTAATGGTACACTAAATAACCCTTACTGCACATTGCCCCAAACACACTTTAAAAAGGTCAAAATTTCAGTCACTTCAGTTATTGCTGATAATGTTCTGGTATAAGTGACATATTCTTGACTGGGACATAAAAACCCATTCAAACAATCATTAAAACCTAAAGCTGGTGACATCTCAAAATAAATGAAATATTCTTGACTGGGACATAAATCCCATTTAATCAATCAATTCTTATTAAAATATTAAATGAGTATTATTTTAACCTGATAGAAAGAAGAGAAAAGCAGTATCAGATGTACAGAGAAGATGGAAGGGTGGAAATGTTTATTATAAGTTCAAAGCCAGAGATTTTAGTAAGTGATAAACCATGGCGAGAGAGAGATGGTGGCAGAGAGAGAGAGAAAGAGAGAGAGAGAGAGAGAGAGAGAGATGATCATGTTTTCCTGCAGGACCTGTGCTATTTAGGACTGACATAAAACTCAATTTTTCTACAAGATCAAGAAGTCAAGAGTTGTCTCCCTTTATCAAAATGCAATTCACATCTACCTATATGTCCATGATATTAAGTACAAAATGAATTTTGTTTTTTATTTTTATTTTAAGATTGATCGATGATACCATTGTACAAGAACCCTTCCACCATTTGTTCCAAAAAAAGATTTTTTCCCCAAAAATACTATCTTGGCTAACCATGGCCCACAAAAATAACTGTCTTTATGACAACCCTGGCCCATCTTTTTAGTCATGAGTTTTGAACACATCCACTTCTACCTTTTTCTTTTTAATATTTTTGCTTTTACTCAATACTGACATTTGTTCCAAGCATGAGTTCGCAAGTTATACTATTGTGGCTACCCAAATTTTGAGAATGTGGCCCATGTTTTTCAAAGCCTGTGCCAGGTCGACTCCACTCTCTGCATTCCTGGATTGAACACTGACAATATTGATCATTTTCACAATGGAACAGAGTAATGGAGCATTACATCCCAGTCAAGATTCTTTCACTTATATCAAGGCGGTCAGCTCATGGATGGTGAAGGAAAGTCGAATGCCAGAAGGAAACCACCAACCTTTGGTAAGCGAATTGACAACGTTTCTCACAGTAGAATATGTTTCTAGTGGAACTCTAACCTAGTCGATGAGAGTCACTGTGATCAGTTAGTGCATACTTTAGACCACTCAGCCACAGAGTCTTACAAAATGGAGTTTTAATGGGGTTCGCCGCTGTACCACGTGATACCCTCAAATGTTTGTGCGGAACACTTATTTCCAATGGATATGGAATCACCTGAGATTAAGTTTTCTTGCGAAAACGACATCATTCCTGGAATCTGTGACGTTGACGTTTTCCAAATCGTTCCGCACAAACGTTAAGAGATATTGATCACGTGGTACAGCGGCGAACCCCATTGTATCATTACATTATACAAGTGGTAATATTACAGCACTAGATAGCCATTTTGAAATACAATTCTTCATCAGTACTGTTGGAACCAAAAATGTGAAATCAAAATGTTTAAAGGGAGTGAAAAATTATCCAAAGAACCAAAATATAACCAAATTTAGTTATGGAAACACTTTGCATGAGAGAATAATCCTTAGGGTTTTGAGGATTTTAAAATGATTTTAAAATATTTTTTTAGCCAATTCAGAAATATTTATGATTAAAGTCGCTATGAGAGAATGGGAGAAGTATACATGTCTAAGGTTTTATGAAGCAACAGAAAATACAAGAAATTACATCATTTTCCAAGATGGTTTTGGGTATGTACATCTAATACGCTGGTCATTCTGGCCAAAAATTTTGATCATTTCCCTTTAACGTTTATGAAATGCTTTAGAAAATGTTTAATGTCCGGGAATAACATCATTTTTACAGAAAAACGTCATATTTTGTGGTTTTATATCCAAATGGAATAAATGTACCGCACAAACTGAATTGTTTCAATGTTCGTCATCAGATGAAAATATTTAGTCAGTTCTCTGATGAAAATCATAAATATTAAGGCTGTTACAGTATATAGATATACTCGTATAATTAAATTTTAATACTATCCAGTGTTGTAAATTTTTTGTATCTATGATCCCATAGACAGAATTTTTTGACATCATATTAGCTGATGTCATATTGTGCAGAAAATGTTCATGCAAGGCTAGCTACCGGCGGTTGCCATTGGCAATCAGCTGTGTTCCGCTTTTAGATTAATGCACCATTTTTTGTTTTAATGTGCTGGTTTTTGTTTCATGTGTATAATTTAAAGATTACATGAATGTTGTGAATATTTAACTTATTTTTGAATTTAATTATAAGGAATGATTGTAATTGGGGTTTTATGCCGCGTGCACCAAATAATTTTGTCTATGACCCCATAGATAGAAAAAAATTACAACCATTCCTTAAATGTACCGATATTTTCAACTGATATGAGTATCAGTTTTGTCATCACTAAAATATCGTCGTATCTGGTTTTTTCATTATGCTTATTTCTTGCTAAATTATTCAGTTACATTGAAAATAAATCGTTTTGGAAGTTGTCAGAAATAAATGCACATCCACATTTCATTTTGCTTGATGTAAACAGAAGTTACAGAACCATGTGTACTGAGTACCGATGTTGCTTGTTTTGTCTTAAATTAACTTTAACTTCATATTTATCAACAAAATGAACAACAATCAAAAATACAAGATTAAAGCAATTTAATTCAAAGTTAAAAACATTATTAACAAGACAGATAAAAAATATCTGTATCGTCAGTATGTATCGTGTATTACTCTAGGCGTAACGTGTATTGCTCTAGGCGTAACGTGATACGTATCGCATCGGAACAGCCCCTCCAATACACAGCCCTAATAAGTATATGGCTCAGAAATTAGTTCCCTGTAAAGGGGTATCACATAGAACCCCATTGTAGATTAGTTGCCAAGTTGTAACCCTTCAAACGAAAGATGTCTCATACCTGTCGTTCAATTTTTGTTGTTTTAGTGGATACCATGACGGATGACTTAAAATGTCAACAAAACTTTCCATTAGGTGACATGTCTGATAAAATGGCAAATTTCATTTGTGTTATATCTGTTGTAGATGCAATTCACAACTTGGTGAAGTAGGAAATGGACCTCAAGTATTAAATCTGGACAAAAATGGATGCAGATGGGTAAGTTTAACTTTGACAGCCAATTCTAGTACAATTGTCTTATCTGTGTGACCAAATGAAAATTTGTGTATATTTTTTTCTACACCACCTGTGGTTCAATGTGGCAACTAGTGAGGTGGCAAAGTTATTGAGGAGCATTACAACAAGGTTTTACCATGGCAATAAGTTAATTGCCAAAATTATTGAGGTGTATTATAACAAGGTTTTAGGGTGGCAATAAGCAAGGTGGCAAAGTTATTGAGGGGCATTATAACAAGGTTTTACTTTGCAATAACTGAGGTGGCAAAGTTATCAAAGATATTATAATGAAGTGTTCTGTAGCAATAAGCAAATTAGCAGAGTTGTAGAAGTCTTAATGTATAATCTATTTCATGCCTGTCATAAATTAAAACAATTGCATGTTTATTTTTTAAAATTTTTTGTTACAAATATTGTTTATTTCAATCTAGAAAGGGTTATATTTACATGAGATAGGACATGGGGTTGGCTTGGTACATGAACATCAACTACCAATCAGATTTTTTCTTTTATTGTAGAAAGGGTTATATTTACATGAGATAGGACATGCGATTGGCTTGGTACATGAACATCAACTACCAATCAGATTTTTTCTTCTATTGTAGAAAGGGTTATATTTACATGAGATAGGACATGCAATTGGTTTGGTACATTAACATCAACTACCAATCAGACTTGTTCTTTTATTGTAGAAAGGGTTATATTTACATGAGATAGGACATGCGATTGGCTTGGTACATTAACATCAACTACCAATCAGACTTGTTCTTTTATTGTAGAAAGGGTTATATTTACATGAGATAGGACATGCGATTGGCTTGGTACATGAACATCAACTGCCAAACAGAGACAATTATATTGATATCCTGTATCAGAACGTCCAACCACAGATGAGGATTTGGTTTAACAAATATCCGCAACAGCAGATTAGTCAGTTTAATGTGGATTATGAATATTCATCAGTGATGCATTATGGGGTGACGGTATGTATGCAAATTAATACAAAAATATAAAAAACAGGATTAAGATTAGGGAGGTCCAGGGTTCTAACCCTGGCCAGGTCTGACCAAGACTTGAAAACAGGTAGTGACTGTTCTTTCTCCAAGAACTCGGACCACTACACAAGTGATGAACTTTTTCAAACTAAGATCTGTTCTAAGTGGGATTTCAAAACCTAGGTGGTGAGAGACATTTAAAACCACTTGGCACAGGTGTTCTTTAAAAAATTTTAATACCCCCATTCCTTCAGCATCACTACGGTTGCTCAGTTGTTGGAGTGCTTGCTCCATTAGTGGGAGGTCATAGGTAGTGACTGTTATTTCACCAAGCATTCAGCATTATGAAATGAAAGTCATAGTTTTTTTAATGGGAACTTAAAATAAACAAGGCCCCGTGTCATGGCAGGTGTGGCACGATAAAGAACCCTGCTGTATAATGCCATCAGTGCAATGCAAAAACAAAATTCTGCACCTTTGCCTATAGCTGACCATGCCTCAATATAAGTGAAATATTCATGACTGGGACGTTAAACACCATTTCTAAATCTGAAAATTTTCACATTTGTGTTATTTTCTCAAAATTTGGGTGAGTAACAAGTCATAAAAATAATTTCATGAATAATTAAATTTTAATTTATTATAAACCAACTTTTATGCTGGTGCGATTAACATTTGTATGTTTGGCGAAAAACAAAATAATCGCAATAGTTAATCAATGCAAACTTGTTTTTTGAAAATGATATTTTACACCAAATATTCAGCTATTGCAAAATTCAGTAGTCGCAAAATAGTTTTTGCAATAGAATCTCAAAAGTTAATACCAGTGAATAAAGTTGGTTTATGGTAATTAGCTTGTGATTGCACCAGTTGTCATTTGATAAAGTGAAAATGCAAAAATGCAAATAACTTTAAATACTGATTCTCTTGCAACATATTGACACAAAAATTTTCATTTTATTGCTGCAGGCTTTCTCTTCTGACGATAAATCACAGACCATAAGAGCCAAAGATCCAAGTAGAGAAAAGGAAATTGGACGTGTATATAGAAAGGAGTTGTCGTTCACTGATGTAGAAATCGTCAACAAAATGTATTCTTGCAGTAGTCGTAAGTTTTTGTTTTTATTTTGCAATAAACCTGGATAATACCCCACAATAACTTTGCCAATGAATTTTTTGCCACAATAAAATCTCATCATAATGTCCCTCGATAACTTTGTCACCTTGCTTACGGCCATAGAAAACCTCACCATAATTTTGAATTTTTAAAAGTCTATTTCATCTAAGTTTTTTTTTTATAAGCCTTCCTCGATTTATTGCCACTCAATAACTTTGCCACCTCAATTATTGCCTTAATACTGCCCCTTCATATCTTTGCCACCTTGCTAATCACCACAGTAAAACCTTGTTATAATGTCCATCAATAAATTGCCACCTTGCGTATGGCCACAGTAAAACCTTGTTATAATGTCCATCAATAAATTGCCACCTTGCTTATCGCCACAGTAAAACCTTGTTATAATGTCCATCAATAAATTGCATCCTTGCTTATCACCACAGTAAAACCTTGCTATAATGTCCATCAATGAATTGCAACCTTGCTTATCACCACAGTAAAACCTTGCTATAATGACCTTCAATAACGTTGCCAACTCAATAATTGCCACATTCATTAAATTATTCTGAGTTCCCTAAATATATTTCTATCATGTTTTTCTTTATAAGCTTTCCTTGGTGTATTGCCAAACCCTTTTATAATGCCAAATCCTGATTGATTGAACACGGGATGGCAATGAATCAAGGGATTTACTGCTATATATATGTACAGTAAAACCTCAATTCATCGCCACCATTTGTTCAGTCAAATTTTGGCGTTATCAAGGGGTTTGGCAATAAATCGGGGGAGGCCCATAAAGAAAAACATAAACAAAATGGATTTTGGGACTTCAAAATAGTGTGGCTATAAGCGAGGTGGCAAAATTATCGAGGGGCATTATAACGAGGTTTTACTGTATATGTAATAATGCAAAATGTGCTTCAAAAATGTCATGTCAGATTTAAGTAAGCTGCAAGAATCTTAAACCTTCCAGGGGCGTCTGTGGGCATGCTTCCCTGGACAGTTAAAAAAAACATGACACAACTCCTATATTTACGTATAATTTGAGCAGCATTAAAGAGAGTGGAGTGAAGTAATGGAGTTTTATTACCAAGTCAAGATTTGTCTATTTATATCGAGATGGACAATTCAGAGATGGTGGGGAAAGCTGGAGTGCCCAGAGAAAATTTGTTAGCAAGCAAACTGACAAACTTTCTGAAACTAGGTTCTGTCCAAAATGGGATTTTAACCTATGCGATGAAAGGTGCTGTTATCTGTCAGCTTGGCCTTTCTTCCACAGTCGGGGATTATTTAAACAAAATTAACATTGTGATTTTCTTTATTTTACAGCTCAATTATGTCCAAATGTCCGTTGTGTCAATGGAGGGTTCGTTGATCAGAACTGTGACTGTATCTGTCCAGATGGTAGCAACGATTGCCGTGAAGGAGTAACGTATGATACTAGTAAGTACAGGTCACATGATTACCGATTAACCGGGTAATCATGACAGTTTTAAGTTTCCCAATGTCCGGTGTGTCAATGGAGGGTTTGTTGATCAGAACTGTGACTGTATCTGTCCAGATGGTAGCAACGATTGCCGTGAGGGAGTAACGTATGATACAAGTAAGTCTGGGGGTCCAAATTCCCCAGGTCCGAGGTCCGAGACCTATTGATTTAACATTGAGATTCTTGATAATAAAATTCTAAAAGTCCAATCAGCCCTCAATGGGGTTCGCCGCTGTACCACGTGATACCTTCTAACCTGTCTGTGGAATGCTTGTTTCCAATGGACATGGAATCGCACAATATGACAATCGGATTGATTATTTACACTTAAGGCCGTATAGTCCAGGTAGTAGGCTGGCGTTATTTACACTTACGCATGCGCAATACGATAACTAGTATCAGCTGTATAAGGGCAAGGTTGTGTTCAATGAAGTATGTCGGCAATACTGTCGCACGATCTAAAGTTGTGATCACTGAAGTATATCGGCCTAATTCATGAGATTTTGTAAAGTAAACTGTCAAACTATAATGTCATTATTTAAGGTAAATTGATCAAGTTTTATTGGAACACGTGTCGCGACCGGTAATCAGAATTATTCAGTTTATACTTGTATAATATTAAAATCAATGTAAGCAGTTTATTCTTATTTTCCTCTAATAATTGATTTTATTTTTATTTTATTATCATTATTATCATAATTGATGAGAACATAATAATTAATCTTTAAAAAGTTTTAAATTAAAATCAATATAGATGTACTTTACATGTTTATAGGGGATTTGTCAACAGGAATTAAAGAGCAATTACTTGATGAGTCGTGTTCGAACAACTAATTAATAAGAATTTTCACTTTGATTATTAATCTCCATACTCCAGTAAGGATGTGAACACGTTAATCTTTTAATCTAATTAAGACCCGTGAACATAGGATACTGCACGGAAGCGTTAATCACTTAAACCAATTAAGACCCGTGAACATAGGATACTGAGTAATTAATGCACCGCTCATGTCAAAGTAATTTGGTATAGATCTGTGAACATGGGATGCTGCACGGAAGCGTTAATCACTTAATCTAATTAAAACCCGTGAACATAGGATACTGAGTAATTAATGCACCGCTCGTGTCAAAGTAATTAGGTATAGAACATGAGACGCTGCACCGAACCGTTAATCACTTAATCCCATTAAGACGGTGAACACGGGATACCGTTAATCTCTTAATCCAATTAAGACCCGTGAACACAGGATTCTGAGTAATTAATTGACCGATCGAGTATAAGGTAAGTAGGTATCTGTGAACATGGGACGCTGCTACTTAATTAGGTGTCAATAATTCCTGGACTATAAATAAGGGCCAAGTTATAGCAATAGACACAGTTTGATACTGAACCTGAACCAAATCACATATTTATTTATTTTTTTTCTTGACACTAAAAAAAAAAAAAAAAAAAAAAAAAAACAAATCACATATTTATGAGAATGGCTTCTTTGTTTTTCAAAGGTGAAGATTGTGTGTTGTCAAATTTTTATCCGTGTAAAGTTTATTATATGGGACAAGTATTTAATAGTGTTGAGCATGCATATCAGTTTCGGAAGGCGGTGGACCATGGATTTTTAGAGTTAGCGAATGACATTAAGAGTTGTAGGACTGGAAAGGATGCGAAATTGTTGTCGAATGTCGTTTGTGGCATGAGAGCAAGAGACAGATTATGGATGAACTGTTAGACCTGAAATTTGAACAAGTGAAAGAGTTTGCGAGATATTTGATTGAAAGTAGAGACAGAGTGCTTGTGCATAATGTGGCCGATAGATATTGGGGAAGTGGAAGATACGGTGATGGAGAGAATGTGTTTGGACAAATGTTAATGGTGCTTAGAGACAGACGTGTTAATTTAATGACAAGAGTGGCTGTTTTTGGATCTAGTTATGTAAAGAGAGTAGACATGTGGTGCAAGGGTGATTTTAGGGTGCCAGTGAATGTGCGTTGTTTCGGGAAAGGCGGTATGAGAGCGGACAGTATTGATAGTGAACTATTTCGTCAGTTGTTGTGTTACAAGCCCCACGTAGTGTATATTCAGTTAGGTGGTAATGACGTTTCTCCAACTTGTGGACCAACGGAAATTATTAGGAATATTTGTGCGTTAGTGGATAGTTTGAAATCGTCAGGCGTGAAAGAAGTGTATGTTGGTGAGATTCTGAAGAGGAGTAATTTTGTGAAATCGCCGGGTGTGAATCAAGTTTTATTTGATAGTGTTAGGAAGAAAGTGAATAAAAAGTTGTGCAAATTGTATGGAAGATTTGTGGTGAGATTTAACAACGTAAGGTTTCCCAATGATTATTCGAAGGATGGAGTACATTTAAGTGAGGATGGAATGAAGAGATACTTTTAATTTCTTGTAAATATTAGTTAAGGAATTTTTTAGTTTATTTCAGAAATAAATTTGTAGGGACCGGTACACTTAATTTTCTGAGGTGATCAGTTGCGACTTTGCTCGACGTTATTCCGGGAATTTGTAACGTTGACGTTTTCCAAAATGTTCCGCACAAACGTTAAGAGGTATTGATCACGTGGTATGGCGGCGAATCCCATTTTGTTTACTAAAATGGTGGCCAAATCGACTTGGAATTGTGTCTGGTGACCTAAAATTTATAAATGGTTGCCAGCTTGTCCACTTTAAATTTGAACTTTTGTGACCGGAAAACATATTGTTTCTGTGTTACAGAATTTTTATGATAGTGTGTCCATTTCAGGCAATATAATGGACACTTTACATCATCATTATTGTTATTTATAACTGTAAGTCAGTTTTAAAAATGTGCATTTTGTTCTCCATACCTCAAAAGATTACCGAAGTTTCCTTCATTTGGAAGAAAAGATTGGCTGGCCACTTGGAATTTCCACTGGCCACCAGAAAATTTAAATTGGTGGCCAGCTGGCCACTTAGTTTTGAAACCCATTTTGAGGATTGCCAATGTACCTGCCATTTTTTACCAGAATAACACCACTTATTTTGTATGATAACTTTATTGCACATGAACCTTTTAAAGTTGATGTTGGATTTTCAAAACATTATGTGGGACCTGCAAAATATAAAGGCAGGTCCTGGACCTTCCATTACTAAACATAATTTTGAACCACTGGTCAAATTCAATCCAGAAATGTATTTGTTGGGTCATCCTGGCCCGGAAGGCCTTGAAAAACCAGGAGATAGTTTTCAGATAACATTCAATGTGTTTCATTTGAAAAGACCAGTAATAAGTCAATGAAAAAATGAGCCGGGTCTGACCCAAGACTTAATAGTGGGTAGTGATTGTTCTTTCGCCAAGCACTCGGCATTACGAAATGAAAGTCACGGTTCTTTCGGATGGGAACTTAAAATAAACGAGGTCCCGTGTCACGGTAGGCGTGGCACGATAAAGAACCATGTTGTATAATGCCATCAGCGCAGTGCACAGGCAAAATTTCTGCAACTTCCCCTATAGCTGGCGATGTCTCGATATAAGTGAAATATTCTTGACTGGAAAGTTAAACACCATTACTCAACTCAACTCATCCTGGCACTAACATGATGACTGATTTTTCATGTATTGTCTAATTGTCCAATAAGGAGACAGTGAACCCTGGAAATTTTCTGGCAACTCACAGAGCTCGGTAAATGCACCCATTCCTTTGATCAAGTTAGATATTCTGTTGAGCGCAATGAATACAGGCTTTGTACAGGCCTGGAAAAGTCCTTAAATTTTGAGGTTTGCCCTAAAAAGACCCTAAAACAAGTCTGACCCTAAAAAGCCCTTGAATTTGGAGTCCAAATGTCTGTACAAACCCTGGATTAAAATTTTGTCAAAGTATTTGTAGAAACTTTAGGAATTGAATGTTGTCCTTTGGAAAAGTTGCCACAGTTTAACACTGTAGACAACTAAGTTGTTGCCCAAGTCAAATTCTTTCACTTATATTGAAGCAGTTAGTTCAGGGATGGTGGAGGAAACTGGAGTGCCTAGAGTAAACTACTGACCTTTGGCAAGTGAACTGACAGATTTCCTCGCACTGGGATCTGACCAGACTGGGATTCAAACTTAAGGTAGTGAGGGGTATTATGGTTCATGAACCAGGGTGTTAGATCACTCAGCCACAGGGACGCTCTTACGCCATTTATTATACCCCCCGCTTAAAAAGTGGGGGGTATATATTGATAGGGGTGTCTGTCTGTGTGTCCGTCCATCCTTCTGTTACACCTTAGGGTACCTATCTCTTATCCGCAACTCCTCCTAAACCTTTCAATGGATTTTCATGAAACTTAACATAGTAGACAATTAAGATGTCCCAGTCAAGATTCTTTCACTTATATTGAAACGGTTAATTCAGGGATGGCAGAGGAAACTGGAGTTCCCAGAGAAAACCACTGACCTTCAACAAAGGAATTGACAAACTGTTATACAAGGATCTGTCTCGAGTGGGATTCGAACCTAAGTGACAAGAGGTGCTGTGATCTGTAAACACAGGATTAGGGCCACCAAGGTCATTTTAGAGGTCATGCTAATTTACTGTTTATTCTGTTTGTAGCTTGCAGAAACAGTGGATCAAACCTTGACAGTTGGAAATGTTATATATGGTCACGACAAGGAGAATGTGTTAGAAATAAAAACTTTATGGAGCAGAATTGTCGTAAAGCTTGTGGTCTTTGTGGAAGTGAAAACCAACCCCGATCAAGTAAGTCTATTCTCGTTATATACAGTCAAACCTGTCTATAAAAGCCACACAAGGGAACCAGTAAAAGTGGCCTTTATGGGCAGGTGGTCTTTATATACAGGTTCAAATAATATGAATAAAGAACCATTGAGATACAATTTTTCTGGCCTTTACAAGTAATATAAATACACACAAAATTAAATATTTAACATTAACAGTAAAACCCGTAAATTAAGTGCACATGCCCCCTTCAAAACATATTTTATTAAACAGGTATTTCTCCCTTAATACTCGACAGTTACCGGTAATGTTGAAACTCGGTAGGCACATAATGCAAAAGTCCTTTTCAAATGATATAGTATTTTGAATAAACAAGAAATATATTTATCAGAGTTTAATCCCTCTCCTAAAACACATTTTTTATTAAACGGTTATTTTTCCCCTAATACTTGATAGATAATGTTGAAACTTGGTAGGCACATAATATAAAAGTCCTTTTCAATTTATATTGTTTTCAATAAACAAGAGCTATATTTATCAGAGATTAATGCCCACTTCAAAAACATATTTTTATGAAACAGTTGCTATTGAAACTTGGTAATACAAAAGTCGTTTTCAATTGATACTGTGTTTTCAATAAACAAGAGCTTTATTTATCAAAGTATAATGCCCCCTCCTAAAACACATTTTTCCCCCTTAAACAGTTACTGGTAATACAAGAGTCGTTTTCAAATGGTTTAGTGTTTTCAGTAAACAAGAGCTATATTTATCAGAGGTAAATGTCCCCTCCTAAATTGTATTTTCTGATTAAACAGTTACTGGTAAAACTTGGTGCTGGTAGTAAGGTAATACATGATAATTCAGTAAACAAGAGTTATATTGCCAGAGTGTAATGCCCCTTCCAGGGATGAAAATTAGCAGGGGCCCAGTATCCATGGCTACTAAAAATCAGTCTGGACCCCTTAATGTTTACACATTTAAGCTATTTATTATTATTTTCTGAAGTCAGCTGGGGTCCTAACTCAAAATAGTTAACCTTCACCACTGCCTTCAAAAACAAAGGATGAGTACTGTAGATCACTTATTTTTAGCAAGTAGAAAATTTCGCGTCAAGACCATCGTTGTTTTATTCACGAATATTTGAATTCGCGTTTGGAATCTTATCTAATATAACATATGTATGTCAACATAGAAATATCTGTGTGCTGGATATATTCGCGTGATATATGAATTCGCGAATAGGATGAGTTGCGAATTTACGCGAAATAAAAGTGATCTACAGTATAGTTGTGTCTTTTGTCTTTTCTCAATTTCCAGTTTGGAATAAGGAAGTTGCAAATCAGAAATCGTATTGCTTTGTTTGGGGAGACTTCGTAATGTCATCTCATTACAATTACCACTTGTTTTATTTTCAGATTTTTGTGAGGATCATTTTGATACGGCAAAGTGTGAGAAATGGAAGGCCAATAGTGACTGTATTATAGCTGAAGAATTTATGAAGAGAAACTGTAGACAGACATGTGGATTCTGTGACGGTTCATCGCTGAATAAGACACCACCAGGAAGTAGGTTTATCACATTTATTACCTCAGAAATAACTTTCAGTTTCTTGTGGTTTACAGGGGATATTAACTAAATTTTGGAATTGGTAATTCTCATAAAATTGCAAAGCAAACCCTAAACCATCTGATATATCAAAAAGTGACTTATGCAACAGCATAATCAAAAAGAAACATACTAATCCATGTCCTAATCACAATCCAGAAGCAAAGTAAAAACTTTAGAACCGACAAGTTAGATTAGACACATGAACTTCCACCAGGGAAGTGAGGCCGGGTGCTCTGGAAGGGTAAGCTCCTCCTGTTTAGCTAGCTACACCCGCCACGTGTGTAATCAAAATTGTGTGAAAGGAACATGGAACTATGGGATGTCAAATATATCCAGGGCAATCCTGGACACAGAGACATCACATTTATCAACAATACTGTGATGATGGCCATAAAACTTTTTGAGGGCCTTGATAAGCCTAGGCTTGCAATATCCCCGAGTCAACAATTTATTCGCAAACAGCCTGCTTCTCTGTATATATTTATATACTGTAAAAGGAGGAAATTTTGCATGTGTAAAATTTTCCCCTATTTCGCACAAAAAAAATTACCACGAAAATTTCACCCACACGAAAATGTCTATCATATAGGTTAATATATCATAATATATGTTTCATTTTTGTATATGATTTTAGCTAACTGTGACAATACCTATGCAAATGCTGCAAAGTGTGAAGAATGGGCCAGAAAGGGTGAATGTGCCGCCAATCCATTTTGGATCTTTTGGATGCCACAAAATTGTCAGAAGGCATGTAGAACATGTGAAGGTGGGGACACCGGAGGTACTATCACAGAGAGACCAACAGAGGCACCAAGGACCACTGCAGGACCTCTAACAAACAGGCCACAGACTACAGCTAGGCCTCAAACAGTCCAACCAGTGACAACACTTCGCCCACGAACTACCACAGAGGTAGCAGATATGGGTTAGTACATGTACTTATAAGTTATTTTCTCTTCCCTAAGAAATTAAATTCTCAGTGATCGTTTCTCATTTATGGACCATTTTTCAGGAATTACTGGTTGTTTAACATAGCCATTTTGTTTTTTAGAAAATTAGGCCTGTGTTGTCCAGGCAACTCCTCCTACAGATTTCTAACAATTGAAGATATCCAAGCTCATGAATACCAGCAAAATGAAATGTAACTCATTCCTGGATTATTAGTTTGACAATACTGACTTGTCTTATTTTAGCAAGTTATTTTTGTATGGTTGAAGGTCATGGGAAGTGAGGCTGGGTGCTCAGGAAGGGTAAGCACCACTAAATATGATTTCGTGTATTATTATCCCCCCTTTCGAAGAAAACTATGAGGCACTATTTCATGAAACTTGGTGCAAAGCATGCACATATCATTAACCCAAGTGGATTTGCTCATATTTCTAGTAGTTATGGCCCTTTGACTAAATAAAAAGAATGTGTTGGTGGGGGATTCTAATTTCTGAATTTGCTTGTTTCATTTCAGATTGCTCTAACAAGGTGTCGGAGACGTGGTGTAACAGATTACGAGACACTCGAGAGTGTACCAGAATTCCGACATGGATGGATAAAAATTGTAAAAAAGCATGTGGATTTTGTAATAAAACAGCTGATGGTAATTATTATTTATCTAACATTAGACTAGTTTTTCTATCTGATTTGACGAAATACAAGTTTTATCCAACACGTATGATACAGTATCTTGTATCACCACACTGTGGTGATACAACATTGGCGGTAAAACGCACGTGCATTTTCTCATTGTTACGTCATTAGGGAGTCTTGGATTTGTCAGTCAAAACATAGTTCAGTGGTTTTCTGTGGTAAAATGTAATTTTTTCACATAAAGCATTGTTTTTTTCATTATTTTAAATAACCTAATTGGAAATGTTAGAGAAAAATATTATGTACACAGTGTGTATGTACAACCCTCAGTATCAGGTCTCATCCTTTTTTCGTAGCTGTATCACTACTCGTCGCGCTTGCTCGTCGCGCTTGGCACGACAAGTAGTGATATGGCTACGAAAAAAAGACAAGACCTGATACTGAGTGTTGTACATACACACTGTGTGTATAATATGTATGTATTTTCAGGGGTCTTTCTTCCTACTTTGGGAATAGGGACGAAGCCCTTGGAATGGGGTTCCCCACTGTTTTTCGACATGATCAATACCTCTTAACATTTGTGCAGAAAATTTTTGAAAATGTCAACATCACAGATTCCCGAAATGACGTCATTTTCATGGGAAAATGTCATTTCATACGATTCCATATCCATTCTAGATCCATTGAAAATAAGTGTTCTGTATAAAGTTAGAGGGTATCATGTGGTACAGCAGCGAACCCCATAGAGAAATACGTGGAGTTTCACCCAATTTTCGAGAAGTTTTTAATTGTAAAAATTATTTACAGAATTTATTTTGGGAAAATTTCTGTTTGAAACTTAAAAAAAAAAAAACTACCCATTTTGTCATTGGAAATGGGGCTCACATTTGGCCACAAAAATACCCCAGCAAGACCCCTGCTTTTAAAAGTGTGTGCTCACAGATAACAATGCCTGTCAATGACTAAGTTTAAATCCCACTGTGAGAATATTGTCACTTCACTCAATAACTTTACCCCTTACTTATCGACATGGTTTCCAAAGTCTATTTTCTACAATTTATTATCATCAAGGTCATTTATAATCCAAAATCAATACAAATGATGGTGTCAATTCAAGGTATTTATGTACTATATTTTTCAGCTATTCGCGACAAGAACTAGTTTATTATTCTCTATGGATCAATCTATGAACACGTTCATGTATGCATGTGAAGTGGGAGTGTGTTTTATGATCTGCCTTGTACCAGCACGCACTCAGGGCGACTTTAACGTGCTAGCTAGCTCATAGAGTCAGTACGCCACAGACAAGGGTACCACTCCCCCAGTCCACTATATTGATACCAGGTGAATCAGTAAAGGTTGATGGCAAGGAAAATTCACTTTCCCACATGTGGTCTGAGGGGGTGTTGGGGATGGGGCAGAGGGTTCAAGATATCAAGTAAAGACGGCTTTTTTTTCATTTTCAGAGTGTAAAGACAGGTATGATGTAAATACGTGTAGAGCCTGGGCCAATGCTGGATATTGTACTAGAACTGAAGTCAGTGTATTTATGGGGGCCAACTGTAGAAGAACGTGTGGTAAATGTGGTGAAAGTAAGTATACCTACCCACCCACCTACCTACTAGGAGTTAACAAGATGGTAAAAAATATATTGTAATACACTGCAGTATGCCAAACCTGTGTTGCAATATGTATTGCAATACAGAAGAATTGTTTTCTTCATAAAAACTTAGTAATCGAATGGATTATTGATGACACAGTTTTTTGCTTGAGCTACACATAATAGTCGCGACATGACTACAACATTTTTCAATCACCCAAGATACTGATTTTCTCATAATAATTGTCAACATGTCCGAGCGACTGATATGTTTTGTCAGCCAGATTTTAATATAGAAAGAAAACATAAGTTACATCACAGCTTAGATTTGTGGAAAAAAACAAGTTTAAGAGAATTCGAACCACAGTTCATATTGTCATAGTTACAAAACACAGTCAACCGGTGTATGAGTAAACCATTTCGCCCCTAATACCTACCTACCATCACGCCTACCAACCCACCCACCTCACCTACCTACCGACCCACCCTACCCAGAGTTATGAATATCGAGAGCAGAAACTTTTTTTCACACTACTTGGCACTGTGCCAAATAATCAGTTGTTGTGTACTTGACATGAAGAACGTTTAAAGGCGCTGTCACTCTCTAGCGTACAGAGCCACATTTGGACAATTTAATCAGAATCATGGAAAATGTCTAATGGATAACTATCTATTTGAAAACAAACATTTTTTCTTTGGCCTCATTAGCAGTGGAAACAAACATATTTTTTCTTTGCCTTATTGTTTTCATCAGCAGAGGAAACTATCATATTATTTATTTGGCCTTTTTGTTTGCAATAGCAAAGTAAACTAACACATATTTTTCCTCCTTGGCCTTATTTGATTTCATTAACAAAGGAAACCAACATATTTTTCCTGTTGCCTTTTTTATCTTTTTTCCTTTTGTCTTCATTTTCAGCCTGTGTAAATACATATTTTTCCTCCTTGGCCTTACTTGATTTCATTGGCAGAGAAAACCAACATATTTTTTCTGTGGCCTTATATTATCTTTATTATTTGTATTTTCAGCCTGTGTAAATACATACAAAGATGAGAGGATGTGTAAAATATGGGCGGACTACAATCAGTGTGTTGTCAATCCAGGATTTATGAAAAAACAGTGTGCGAAGGCATGCAGGTCATGCTCAGAAGGTTTGTAAATTTAGTAAAATTACAATAGCTGAAATTTTGTTGGGTAAAGGATCATTAAATTTAATTTGCCATTGTATCACTACCACTGCAGTAGCTCAGTTGGTAGAGTGCTTGCTTCATAAGTGGGAGGTTATAGGTTTAATGCCTGGCCGGGTCTGACCCAAGACTCGGCATTAAGAAGTGAAAGCCATGGTTCTTTCGAATTGGAACTTAAAGTAAACTGTTAGGTCCCGTGTCACGGTGGGCTAGGCGTGCTAAAAAACCCTGCTGTATAATGCCATCAGCGCAATGCACAGGTAAAATTTCTGCACCTTCGCCTATAGCTGGCGACATCTCGATATAAGTGAAATATTCTTGACTGGGATGTTAAACACCATTACTCAACTCAACTACTGTATCACTGTTGTCTTGGTGAATTTTCACTGTCAAATCGACAAATTTTAAAAAAATTTCCCAAGGGGAGACTATCTACCGGTAATTGATAATTCTATCCAGGTTGATATAATTTGTGTCCGGGAGGAGATAATTTCATGGTAAAATCTTTCCAGCGGAATAAATGTCATGGCTTATTCCATAAAATTTTTTCTCGTACCTCGGACAGAAAAATCTCACGCGCACACCAGTGCTAGATTTTTCTGTCTTGTCCAGTTTTTCTGGTACTGCCTCACGCGACAATTGAACAATCAGGATGACGTATCCGATCATTGCGCTTGACGTCATCAAAACAAAGCGTTTCTTTATTTATTTTTCACATATGTGTTTTATTTTACTTTTTATTCAAAATATTTCAATGTCAAAGTTTTTTATATTTGCATTGAATACAAATCGTTAATATTTAAAAATTTTGAAGAGTTGTCGATGGGATTATTTTCAAAGGGCGGATTTGTACAATGCATTAGGTGCCCAAAGCAATGCAAGAGGCCCCATGAGGGTACGTGTTTTGTTTTGTATACGCAGTTATAAACGCTTAAATGGTACGAGAAATAGAATCTATCACTTGTTTGTGACCGATACCGGTTGATCTCAGTCTCGGGTGCTGTGATGTAACATATCCCAATCTCGGCAAAGCCTCGATTGGGATATATGTTACATCACATCACCCTCGACTGAGATCAAACGGTATCGGTCACAAACAGGTGACAGATTCTATTAATCCATTGAACAAATCTCACTATAAAATATCCTTAGGCTAGTAAAATATAGATAGGGATAAAGAAACTGTTTCAACTACCTATATCTAGAAATTTAAGGCAAACAAATTCACCAGTTTACATTGAGATGGTCAATATAGCAAGTTTTACTCTTTATTCAATTTACCACTGCAGTAGCTCAGTTGGTAGAGTGCTTGCTCAATAAGTGGGAGGTTGTGGGTTTGAACCCCGGTCAGGTCTGACCCAAGACATAAAAGTGGGTAGTTACTGTTCTTTCGTCAAGCACTCGGCAGTACGAAATGAAAGTCGCGGTTCTTTCACATGGGAACTTAAAATAAATGAGGTCCCGTGTCACAGTAGGCTTGGCACAATAAAGAACCCTGCTGTATAATGCCATGTAGCGCAACGCACAGGCAAAATTCCAGCCTATAGCTGGCGATGTCTCAATATAAATGAAATATTCTTTACTGGGACATTAAACACCATTACTAAACTCAACTCAACTCTTTATTTAATTAAAATTGCCTCTGTGGCCAAGTGGTCTAATGCACACATTTATGAGTTACATCTAAGTTGGAACCCCACTCGGCACAGACACTTGTGTGAGACAGTTTGTCAGTTTGCTTGCAGAAGATTGGTGGTTTTCTTGGGTCACTCCTCGACCATTCCTGAACTGACTGTCTCTCTAAGAGAAAGAATCATGAGGCTTTAAAACACCATTTTAAAATAAAATCAATCTATGTTTAATTTGTTTCTCTTTCTCTTTCTGGATCACTGTGGTAGCTCAGCTGGTAGAGTGCTTGTTTCATAAGTGGTGGGAGGTTGTAGGTTTGAACCCCAACCAGGTCTGACCCGTGGCACAATTAAAAACCCTGCTGTATTATGCCATCAGCAGAATGCACAGGCAAAATTTGCCTATAGCTGGTGACATCTCAATATAAGTGAAATATTCTTGACTTGGATGTTAAACACCATTACTCAACTTAACTCTTTCTTTTTCAGGTTTACAAGTTGCTACTAATGGGACTGTGAGCGACGGTCAGATTCAAAATGACCAAAGGTCAGGAAGTAATGGAAACAACATTTCACCAATGACCACTAAACTTACTTTGTCTCTGTTTATATTTTGTATGGTAGTAAAACAAATTGTCCACTTTTGATTCATAACCCTTGAAAACCTTGTCTCATAACTTTAAACAAATGCCGTAAGTTGGGCAATTTTTGTTGCCATTAAATTTTGCGTGATTTGTTATTGCAAGATATCCCCATGGTTTTAACCCTTGAAAACCTTGTCTCACAACCTTAAACAAATACAGCAAGTCAGAGAATTTTCGTATTTATTAAATTTTCCATGAATTGTCATTTCAAGATATTCCAATGTTTCTATAAACACTTAAAAACCTTGTCTCACATCCATAAAAAAGTAAGTCGCAAACTTTCTGCACCCGTTTATTGTGGGAATCATCATTTCAAGATATTTGCATGCATTGTAAGATGATGGTCAGTATTTGCATACTTTTTATATTTGCATAAACCTATTAACGGAAGATGGTCAATTCAAAAATAGTGAATAAATATGTAATGGAAATGTCCATGTCCGTTAATTTTTGCGGGAATGGTCATTTGAAGATATTTGTGTGCTTTTTTATTTGCATTACACTGTTAACAGAAGAAGGTCAGTTCAAAGATAGTGAATAAATACGTAATGGAAATTTTCCATATTTGTTAATTTTTTGGGGGATCATTATTTCAAAGTTACTTCCATGCTTTTATATTGGGATTGTGGATTCCAGATGATGGTCATTAAAAATGTAAATGAATAAATATTAAAATTTGTGAATTAACGCAAAAACAAAAGAATCACAAAAAGTTCTCTATTTACAATAAATCATTTATTAATTTCTTTTCTTTTTTGATTTTTTCCAAACAATTTCAGGACATATTTTGTGAATTATTTGACCAAAAACAACACACCAGTTTATATTCTAATCACAATAATAAAAAAAAGCAGAAAAGATTTTGACTGCTTAATAAGTGAAAATTTTAACACTGCGTATCTACAGTAACAGTAATTGTACATAAATTTTGTACTTTAATGAAATTTTCTGTGTGTGTGTGTGTGTTTAAGATAAATTTGTTAATATGTTTTTCTGAATAAGATTGTACATACTTAAAACATAATTTTATAAGTGTGTGTGTGTGTGTGTGTGTGTGTGTGTGTGTGTGTGTGTGTGAATTAATGGTCTTGATATAGGTAAATGAAGAACTGTAAAGAGGAATATTTTCGCAGGGTGAAAATTTTGCGATTTCTGAAATCTGACGTTTTGCATGGGTGTAATTTCCGCATTACCAATAAGTGGGTTTATATTCTGTATATTATGATATATAAACCTGTATGGTTGTCATTTTCGGTGGGTAAAAGTTTCGTGGTAATTTCTTTAGCGCAAAATAAGCGAAAATTTTACCCATGCAAAAATTTCCCCCTTTACAGTACTCTTGACCGGGGAGGGAGTAAAACACCACTACTCCACTCCCTCGGATTTTCCAACTACCGCCGTAACTGGTATGGCAGCAAGCCTTAAAATATGAATTTCTGTATATATTGTTGTATGTTCATAATATCTTATTTTTATATAAGTGTAAAAACTAATAAATAATGGGTTTTGTCAGTGTGCCATGTGATCAATACCTCTTAACTTTTGTGTTGGATGTTTTTGAAAAATGGTCACCTCACAAATTCCTCCAATAATGTTGTTTCTGCAGGAAAACATCTACTGATGCGATTCCATATCCAATGGAAATAATCATTCCACAAAAACATTAGGTACCGTCAAACTTCGATTGCTCGAACTTCAATACCTCAAATACCCAAGATAACTCGAAGTCATCAGCCGGTCCCGATAAAATTCCTATTATATCCTATATAAATGAACCTTGATGACTCAAAATTTTCTGAAGTGTAAATTTATGAAAATTCAACATCTTTGGCTAGAATACAGTTTTTGTCAGAATGGCGTGTGGACAAGCATTGTAAACAAAACAAAAGCTCAAGCCATGTTACAGATTTCATCGAAAGTAATGGAACAAAACAAAACTATTAGTCTACTATAGATTCATACCCCTCGCAAACAAGTCTGTCCGTCCGTCTGTCTGTCAGTGTAAAATCATGTCAAGGCCATATCTCATCAGTGCTTTGGAAGACTCTCATGAAAACTTCACATGAATAATCTTCATGGTCAAAAGGTGTGTCATGACCTTGAACCATGGTCAAATAGGAAAGGTCAAGGTTGCAGGAAAACTTTAAATGTTGGGGGCAAGGGGGGGGGGGGGGGGGTATCTGGCTCGCAAGAGAATTTTCTAGTTATATCAGTAACCTCCAATATTATTACAAATAATTAAAACACAAAACTTTTAGGAGGTATCACAAGGTACCGGTACACTAGTGAGATCTGTTGTATGTCAAAGCTCAGTATTAAACGAGTCTGTGATATGAAGAATTGTAAATATACCAGAATTTAAGGCCAAACCAAAAAATGTGTGTGTTTCTGGTTTCCCAACCAACCCTATTTCTGTGTAGCTTATTTATTCTCCAAATCCATACAGATTTTAGATTTTACAGCAATACCTTTTTTCTGAAAAATGCAGTAGCAATGGAAAAAAATAATTTTATATTTACAGGAGTAAAACATCATGACATAACACGCATCAGTTTCCTGTTTTAATATTTCATCACACAAAAATGTCCAAAACATACATTTTAAGTAAATACCTACCAACTCAAGATTTTTTATTTTTTGGTTTTTTTTAAGAGTGATACCTGAAACACATTTTTTTTTGATTGGCCTTTCAATGTTTGTTTATATTCATTTGGTAATCAAGTTTGTTTTATATAAATTTGATTTATAGGCAAACAAGATTGACCTGTTGACTTGGCCTTTTCTTTGAATTTTCATTGTGGACCAGTTCATTTATTTATAGGGAACATAAGTGTCACTAATCAAAGAGTACACATGTGTATTGTGTATGTACAAACTGGGTATACTAACAGTACACAGGCCAATTTTGCTTACATGAATTTCATGTTAATTTTATGTAAATCAAGGTTATTCATAAAATTAAAATGAAAATCATGTGAAATTTTCATGAAGTGATATTCACATGAAATTCATGTGAAATAAGATTCATGTAAAATTTGTGTGAAATTAAATTCACTTGAAATTCACATAGAATGAAAATCACATGAAATTCATGTGAAATCAGATTCAGATAAAATTTGTTTGAAATTCGATTAATTTGTGTGAAATGAAAATCACATGAAATTCATCTTAAATGGGATGCATGTAAAATTCACATGAACAAAATTTGGCTCTTTACATAATGTGGATCTTACTGTCTCAATATATCCTTTTTTAAAGGTCAAGCCGGCAGGTTAATGTTGTTTGCCTTTGCCAGCATTACATAATTTGTATATTTTTGTTTTGATAATCAAAACTGTTTTATATAATTTTGATATACAATATATTTATATCTTTATATGGAAATAATGTAAATAAAAACATTTTATATACTTTGTTGCGTTTGTTTTAAAATGATCAAAAATGCCAGAGCAAGATATGCCCATTTAAATTTTTGTCATGTAACTCTTGGTATAGATTGCAAAAGTTGCATGATTAAAATTTCAAAAGGGCACAACTGAGAGAGTTGAGTTGGGGAATAGCGTTTAATGTCCCAGTCAAGAATATTTCACTTATATCAAGACGTTGCCAGCTATAGGCGAAGGTGAAGAAATTTTTCCTGTGTGTTGCACTGATGGCATTATACAGCAGGGTTCTTTATCTTGCAATGTCTACCATAACATAAGAGCCTTGTTTATTTTAAGTTCCCATCTGATAAAACCATGACGTTTATTTCATAATGTCGAGTACTTAGCAAAAAAAAAAGTCATTACCCATTTTCAGGTGGATCACACCGGGTTGGTCTTTCAACCCATGACATCCCACTTACAGAGCGAGTACTTTACCAACTGAGCTACCACAGTGACACAACCGAGAGAAATTTGCAATCACTGTGCCAGAGATCAGTGATTTTCTCCTGGCACTCTTGTTTCCTTCACTATCTGAAAACTTAATGTTTTGATGTAGGTGAAAGAAACTTGACTTTGGGTGTAAAAAAACAATACTCCACTCGATCCACTTTGATTCATAAATGTGTACTTTTAAAATCACTTGGCTATCAAGACCCTAAACTCGCTTAGTTCAGACTTTGAAAGGAAGTCAAAAGTGTAATCCAAACTTTACTGTTAGTGTTACCAGTTTTATTGGAGATGTTCATCTAAAATGAATTTTGTTTTAAGTCAGTCAAACAGTTAAAAAAGCATATACCCATTCAGTGTGCAAGACATTTATCAAAATTTCACACTGCCCCAGTCTATATAGCTACCAAAAAATTGAGAACCGGTACCAGCAATTATGCTGGGTGTTCACCTTGTTATAAACTGACATGTCCAAGGGAGAGTACTCTTGGTAGACTACTCATGGGAGACTACTCTTCAAAGTCTAATAAACCTGCCATGGGCTTCACCTTGTGATGAAGTAACATATCCAAGGAACAGTACTCTTAGGTCTCTTCATATAGCTAATAAACATGTCATGGACTTCACCTTGTGGTGGTCTGACATTTCTTCCAATATACCACTAGAGTATCTCAGTTGGTAGAGTGCTTACTTCATATGTGGGATGTTATGGGTTCAAACCCCAGGAAGTGTCTACCAAGACTTGAAAATAGATAGTGACTGTTCTTTCACCAGCACTCGTCATTTAGAAATGGAAGTCACAGGGTCCTTCTGAAGAGACCTTAAAAAAAAGGAGGACTGTGTCATAGCAGGCATGGCACATTTAAGAAACCATACTTGCACATAGCTCTGAGCACACTGGAAAAAATAAAAATTTCTGCCACTTTACCTATTGCTGGTAATGTCTTGATATAAGCGAAATATACTTGACTGGGACTTTAAACACCATTCAATCAATCGATCAATATTTCCTGTTAGAGAGTACTCCTGGTCACTTCATATTACTGACACATTCCGATATAGTTTCGGGACGGACCTAACTCTTACCACATAGTCCAGAGACACAGCAATTATAAAGACAATTACATTGGTTTTTGTATTTTAATAAATGATTTTGACATTATTCTAGTTTATTGTTATACAAAATGATCTCTCTCTCTCTCTCTCTCACACACACACACACACACACACACACACACACACACACACACACACACACACACACAGACAAATACATAACAGCACTGCACTAACAAATAACCACAGTACGATACTAACAACACACACACACCCACACACACTTCCAACACTGGTAAGATTCTCTCTCTCTCACACACAGACACACACAATCACTAATACAATATCACAGAATTAGTCACTATAGATTTTACATACACAGCCAGATTGGAGCACCAAGTTAAAATTCTTCCTAGCAATTTATAAGCTTTATGCTTAAACACGAAAAATTACTTAAATATCCACTGACGTGTCCATCCTCCATTCAGAAGTAGAAATGAAGCCTGGTAAGATTAAGGTCCTTCATAAGTATGGCTTGTTCTGGTTTATCTAAATTTATTGGTTAACTTGTTCCATAAAGAATTTTGGAAAATGTTCAAAATGGTTCTTTGCTTGTTTGAAACATCATGGTTCACTTGCTTCATAAAGAATTTCTGATAACATCACAGTTCACTTGTTCCATAAAGAATATCTGATATAATATCATGGTTCACTTGTTCCATAAAGAATTTCAGATAAAGTTTCTTTGCTTGTTTTAAACACGTATAAACAGTTGGGTGAACACGCTCGGAACAAAAATGGTAAATTTTTGATCCCGTGAATTTTGCTAACTGGACGGATTATCCGAAGTCCTGGTCCATATAATACTCCGTTACAACAGTCACATGTTGTACAACTACAATAAAAAGATAAATAAGGTTAAAGGGTGAATGTAACTATACATGGATACAAATTTAGGGGTGAAGAATTTGGTTTATAGTCAGGGGGTCTCTCACCCCTTTTTGGGAATGGGGCCCAATTTCGGCCCTAAATTTGCTTCAGTGAGACCCCTGTATAGCTTCTAGCGTGAGGAAATTTGATGGTTCATTTAATGAAGGTTGGTGGTTTTTCTTTGGGCATTCTTGTTTCATCCACCATACCAAAACTCAATATGGAGGTTTATAGTTAGGGGTCTTTCACCCCTTTTTGGGAATGGGGCCCTATTCCAGCCCCAAATTTGCTTCAGTGAGACCCCTGTATAGCTTCTAGTGTGAGGAAATTTGACAGTTCATTTAATGAAGGTTGGTGGTTTTTCTTTGGGCATTCTTGTTTCCTCTGCCATCCCAAAACTCAATATAGAGGAAAGACTCTCTATTACGGCGTAAAACAGCATTACTCCACAACAATCCAAGTTATAGAGATCTTACTTTGATAAAGTTTGTCAGTTCATCTTTGGACACTCTGGTTTTCTCAACCATCCCAGAACTATAAAAATGAGAGAATCTTGACTGGAGCGTAAATCACCACTACTTCACACCAATCCAACTTGTAAACATCTCAGTTTGATAAAGATTGTCAACAAAACAATTGACATATCGCCTATCATGTCATGCCTTTTATGTTCCGACACTGGCTACCATCACGGTACCAAAGCAGCGTCAAGGCAACTAATGACGTACTAGTGTCAGTAACATCATAAAATGGACAATTCAGGCCAAGTTTTCATTCTTTTTGTGTGTAATTCAAGCATGCCGGGGCTTAGTCAGAACATTGTGGGTGTGGCTGGCTATCTGTCAATTCCCAAGGCACTCTGGTTTACCCTACTCTATTCTTGTATGCATTGTGTATTTACCTTGACAGAACACTATTGACAGATTCCGGGAATTTCTCGGGATATTTGTGTAATCCCATGTCATGCATTACTAGAGCAGCCATGTCAATCAACCTCTGGAAAACAAAAATAAAAAATTAATGGTATGAAAATTTAATTTTAAAATATTT
Organism: Anadara kagoshimensis; assembly: GCA_021292105.1. Lineage (NCBI taxonomy): Eukaryota > Metazoa > Mollusca > Bivalvia > Arcoida > Arcidae > Anadara > Anadara kagoshimensis. The sequence goes on along the minus strand of CM037869.1, from coordinate 53,502,277 downwards.
TTTGGGATAAATTTTTAAATAAATAATTTACACAGCCAAATCTTGTTCACATAAATTTCACATGAAAATCAAAGTACGGTAACATGAATTTCAAGAGAAATTTTACCGTAAATTTCACATGAAAAAACATCACAGTAAAGTAAAAAGGTTGTTTGTACTCAAATGGTGAATCTAATAAAAAAATTTAAATTTTATAAAATTAAAGTAATACCTGAGGCTGATTCTTCATGTTCTCTTTCCAAAACAATGGATGCATAAAATTATTTTTGACATTAAGATATTGAAGGTCTAGTTTAAGAGCTCCACATGGCATGGCTGGAAGCTGGTTACCTTCTAAGTTTAACTCCTCTAGAAATCTGAAATTAAACAGGTGCAATTAATTCATGTGGTCTGGATATTAAATGAGTGCAGGTGAGCAGATATAAAATTTAGGGCTTTGCTGGTAAAAACATGAGATATTTATCATTACGTTTCTGATGATCTACACATTGGACAACATGTCACAAATAGACTTTAAACTCTGACAATCATCAACCTTCTGAAGTACATAATATCAGGTCCCGGTTTCACAATAAGATTTGAAATTTTGCAAGATTTAAGTTAAGGAAAATCTTAGCTAAGGAATGATTGTGAAACTGGGGCCAATTCCAAAGTGTGATGTGTTTTGCAATATATTTTCTCAATGGACTAGTATTCAATCTAGAAGGGGCCATGGGGCGGGGTCATTGACCCCTTATTCAGCCTTACTGTAATATTCATGAGGGGTTAATTTTTCATGATCTTTTTCAATTCCCAAAAATAGCAAAAATTTCCAGCACACAAAAATAGCCATGTTTACTGAAGTGAAGTTGATATATACATACCTTGCATTACAAATCTCATTAGGTATAAATGTGAGTTTGTTGTAGGAGATATCCAAGTGAACAAGCTTTGGTAAAGAAAATAACCTGTAATAGAACAACAAAAGTGATGAAAACAAACAAAACTTTACCATGAATAAAATTTTATAAACTGAGCCCCATTCAGAGTTTGGTTGTTCGAAGCTCCATTAGCTAAACCAAATGGTTAGTGAAAATTCAAAATGTTATCAAAATATTAAATTATTGATATAAAAATACAGTTTTGACTTTAACTGATTCTGTTTGATAATAACATTTGTGTGCGTTAACTTTTGAACAGAAATTACTTGCTTCAAAACCCAGATAAATCCCTATATATAAAATTGATGGAAGGGGGGTTGGGGGGGTTGGTGTACAATAAGGATTCATTAAAAAACTACTTACTCTAATGGTAGTGATGACAATAGACAGAAGGATACCACTAATACTCTCAGGTTCTTTAATCTGCTAATATCCAGAGGTAAATCTCGTAATGGATTATTTCTTAACTTCAGTACTTCTAACTGCTTAATTTCTAAAATTTCACGCGGAAAAAGCTGAAATTAAAAAAAAAAGATAATTAAAGGAATAAATTATGACTGCATAATTTCTAATGGAAAAAGTTGAAATTTTAAATTTTTAAAATGAATAAATTATGAAAACATTTTAAAAATAACTATAAGATATTAATTCAGAAAATATACCCTACTCTTGATCAGCAGGTCATGTGGGGTTGCTGGTTAAAACACTGTTCGCATCTAACCATAAATATGTAAATTGAGAGTTAAGTTAAAGTTAAAGTCTGTCCCGAGCCATTAGGCCCATCAGGCCAGAGCTTATCCTGGTTTCTGTAGCGTTAAGCGACTGAGAGTACAAGACTCTCCCCTGAATGGGACGCCAGTCCATTGCAGGGTTAACCCCCAGCATTTTGCTGGTACTCATTTATTTTTCAGCTGAGTGAACTGGAACAACGTGAAATTAAGTGTCTTGCTCAAGGACACAACACATCGCCCGGTCCAGGGATCAAACCCACGACCTTCAAATCATGAGTCCAACGCCTTAACCACTAGGCCATGCGCTTCCACGAGTTAATTGAGAGTTAAGTGGAGGAATATTGTTTTACACCAAAGTCAAAATTCTTTCACTTATATCAAGTTCTGGGATGGTGGAGAAAACCAGATTACTAAGAGAACACTAACAACTATTTACAACTGGAAACTGACAAAATTCCTCACACTAGGATGACAGATTGGGATTCAAACCAAGGTGATGCATCCCTGGCCAGCAGGTTCTTTTTTGTGATTTGCACTTATGTTCAAGAGGCAATAACTCCCAGGAAAAAGAGCAAACCAACTTGGGTTAACGATATGCGCATTTCCTATCTATGTTGATACTTTGCATCAAGTCTCGTGAAATAGTGTATCATAGTTTTTGATAAGTTGCGCAGTCAAAAATTTCGAACAAATGGAGGGACGGATGGAAGGAAGGATGGATGGATGGAAACTTAATATCCCCTGCCTTTCAAAGAAAGGCTGTGGATAATAAGGTATTATGACCCAATGGTACACAATTTAGCTTGGCTTATGTCAAAAGAAAAAACTGTCACCCATTTGGTTTTGAGGCCAGTGTCTCAGCCACTCAGATACCATGACCTCTAAATATTTGAGAATGCCTTGGAATAAGTAAGGGTATACAAGTTCTGTGTGGAAGCGCGTAGCCTAGTGGTTAAGGCGTTGGACTCATGATTCGAAGGTCATGGGTTCGATCCCTGGACCGGGCGATGTGTTGTGTCCTTAAGCAAGACACTTAATTTCACGTTGTTCCAGTTCACTCAGCTGAAAAATAAATGAGTACCAGCAAAATGCTGGGGGTTAACCCTGCGATGGACCGGCGTCCTATTCAGGGGAGAGTCTTGTACTCTCAGTCGCTTAACGCTACCGAAACCGGGATAAGCTCCGGCCTGATGGGCCTAATGGCTCGGGACAGACTTTAACTTTTTTTTATACAAGTTCTGTACTTACCGTGAAGTCGTTGAATGATAAGTTGATATATGTGACTGTTTTGACTAGTGGAGAAATATCAGGTAACTGTAGGATAAAATGTGCCTGAAAATAAAATCATATAATATGATTTAATAATTAAATTTTGTAAAATTCTAGTTACAGTAAAACCTCGTTATAATGCCCCTTGATAACTTTGCCATCTCGCTCATCGCCACACTATTTTCAAGTCCCAAAATCCATTTTGTTTAGGTTTTTCTCTATCCGCCTCCCCCAATTTATCGCCAAACCCCTTTATCATGCCAAAAATTGACAGAACAAATGGTGGCGATGAATCGAGGTATTACTGTATTTCATTAGATGGAATAAGAACATAATCATTCTTATCAATTTTGATTTAAATGAATAATTTTGGCCTAGCCTAATGACATACCAACTTTGTATTGTTTGTGATCATTATTTTATAGTTTTTTTTTCCTGGAGGAAAAATAATATTGACAAATACTGTTTTTAAATACTATTATTATTCTGTAAATTTAAGTATAAGCATTGGTTCTTGTAATTCACTTATATAGATGAGCATAGTGTACGTTCATATTATTTATGGATGAAATGAATAAAAAATACCACTATAACGATGGACAAGAATTAAAAAACATGGCACTAATATTCAGGACTGAAACCTCTTTACTTTTTCTATTTGGAATAAATATTTTTAACTTTTGACTTTTGTATTATCCTTTCATTACATTTAAGGCAAAATTAAACGATAAACCACAATACAATTACTTAGAAATACAAACCTTTAAACTCAGGACTTTTCCACCATTTATAAGACAATCTAAGATGGCAAGTTCTGATGGGGAAATCATACTCTCCCCTTGGGCAGCTGAACAAAATTTTAATAAAACATTAATAACTAATCATAAAATAATCATACAGTTTCAGTGTAAATTCTAGAATTTTTCAGAGGGGCCCATTTTTAAAATCTTGTTTGCATCTATGTAATATGGTTCTCAAGGGCCTGAAAACAATGGGGTCATTTGGCAAAAATTATGAGTCGGGCCAAATGACACCTTCTAGAATAACCAATGCAATTTAAGATCCTACAAAAAACTACAGGGTTACTAAAAAGAGATGCAGGGTCTTTTTAGTCAGAATTTTGTTATTTTGAAATTTCACTGAAATGTTTAGAGGATCATTGAAATTTTAAGATGTTGGCTTGTTAGAATTTCAGCTTAATTTATTACATGCTGAAGAGCAAGGGAGATAACTCATTAATTAATGTACTTACTTATTTAGACAGTATGTGTGTGTTTTCTAAATCTTTACTGACTGCATGATACTTCATCATCAAATTCATTTAAAAGTTTCTTTTTTCTATTTATTTTTATTTTTTATTTATTTATTTTTTATTATTATTATTAAATTTTTTGGGTTAATTTCCATAACCATTACTTTTCCATTCCACTATTAATCAACAATACTCACTGAATGGAGATCTGCTTCTTCCAGACCCCTGGAAATATCTTGAACGAGCTGATTGGAAAATGGAATCTACAGCTGGCATTTCTGTATCTCTGGAAAAATAAAATGATATGTTTCCATCAATTATCAAAAAAGGTACAGTTAAAAATAAAGAGTGAACTGGAGTAATGGAGTTTTACACTCCAGTCAACATTCTTTCACTTATAATCTAGTCAGTTACTCCGGGGATGGTAGAGGAAACTAGAGTGCCAAAAGAAAATCACCAAGGTTATCTTCAGCACTTGCTCAAACTAGGATCTGCTCCAATGGAGATTTGAACCTAGTTGGTGAGAGACACTGTGATCTGTGCGATCAGTTAGGTTGCCAGACAATCAATCCCAGCAGATTCATTATGCTTTTGACCACTTGTCCACTGATGTCCCATGGTTAAAATATTTAGAAATGAAAGTCACAGGGAATTGATCCTTCAGAAGAAACCTTAAAAACTGATGATTTGTGACATGGCTGGTGTGGCATGTTTAACAACATCTATGCACATGCACACTGTCCTGAGCACACAGCAAAGGTAAAAATGCCTGGTGACATCTTGATATAAGTGATGTATTTTTGACTAGGATGTAACACCGCATTCAGTCAATTAATAAATCTATTTTCAACATTAATTTGACACATTTTACAGCCGCCTATTTTCCTTGCATAAACTTATTGACAAGAGTAATGTTTACAATTTAGTAATCTAGCATGAACTGTCAACCTCTTGTCAAGTCTGATTTTGGTTTGAGGTTTTTTTGACGTCAAAGGCAGTGGGGCAATGCTCTGAAAAGGTTGATGGCACTCTTCCATTCACTGACAAAACCAGCGAATGAGAAATGAAAAACAGCATTTTGTAATAATAAAATTATTGGCTAGCCTTTCGCAAATTCTTAGCATAAATGTCAACAGTTTTAATTGTAAACAAAATAAATAACTTTCAATTTTTGTTTTTGGGGAATGAACAAGATTTTCTAAAATAAAAAAAGTATTTTTTTAATCACAAACTTACTGTTTATATTGGATAGATTTACTTGTAACTTCTGATGTGTCATCTTCATATAATATAATTTCTGTGTGTGGACCATTATCGTCCTTATAATTAGGACTATACTTCTTTAGTGGACGGATAACCGATTTGACCTCTGTATTCATTAGATCTCGGACATGTTGTTTGATCATGGCCGCCATCTCTATAAGAAGCTGCTTCTGCGGAATTCTTGGTTCTGCTGGTGGAACATTTTGACCTGTAAAACAAAAGCATTTAGCTCAGTTGATGGAATGTTAAACTCCAGATCCAAGGGTCATGAGTTTGAATCTTGGCAAGGCATGTTGTGATCTTAAGCAAGTTACTTAATTTCACATTGCTCCTGATGTATGTGGTATCAGGATAATGATCAGGTAGGGCAGCAATTTCTACAAATTCCTTCTCTGTGAGCTAGCACCTAAAAGTGGCCCCGAGTGTGCACTAGTCCCAAGCAGACACACACATAATACACACTGTTAGTCATGGTTACATCATCACAGTGCAAATATTAAAAAGCACCCATTTAGGCATGAGATAAGGCTCTTTGGGTTACTTAAACCCTTAACAATGGGATCATTACAGCCTGAACAATGGGATAATTTGGCAAAATACAGGGCCAACTGCCACCTGGAACCTTCTAGAATGAACACTGCATTAAATAGTCAACTTTAAAGTATTTCTGATGGAATCTTACCTTCCGGTGTAAAATTGTTAACATGCACCTCCTTCTGAAGGGTTGGGTGTAGAACCTGATCTGCCAAGAGTTTCGTAATCTTTTTATAATTATGTCGAGAGTACACCGCTTCTCTCATTCTCACAAGAGGAATTCGGTTATACTCTGACATCTCACTTAAAAAGTCATCAAGGCTAAAAGCCGGAGGTTTGATGAATCTTATATCATCTATATAATCCACAGAATAAATTTCAGGATTCCGTCTTGGTGGTCTCGCAGGAAACATCTGCGGCCCTCTTGGTTTAAACGGTTTCACAAGTGATTTTCCATCCACATATGTTCCGAGGCTTGTTTTTTCTCTATATAAAGGATCAAGTACAAATTTCTTCTCATCTCGGCTGATAAATGTAACATTACTTTGTGGTGAACCATGTATTGTGTGTCTATATAACATTCGTTTAACTGGGTTAGATTCCGATGGCGGTGGTGAAATCAAACTTGGGACTATACTCGGAGTTGGTGATTTCATTGGACTGTCCACTTCAGTTCTGTAATGATGTTGTGGACTACCATATTCTCTTTCTTCGAAATCATAATTTTCATAAAAAGGTCTCGCAGGAGTAGTCTCTGGGGGTGCTGGTGTAACTGTCATTGGTGGTAAAGATTTGGGAGCTCTAGGCTTCCTCAGCAATTTTCCTCCCATACTTTTATTGTTTGGTTTTGATAAAACAATTGGCTGCAAATACAAAAAAAATTTAGTCAATGTTTAAGTTTTAGAGAGGATAACTTTTTCAAAACTATCACCATAGATAACTTGTGTACATAACTCTAAAACCAATCAAACTACAAAAAGTCCATTACTCCAACACAACAATCTGTATACTAACGAGTTGAAAAAATTCATGTCAAATTCACATGGAATTTACGGCAATATGTCACAATTTTGAAAATCATCAACAGGATCTAGCACGATCTTGAAATATTTCAAAACGAATCATTTTGAATAAATTGCAGATTTTCCCAAGGAAATATAGAATAATAGATTAGGGCATTGAAATGTTTAACCAAGTACATAATCTGCAATAGGTCTATGCTTAAATTAGAATAAAAACTTCACCAACAGTTTTACAAACGTGACTTCACATGCAAATACTAAATTATTCTAAGATTAATCCATAGAGATTAATAAAATAGTTCTCGTCACGAATAGCTGAAAAATTACTGATGCGACATTAAGCAACATTCAACCAACCAATCAATCACCCACAGTTTATAACAGTTTGTAAATTATGGTTTGGTTGTGTATTCTATTGTATGTCTGTTATGAATTTTCAGAGGTCATATTTGGAAAATTTTTAGTAATGTTACCCAAGGGAAAGCTACCTTTTGTAGTGGTCTGGGTAGCTCAGTGGTTGAGCACTCGCCTATAGTGCGGAAATCCCTGGTCCGACCCTGCATTTTTTCTCTTTCCTGTTACATTTAAGGGGTTGTCTAACCCTGGGAAGTGGCAGACCAACAGGTTGGTCGCAGGGTGGAACCTAGTGATTTAGATTCAAGGGAGTTGAATAAAAAAAAAAGGGGAGGAATGTAGCGGTCCGGGTAGCTCAGTGGTAGAGCACTTATCTATAGTGTGGGAGGTCCCGGGTTTGATCCATGGACCTACCCTGCATTTTTTTTTTTCTGTTACACTTTATTCGGTAGTACTTTTAAGGCATACAAAATCACTGACTCTACTTCTGCTGCATTAACATTTTAACCCTCTTGCTGCCAAATTAATTTTCAACACGGCGTTGCCAGTGCCAAATTTAAATTCTCAATGCGAAGTTAAATGACGTCAACAATAGGTTATGACGTCACACATGTTTGTAGTCATATGACACTATTAGTTTATGGCAGATTTTAATCTGAATAATCAACATTTTGCATTTTTTTACTCTGCAAAAAGATTATAAGGATTTCCTAGTCTTTTAACCAAGAGTTGTCAATTCAATTGAAAGGACATATGTGTCGGTGTGGCAGGCAGGTGCTAGAGTACACATATGTCCATTTGGCAGCAAGAGGGTTAAAATATGCATTTAACTGTAAATGTATTCATAATCTACTTCTGTCTGAAAATTGCACCTCAAATTTAATGTAGAAAAAAAAATTAAAAACCTATATAGGTAGAGAAAACATCAAAACCATGATAACTATTTACAATGTGAAAATATAAATAACATGGAAAAGTTTTGGCAGACTGGGCTTGACAGTTTGCTCAGTCAGTGGAGCATGCTGCAAGTAATGCCAATTGGGAAATTCCTGGTTTGGCCACAATAGGTCACTGGATTTTTTCTCTTTCGTGTTACATTTTGAGGTTTATTTGATCCCGAGAAGTGGCCAACCAACAGGTTGGTCCCTTAGTGGATCTTGCATGGTGGTTTCCTTTCAAAATAGTTTTATGAATAAAAGGAAGGGATGAATGTGGTGGTAGTCTTGGGAAGATCCTGTTATTAATGTGGTGGTAGTCTTGGGAAGGTCCTGTGATGAATGCGGTGGTAGTCTTGGGAAGGTCCTGTGTTAGTCTCGAGTCCTACTGTAGTTAGGCCACTGCATGTTTTCCCCTTTACTGAACATTACAAAACATTCAAATTGTCAATTTGTATAACTTGTAAGTAGACATCCAAGAGGATAAACTTTTACAAGTTCCTGTTTTACAACAATGACAGTCTATCTTTGATGTTTTCACTCTCTCTCTCTCTCTCTCTCTCTTTCTCTCTCCCCCAGGCGATTGTCATTCAATTTCACATTATTCTTAAGGTCTATTAAAAATGTATCTTACGTTATCGACTTTTAAATCAAAATCCATAATTTATTTGATGATCTAAATAGATATAGCTACATTATGCACGCCTTCTCTCGTGTTCCTGGTTATTATCAAGTAGCTAGATTGTCCGCCATTTTGACGCTGTCGTCATGTCAACTGTTTAAATCACGCAACTTCTCTTTGTTTCACGCATATCAAAACGATAAGTACCTGTTCAAAGGGCGACAACTCATACTGAAAAAAAATGAATTTCTTAAACAGAGCGTCTGCTTTTTCTCCAAGGTTTTTGTGTCGAAAATTTTCGACTTGTAGAATTTTGGCAAAGACTTTTAACGAACCATTGTCAGGACATGATATGCCAAGGGCCGGAGGGATTGCCTCCATGATGCGTTTGCCAATACAGACGAACACAGAGGGTAAAGAAATATTTTGTTATGTTGCTATAACCAGATAACCAGCCGGCTAACATAATATTTACTTGGCCTTGGTCGGTGACCAGATAAGAACTCACTTTGATAAATTGTCACGTCTGAGCCATCATGACATAGAATTTTTAAAGTCTATTAGGTCAAACTAAATAAGAATAATTTACTTCCTATTCTATATCTACTAGAAGATTTAAAAAATATTAGTTTAGTCTTAAAATTTCTTTATTAGTATTAATTTTTTTTTACAATTCAATATAAATTTTAATTACTTTTTTTTTTTTTTTTTTTTTTTTTTTTTTTTTTTTTTTTAAATTCAATAGGGTAAATTTTATATGCTTTGTATGCCTTTTGTTTTTTAGGCTATGCTTAATTTTGCTTGTGTGTCTAATTAAACTCTATTTTTGTGTATTTTATATAGACTATTGCATCTATTTTTTTTAGTTCAACATGTTTAGAGCTCTTTAAAGCTTAAGTTTTAAATAACTGTTTTTGTTACGGTAGTTCCACCAGAAACATATAAAACCCGAGATTGGCAACTCCTATATACTGCTATTAGCCCGCAGCGAACTGTCGCGGTTCGGGGGTATCCTTGCCACTTTGATAAAGGATTTGATAATTTTCAATTTTTTACTAAAATTCTAATTGCAACATGTTTTTAATACTTAAACCCATTGTAAGAAAAAAGTTGCATACAAATTTGAAATAAATTAATTAGTTTTTATTGAATTTCAAAATGAGAGAAAAATTGAGATTTTCATCTTTTGGCGGGTTGGGGGTATACTTGCCACTTTGATAAAGGATTTGATAATTTTCATTTTTTTACTAAAATTCTAATTGCAACATGTTTATAATACTTATACCCATTGTAAGAAAAAAGTTGCATACAAATTTGAAATAAATTAATTAGTTTTTATTGAATTTCAAAATGAGAGAAAAATTGAAATTTTCCTCTTTTGGCAGGTTGGGGGTATACTTGCCACTTTGATAAAGGATTTGATAATTTTCAATTTTTTACTAAAATTCTAATTGCAACATGTTTATAATAATTATACCCATTGTAAGAAAAAAGTTGCATACAAATTTGAAATAAATTAATTAGTTTTTATTGAATTTCAAAATGAGAGAAAAATTAAAAATTTTCATCTTTTGGCGGGTTGGGGGTATACTTCCAACTATGATAAAGAATTTGATTATTTTCAATTTTGTGTGCTTCGTCTCTCTCTCTCTCTCTCTCTCTCTCTCTCTCTCTGTGTGAAGAAAACACTTATATATACGATAAGGTATTAGGGAATTAGGGAGTTAATTAGTGATACGGGTAATTAAGGAACATCGATAGCTCACGTAATCACTACCAATACTGAGGATGGATACACTTAAAATCTGCAAAGGGATTAGTGACGAGGGAATTCTCGCAATGACGAATGTCCAATAAACAAGCAAAACTGCAATTAAAATTAATAATAAATCGTTTCAATTGACTATATACAGTTTTTTTGTAATAAAAGAATTATATTTTTATCCAGTCAATGACAATCCGTGCAGAAACAAAATTCTCACATTCACTAAATTAATATTAGAACCACATACAAATAAACAATTTATTTATTTATTTATTTATTTATTTATTTATTTATTTATTTATTTATTTATTTATTTATTTATTTATTTATTTATTTATTTATTTATTTATTTATTATTTATTTATTTATTTATTTAAATTGTCACTTTCATATATATATATATAAACCAATTAATGATATTTAAAGTTTGTATATTTTTGCAATATAAGTACTGAAGAGATTTTATTTCCAGACACATAATAAGAAATAAAATAACGTTTCTTTAAATAATGCTTGTAAATAAAGGTTGTTAAAATAGTGTAACAGTTTTTATAAAATTAGTTGTATATGTAGGTTAAGAAAAAATCAGCAATTTCCATCTATTTACTATATAAATCTCTGCAAAACATCGTTATCCGTAAATCATGCCAATTTTCAAAGTAATTTTGTAGAAGGATATTGGCCATTAACGTAAAAGTTTGAAAATCAAGATGCAGAAGATATGAAAAATATTAATGTGAAATTATCATACTTTTAATTAAATGCTTTGCGGTTTTTTTTTATCAAAATAATGATATCTAAGTAAATTACCACCTATTTACATACGTGAGGTTACTTCAAAGTTTACATGTCGGTATGCCCTGGCGGATCTCCTTGTGATCTCGATGCTAATTTGCATATCAAAAGTGGCCGCGATTTGTTACGGGATTTTGTGAAGTTGCCAATCCCGGGTTTTATATGTCTCTGGTTCCACTGTAAAGATTTATTGTGTTATAGGATTTTGGACAAATTATTTTAAAATAATTACACATGTATTTCTTTTTAATCAATTATGAAAAAATATTTTATTTAATACATTTTATACTAACAAGTTGGTAATTTAAGACTTACTTTTGTACCCCCATCTATTAAATTTCATGTAGATCTAAAAATTTGAAAAAATTATTTTTCCACAGATATATTCTAAATGGCTTACAAATTTCAGTCACTTTTAGGGCCACTTACAATGAAAAAATCAGCATTACAAAAAAAAAAAAAGCTGGCATAAATAGGAAAAACTGCCCTTTGTACAATTAATATATTGATTTAATTCAACTGAAAAAAACTAAAAATGACTGAATCAATTTGAATTTCTGTAAAAACTAATTTTTCAAAAAATTTACATAGAAATTAAATTTTAATAGTGGGGTACACATAGAAGTCTTATGATCTTTGACACAGAAAATTACATTTATGTATAAATTAAATTGCATTTAAATTTGTCCAATCCTGTATAAACTTGAAATCAGTTAAATATGAAATTATGTTTTACCATTGAAGAAACTTATAATTTTCTCTTAAGTCACACATGTGGCATGTTAAAAAGTTCATTAAAATGGAAGAAAAATAATTCTTTAGGAATTTATCCATGTAGGATAGGTAAATCTCACCCTTAGGGTTGAACATTTCTGATCAGAGACTTGGCAAGCCTCCTCTCAAACTGGATTCTGTAGCTACTGGTACCTATATACCAGTTAACAGTTGTTCAGCCACTAGCATATCCAAATCTTAGCCTCTCAACAGTCAAAAGTTTTTTAAGCCCCATTTCTTCTTATTTTAAAAACACTTTTGTTTAATTTTTAGGCCTGCAGAAACACACAAATTTTAAAATTAAGTGACATTAAAAATTTAATATATACAGTTGAACCTTTCCTAAAAACCACCTCTATATGAGAGCCACCTGCTTTTAAAGGCCTTTAAAATTTAATCCCGATTACTTTTTTATTCATGTTATTTAAACCTCTATATATTAGGGCCACCTGCCCCTGAGGTTTACTTTTGGTGGTAATTTATAAACAAGTTTGAATGTATATAAAATTATGTTTATATATTTGTTATATCTAGGATTGGATGTATGTTTTGTTGGAGTACCATTGGATATCGGTGTATCAAATCGCTCAGGAACCAGATTTGGACCTCGGCAGATACGAACAGAATCGGCTCTTATCCGTAAAGTAAACATCGCCACAGGTACCGGTATATTAGATTTATCATGTAATGAGTATATTACGATTGACAACAAGTAACTATTGTTTTTCCAGACAGGTACTATACTTTTTGCATGAGCCACATTGGAAACGCGATTTTGTAAACAAACATGGTGCGAGGTTCAGCGACAATGACCCAGACAAATTCATTTTGGAACAGGATGTACACTACACAATTGAAATTGCCTTATGTTGCAAATTTAAAGGTTGTCAATGGTTAGAATGCACTATGCTTTCTGAGTTTCAAGTCATGTGATGACTTCATGTGTCTTTGGCTCAGACACTATAAACCCCAAGACAATTCTTTAAAAGCACAGGTCCCTCAGGAAAACATAATAATGTATTTTTAATGTCATTGATATGATTGATACATTTGTGAGTATCTATATCAACAAATCAAATATGTTCATGGCTAAGGTTGGAGTAGTCAATGACACATAGATTAAATTGGTTGTAAATATACATGTATTATAATTATAACCCATCATCTTAATATACATGTATCTCAAAACCAACTGAAATTGAAAATTGGTACACACAGTGCATTTTTAAGATGTCAAAATCTGTTTATCAGAGTATCTTCTTTTTTCAATTTTCCCAAAATGTGGATTTTGCTGATTGGTTTTTCCCAGTTTCATTTAAGGATCCCATTCCCAAAATGGCTAGATTAAAATCCCTGAACTTAAAGATAGGCTGTTCAGGTGAGCAATAAGGTCCGTAAGCCTCTTGTTAAATGATGAGATGTATAAGCCTTCGTCAGGTAATGTGCACAGCTTGAACAACAGAAATAAGATACAGAAATACTAGTCATTAAATATAGCACAGATAAAAATCTTATTTTTTTTATTGTTCACAGCTGGATTTAAAATTTATTTAAAATCTGTTTTAATTTTACTAGTATATGCTCTCTCTCTCTCTCTCTCTCTCTCTCTCTCTCTCTCTCTCTCTCCCTCTTGGATTTTCCTTTATTCAAAGAATGAATATCACCACTACCACCAACACTATCATTAAAACAATGAAGATGATGATAATAACAACAACAATAATAATAATAATAATACATAGATAAGCTTCATCCCTGAGTTCAGACAGGTATATTCAATTAGTAATTTAACATCAGTTACCAAGTTTTAATAATAATAATAATAATAATATAATTTTACAGGTGCCTCTCCCTTTGACCTACTACAAGTCGCTGATGTTGGTGATGTCAATCTTAACTTGTATAATTTACCAAAAGCCTTCCAGGATATTAAGAATTCTCTCTCTCTCTCAATAATAATAATAATATATTTTTTATAGGTGCCTCTCCTCTCGATTCACTACAAGTTGCTGATGTTGGTGACGTCAATCTTAACTTGTATAACTTACCAAAAGCCTTCCAGGATATTAAGAATTCTCTCTCTCTCTCTCTCTCTCCTCTCTCCTCTCTCTCTCTCTCTCGCTCTATCTCTCTCTCTCTCTCTCTCTCTCTCTATCTCTCTCAATAATAATAATTCTAATAATAATATATTTTTACAGGTGCCTCTCCTTTCGATTCACTACAAGTGGCTGATGTCGGTGATGTCAATCTTAATTTGTATAATTTACCAAAAGCCTGCCAGGATGTTAAGAATCATTTCTCTCTCTCTCTCTCTCTCATAATAATAATAATAATAATAATAATATTTTACAGGTGCCTCTCCTTTCGATTCACTACAAGTTGCTGATGTTGGTGACGTCAATCTTAACTTGTATAATTTACCAAAAGCCTGCCAGGATATTAAGAATCATTTCTTAAAATTAATACAGAATGGTTGTAAACCGCTAGCTCTGGGAGGAGATCATACCATGACCTACCCCATACTTCAGGCTATTAAGGTAAATGGACTGTTTTGTGAATAAAATTACATCATGTCCATGACTTGCTGGACTGATATTGGTCCCCATTCACAATTGAAAATCTTATTGATGGATAGATAGATAGATACATGGATGGATGGATGGGGGGATGAATGGATGGGAATCAATATCAATATCAGAAATTTGCCAGTTTACATGACAAAGGTTGGTGGTTTTCTCCAGGCACTCCCGATTTCATCCACCATCTGTGAGCTGACCGCCTCAATACATTTTGTATAAGTGAAATAATCTTAAATAATATTGGGGTCAAAAAGAAAGTAAAAAGTTCTGCCTACTCACCTATAGCTGGTAATGTTTCAATATAAATGAAATGTTCTTAACTGGGATGTAACAGGAGTGCCTGGAGAAAACCACCAACCTTTGTCAAGTAAACTGGCAAATTCCGCACATTAGCCTAATTAGGATTTGAACAAACTGGGGTTCAACTCTAGTAAGTTAAGTCATTTGTACTGGAACTTGGCTCCATCATCACAAATGTTCTTGTTTAAAAATAAAACATCAACTTTTTTATCTGGAAACTCAGAGTAAGGATTTGTAGTTATAGAATGGATGAATGAATGAATGTCCAATCAAGAATAGTTTACTATATCAAGATACCAGATGGAAATGTGCAGATAGGGTTCTTTAGATTGCCACACCTAGGCATTGTTTTATAAGTCCTCTTTCTAAGGACCCTTTGACTTTCATTTCTAAATGTTAAGTGTTTTGGAAAAGAAAAGTCAGTACCTATTATCAAGTCTTGACCAGGATTTGAACCCCGACCTCCCAAAAACAGAGCAAGCGTTCTACCAGCTAAACTACCTGGTTGTTTTTGTTACAGGAGAAACATGGTCCAGTCGGATTGGTCCACATTGATGCACATGCTGACACAAGTGATACAATGCTGGGAGAGAAAATCGCACACGGCACGCCATTCCGTAGAGCTTTCGAAGAAGGATGTTTAGATGGTAACAGAGTCATACAGATTGGTTTGAGAGGCTCTAATTATTCCCATGATGATTACAACTGGGGAAAACAGCAGGTTTGTCCTCATAAAAAAGGACTGAGATTTTAATCAAAAACAAACATATCGGTCCATAATGAAATTACAAAGTAAAAACTTTAAAAATTTACAAGTTTAGTTAAACACACAAACTTCCACCAAGGAAGCGAGATCCAGTTCTCCTGGTGGGTAAGCAAAAATTTCTATTTAGCTAGCTACACCCAGGGATGAAGCTTAGCTATTTTAAGTTAGGGGCCCAGTTCACTTTAGAAAAGAAGTTGTAATAGTAATAAATAGGTAAAATGCGTAAAAATTTAGGGGCCCAGACTGATTTTTAGGAGCCATTGGCTACTGGGCCCCTGCTAATCTTCATCCCTGTACACCCACCAAAATATTCACAAATGAAATATACTTGCTAGTCCTGTTGTACTAGCCATCATCCAATGACAATCATAAAAGTACACACTTTTTTTACACAATTGTCATGAAAATTAATTGACACAAAAATGTTCTGATTTACAGTACATGTATATCTTGTCACTATGATATATGAAATTTTCATGCATTCTGTGGGAGATGAAATATTGTTAAAAGTCCCATCATAAAACTTGGAACCAGTGTATAAAGTGTCAAATTTTTAATTTTCATGGTGTCCGAATTTTCATTGTTTACATGAATACCCTGATCCACGAATTTACTGAAAAAGTTTATGTCAAAGTTATCTTACACAAATGTATCACCCCAGGTAACCACATTTTTTCTTAGAATCACAAATATTGGACAGCATTTCATATCAAGAATTTATCAGTACAGTTAAACCTGAATTCATCACCACTATTTGTTCAGTCCACCATTTTGGCATTATAAAGTGGTTTGGTAATAAATCAAGAGTGACTAATAAAGAAAACATATCAGAAACAGATTTACTGTAGCAATATGTGAGATGACAAAGTTATCGAGGGGCATTATAACAAGGGTTAACAGTATATGGGTAATTTCTTTTCTTTATAGGGATTCCGAGTGGTACGAGCAGATGAATGTTGGCATAAGTCCTTGACCCCACTGATGTCAGAGGTCAGGGAGATGATGGGAGATAAGCCAGTATACATATCCTTCGATATTGATGGTTTAGATCCATGTTTTGCCCCAGGAACAGGTAATACCGGTATAAGATGAAAATACCACCCCTGGCCAGTCTCTTGACAGCCATTGTCCAGCATCAATGTCCTTGACCCCACTGATGTCGGAGGTCAGGGAGATGATGGGAGATAAGTCAGTATACATAACATTTGATATCGATGGTTTAGATCCATGTTTTGCCGCAGGAACAGGTAATACCGGTATAAGATGAAAATACCACCCCTGGCCAGTCTCTTGACAGCCATTGTCCAGCATCAATGTCCTTGACCCCATTGGTGTCAGAGGTCAGGGAGATAATGGGAGATAAGCCAGTATACATAACATTTGTTATTGATGGTTTAGATCCATGTTTTGCCCCAGGAACAGGTTATTAAAGATAAAAATACCACTCCCGGCCCCAGTTTCACAATCAGTCATTAGCTAAGATTTTCCTTAACTTAGATTTGGCAAAATTTCAAATCTTTATAATTTTGTTAATTTTCAAGATATTGAGGAATTTAAGGTGTCATTTTAAAGATCGCTTCTAGATTAAAACATTTGCATTAAGTTTTGACAAAAATATTCAGCAGTAGTTCCTAAAAGAGATCACAAAAAAAGTTAAGAAAATCTTAGCTAAGGAATGATTGTGAAACCGGGGCCTGACTCATCTCTAGATACCCATGGTCCAGCATCAATGTCCTTGACTCCATAATATCAGAGGTCAGGGAGATGATGGCAAATAAACCAGTATACATAACATTTGATATTGATGGTTTAGATTCATGTTTTGCTCCAGGAACAGGTAATTTAAGACGGAAATACCATCCCTGACCCATCTCTTGGTAGACATGGTCCTGCATCAGTGTCTTTGACCCCACTGATGTCAGAGGTCAGGGAGATGATGGCAGATAAGCCAGTATACATAACATTTGATATTGATGGTTTAGATCCATGTTTTGTCCCAGGAACAGGTTATTTAAGATAAAAATACCACTCCTGACTCATCTCTAGATACCCATGGTCTGGCATCAATGTCCTTGACCTCACTGATGTCAGAGGTCAGGGAGATGATGGCAGATAAGCCAGTATACATAACATTTGATATTGATGGTTTAGATCCATGTTTTGCCCCAGGAACAGGTTATTTAAAATAAAAATACCACTCCTGACTCATCTCTAGATACCCATGGTCCAGCATCAATGTCCTTGACCCCACTGATGTCAGAGGTCAGGGAGATGATGGGAGATAAGCTAGTATACATAACATTTGATATAGATGGTTTAGATCCATGTTTTGCAAGAACAGGTAATTTAAGACGGAAATACCACCCCTGACCCATCTCTTGGTAGACATGGTCCTGCATCAGTGTCTTTGACCCCACTGATGTCAGAGGTCAGGGAGATGATGGCAGATAAGCCAGTATACATAACATTTGATATTGATGGTTTAGATCCATGTTTTGTCCCAGGAACAGGTAATTTAAGACGGAAATAACCATCGCTGGCCCATCTCGTGATATCCATGGTCCAGTATCAATGTCCTTGACCCCATTGGTGTCGGAGGTCAGGGAGATAATGGAAGATAAGCCAGTATACATAACATTTGATATTGATGGTTTAGATCCATGTTTTGCCCCAGGAACAGGTTGTTTAAGATAAAAATACCACTCCTGACTCATCTCTAGATACCCATGGTCCGGCATCAATGTCCTTGACCTCACTGATGTCAGAGGTCAGGGAGATGATGGCAGATAAGCCAGTATACATAACATTTAATATTGATGGTTTAGATCCATGTTTTGCCCCAGGAACAGGTTATTTAAAATAAAAATACCACTCCTGACTCATCTCTAGATACCCATGGTCCAGCATCAATGTCCTTGACCCCACTGATGTCAGAGGTCAGGGAGATGATGGGAGATAAGCCAGTATACATAACATTTGATATAGATGGTTTAGATCCATGTTTTGCAAGAACAGGTAATTTAAGACGGAAATACCACCCCTGACCCATCTCTTGGTAGACATGGTCCTGCATCAATGTCCTTGACACCCATGATGTCAAAAGTCAGGGAGATAAGCCAGTATACATATCATTTGATATTGATGGTTTAGATCTGTCATTTGCTCCAGGAACAGGTAATTTAAGATGGAAACAACCATCCCTGAATCGTCTCTTGAGACACGGTCCAGAGTCAATGTCATTGACCTCCATAATGTCAAGGAGATAAGCCAGTATACATATCATTTGATATTGATGGTTTAATTCCATGTTTTGTCCCAAGGTTGATTGACATGATGTCCTAGTGTCAATGTTTTCATCTGTAAAAGTGAAGGGATTGTGGTGTGGGTTCAAATCTCATTGTTACTAGTAGAGAGTTTGTAAGTTCAGGTGTTTTCCAGTGGGTACTTTGGTTTCCTCCACCATTCTAGAACTGACCACCTAGGTGTAAGTTAAAGAATCTTGATTGGGGCATATAACACCATTACTCTATTCAAATTTCTTTGAATTCAAATCTTATTTAGAACATATTGGATATTCTAGTGTGGGAAAGTTTGTCAGTTCATTTGCAAAAGGTTTTTTGGGTATTCTAGTTTCCTCTTCAATTTCTGAACTGACTGTCATGATATACCGGTAATTGAAAAAATTGAACCTAGGCGTAAAAAACACTGTTAGTCTACCGACTCCATATTTATATAAAAATCTATCAAACAGTGGAATTTAAAAATTAAAAACATTAAATTATTATGAATTACAGGTACACCAGAGATTGGAGGTTTGACTTCTATTCAGGGATTAGAAATAGTTAGAGGTTGTAAAGGTCTAAATATAGTTGGTGGTGACTTAGTAGAGGTAAGTTTGATGCTTATTATCAGATGGTCTTCTTGACAGTTGATATACTGTAGATTACTTTATTATCGCGAGAGATTTATTAACGCGTAATTTCGCAAGGACTCTTAGTCACGAATTCAAATATCACGCGAATGTCCCAGAATCGCGAAAATTATTAAGTCAAATTTAAAACATGATGGCAATCGACTTTGACCGTCGTAAAAGTATGCCATATTAGATGCAATAAAGTAAATCGTAAACTTCGCCGTAACTTGCAAGGTTCATTGAAATTTTCGGTTAAACAGGCTTAATTAACGTTTCCTTTCAACGGTTAACAAAATAGTTTTGACGAAACTTCACATAACTTGCAAGGTTCCATTGAAATTTCCAGTTAAACAGGCTTAATTAACATTTCCTTTCAACCATTAACAAAAAAGCCTTGACAAAATTCACGTAACTTGCAAGGTTCTATTGAATTTTCCCTTTAAACACTGACTGACGAGGTTGAATTAAAAATTCCTTTCAACCGTTTACAGTGACTATGGAACATTAAGAAACGAACAACAAAACAAGAAGCCTAAAGAAAGGTAGATAACTATATACCCTCCATGAAGTGGACGCAAAATTAAATATGCACCTGGATTGTGGACGCGAATACACGTATTCGCGAAATGAAGCTCAGATCAGGGTTTTACACAACTTTTCAAAAATGTGGGTTTTTGGGACTCCAATAAAAAAATAAATGGGGTCCAAACTTTCAAATGTGGGTCCCAAAACTGAATTAAATTAAAAGTATTAATTGTATAGTTATGATTATATATAGTCCTGGTGTCGTGATAATGTTGAAGTTTGAAAATTGTTACAACCGACTGTGAATGCATTCTTTTTCGATGCATGGATGCGTAAATCACAAGCCACCACCTTTTTTCCATTGTATTTCACACATGGATACCGCGTTATCCATGCTGTTAAAAACCCTTGTTCTCTTTTAAATGTCAAGTCAGATGAGCCCGACTGCACAGGTTCTGAATCGGGTACCTTTGATTCTTTTTCTTTTGGTGTACACTTAGAAAATCGCCAATATTAATTTGCCGTTTAGCCATTTTGACAGATTATGCAAGCTACTGATGTCAAGGTGTCTAACCGATCCAAAGCGAATTCCACTACGGGCCAATTAAACCTTTGCTGGAAATTTACGAGTGCTATTTTTAAACACCAATGTTTTTTTAGTATGCGGGAAATTCTGACATTCAGAGGGTTTTCGAAAAATCCTTGTCCATATTAACAGAAATTTAAAACACGTTTTTCAATGCAATTCAAATTGGTTTCCAGATTTTTTGCGTCCTTATGGACGCATATGATAATTTTGTTTGCGTCCAACATAATTTATCTTGCATAAAAAACGCAGAATTGCGCGTCCCGTAAAACCCTGCTTAGATGTAAGTACGCGAAATTTGATAATCGCGATATTAAAGTAATCTACAGTAATATGAAATAATGAAATAATCTTCCCAAGGGCAAGTAAACTTCATTTCAGCCAAACAGTCTTCAGAATTTCGAAATAAAGAAGTTGAAATGAATTAAAGATGCAAACTAAAATATTAATGAGAACCCATGGGTCTTAAATTGCTCACCTGAGGAAATTGATAAGTAAACTGTTATCCTTTCTCACAATAGAATTTGTCCTGAGTGGGATTGAAACCCCGAGGATTGTGAGATCCCTAAGCATACACTTTAGACCACTCTGCCACCAGGGTCATTATTCCCCCGCTTAAAAAGTGGGGGGGGGGGGGGGGGGGGGGGGGGGGTATATAGTGATAGGGGTGTCCTTCTGTCCTTCTGTTACACCTTAGGGTACCTATCTCTTATCCGCAAATCCTCCTAAACCCTTCAATGGATTTTCATGAAACTTTCACACAATCTTTGTGATATAATGTAGATGTGCACCTCCTATTTAAAAATTTGATCCGATGGATTTTTTTTTTGTGGGGGGGGGGGGGGGAGCGGTAGGTATTTTTTGTGAGCTTGTGGCTCACAGTTTTCCTAGTTTTTACTATAATCTGTAAGACAGAAATTTAAAAGGGAGTGATCTCACCCCGTCTCCTTGCCCCTGTAACTACTATGTATGATTACCCACCACTTTTCCAACTTCTGTCACAGTCCTTTCATTCATCTAGATACTTCTTGTCTGGAGTTATTTCCAAAACTATGAAGTACTATTTTACGAGACTTGTTTCAAAGTATCAACATTGATAGGAGATGCACATATCATTAACCTTAATTGGTTTGCTCATTTTCCTGGGAGTTATGGCCTTTTGAACATAAGTTCAAATCACAAAAAAGTATTTAATGGTTGGAATATTAATTCACTGATTTTACTTGTCAATTTCAGGTTTCACCACCATATGACACCACTGGAACTACGGCTTTAGTTGGAGCTAACCTTCTGTTTGAAATGCTATGTGTGTTACCTGGAGTGAAATATGAAAAATAATTCACCAGCAACAATTGCAATGCACAAAGGAGAGAAGAAGTGCTTGTTTAACCCTCATGATATAAAAAATTCTGAATTTTTCTTGCACCAAATATTAATGTCTGAATTTTTCTGAACACCTTTATCTGTTCTGAATTTTGCCTGAATTTTCTGAATTCATTCTAAGAATGGAAAAATGTTTGAAATTCAGGAAAAATAAAGAACTTTTTTCAGGCAAAATTCAGACACCTTTTTTCATGAGGGGAAGCTTTGTATTTTAGTCAAAGGGCCTTTATATAAAGACCACTTGTCTATAAAGTAAATGTATACCGGTAAATTTTAATGTGTATGAATATAGATGGAAATTTAAATGTAAGTGAATTTCTGTTGACTCAAATTAGCAGAAATCTCATGGTCCACCTTAAGACCCATGGTCTGATTTATTTTGGCAGTCAGTTTACATTAGTGCTACTGTATCGTCATGGAAATCACTGAAATTTGAAAACTGCTGAATTTAATGTTTACAGTTTAAATTGGTTGTTATTATACACGTGTTTTATATATATATTTAGTTTTTTGAATGATCTAATGATGTATATTTACAATATGACTGTATCTCTCTTCGATGAAACATACAGAAGCAATTGTATTTCAATTCCCCTTGAAAGACAATATGGGGTCATGACCCTTGAAGTGTATCAGCTTCCCGCAATATTACGTCATGTCCTGCACAGGGGGTCACATGATCATGTGAAATACACCGATCTCACATGGCTAAAAACCCTATATCACACGAGCAGATATGGAATAAATAGCACCAAGTTACAAAATATTTATTAAAGAAAGAATTGTAAATATAAGAAATGACATTTCTGCTCATGGTATTTCAAGGGGTAATGAAAGATAGTGTGGCGCTTTGCCCTTCATTGAATTTGGCATGTGCCACACTATCTTTCATTACCCCTTGAAATATCATGATCAGAATGTCCTTTCTTAAATGTAAGGCATCAAGCAAAAACCATGCTTTATAGTTATTCAATTCTGCGGGGATAAAAATTTGAGGTTTAGACACTGGGAATTATTCATGGGTATAAAATTTGTGGTGCAGTGGCTAGTGTTAACTATTTCCTGTACATATTATCTCAATCTGTGTTTAAAATATTCATTTGGTATTTAATTCTGCTCTATTAAGTCAAACCGCGAATATAGTAAAATTAAATCCCCAGTGAAAAAAGCAACTACAAAACTTATTTAATTTTACAACCTTCAAGATGGACATTTTCTCAATTAGTGAAAGCACCTGTTGCCATATTATTGTAGTGAACAACATTTACTCTGGATTTTTAGACAATGTTTCATCTTATTTACATACTTTTATGATGTCATTGAGTGACATCATACTGCTTTTTAGTTTTATAATACTGCTGGGTGTGCAATATGGAAAAAAAGGCTTCCATAGGTGACAGCAATTTTTTTTACCGACTTATACTTAACTAATGTGGAAGCACGTGGCCTAGTGGTTAAGGCGTTGGACTCATGATTCGAAGGTCGTGGGTTCAATCCCTGGACCGGGCGATGTGTTGTGTCCTTGAGCAAGACACTTAATTTCACATTGTTCCAGTTCACTCAGCTAAAAAAAAATGAGTACCAGCAAAATGCTGGGGGTTAACCTGCGATGGACCGGCGTCCCATTCAGGGGAGAGTCTTGTACTCTCAGTCGCTTAACGCCACCGAAACCGGGATAAGCTCCGGCCTGATGGGCCTAATGGCTCGGGACAGACTTTTAACTAATACTTAACTTATAATATGTTAAAATACTGTAATTATTTTTTTTTATTTTTTTGAAATTATGATACAAAAATACCTCCATAAACATGATAAATGTCAGCATTTTTTATACTGAATTACACATTTATTTAATGCATTAAAATATTGTGACTATTTTTTTATGAAATCATATTGCCATCAATGGCATTTTTTCTTTGAAAGAAAGATTTTTTTTATTTTGCAATATAGAAAAAGTAACTTCCATAAAGGAATACGAGGTTGATGACAGGAATTTTTTTACCCAGTTACTACATTTAACGAGTTAAGATATGAGAATTATTTTTTTAGGAAATTATATTGAAAAATATCTCCATTTATTGATGGAAAGAAAGGTTTTTATTCTTTTTGTTTGTTCTTTTTTATTAAGGAGTGAATTTGGCAATTTTGTAAAATACTTCCAGTAATGAAAGTAATATTTCTGTTTACTTATTTATACATTTAATGTGTTATGATGCAGTAAGTAATATTGAAAAAATATCTCCATGCATGCATGGCAGTTATTTGAAAAAAAACAGTATTTTTTTTATGTTGTTTTTTGTTATCAGGACAATGCAATATGGAAAAAATCTCCCATAAATGACTTTTTTTTTTACCCAATTATAGTCAATCCTGACTTAAAGGACCACCTGCCCATTAATACCACATCTATATAAGAGCCACCTGCTAAAAAAAACAAAAATAAACAATAATGCAATAAATGATGGTATATTTAACACAACAAACCTGTCTAGTAAAGCGGCATTGTGTGAAATTTATTAATAAAAATACTGTTAATTCTCATCTTCTTGAACTTTTTTAAGAAGCCAGGAATGAGTTACAATTATTCTTGGACTTGGATATCTTGAATTTTCATAAAGTCAAATAATTTTCAAATTCATTGAAAATAGTGGTCATTAACTTGAACTAAAAATTTTCAGTTAAATTGGAACTAAAATATGCTGCCCTATGAATGGGGTTTGCCATTGTTCCACCTAAATCTAACACAAATTATTCAACTCACCAGTATACGGATTGTTGTGTTGGAGTAATGAGTTTTTTGTAGTTTGATTGGTTTTAGAATTATATACACATGTTATCTATAGTGAAAGTTCACTTTTGCAGCCTGGCTGCGAAAAAGTGTCACTTTCTATTGTATGGATGTATTCTAGAGTGTATTGTTATATCTAGTCTTTGTTTATTTATATACTTTAGCTTTATCTTTTTAATATCTAGTCTTTGTTATAAATGTATGTAGCTGTGGGCCATTTCCTGAGTCTTTGGGGTTGTCACTTTGCACGTTTTGTATATTACAAGAGTTTCACTACATATAAGTGCCTTGTACATTTTGTATTTTACCCTTTTTTCAACAATTGTACTTCCAACAAAAAAGAGTTTCAATGTTAACAAGTTCCTAATTCGTTTTGTTGTAATATTTCCACCTTGTTTGCTTTTTATTTTACAATTACTTCTGCAAATGTACTTCCAACAAAAAAAAGTTTCACTTTTAACAAGTGCCTTTTTTACTTTTAATTTTACAATTACGTCAACTTTACCTATCTCCATCAAAAAAGAGTTTCACTATTCAACTTGACTAGTCCCTGCTACGCAATCATTCCTTAACCAAGAATTTTCTTAACTTATTTTACAAATTTTAAAACTTGTTACAGAAATTTTTATTTAAGCAATGATTGTGAAACCAGGGCCTGGTCTTCTGTCTATGGCAGCACAATTATCTGTTAGTTTTTGCCCCAATGGGCAGCTTATGAAAAAGACAGTCAGACTGATTTCATATTGGATACTATAAACCAACTTTTTTTGCATGTGATTAACTTTTGTATGTTTTTGGAAGGAAAAAATAATCATGAAAGTTAATTGTTGCAAACTTATTTCCAAAAATAGTCTGATTTATTCTAAATATTCAGATATAGTCAATATAGTGAAACTTTAAAGCCCCGAAATATTTTTGGCAAGAGAATCACAAAAATTAACACATGTAGCCGCAATAAAAATTTGTTTACAGTAACTGATAAATCAAGTTGATAAATACAACTGGATATAATAATATTTTTATTTTATATTGACCATAGGGTAAATAGAAAGTGCTATTTAGTACTAGCTGGATAGTTGTATGATTTAGCATACCACCTAAAAGTCTGGTCAGTGATTTTGATTTATAGAAATAATACACATATCATGTGAATCTGTGATTTTATTTATAAATTAAAAAATGTTAAATTAATGTTGTGGTTGTTGATATTTTTGTAACTTTGGGAGCGAAAGGGAGTTTTACAACCCAGTCAAGATATCTTCACTTATATTGAGGTGGTCAGTTCATGGATGGTGGATTGGAGTGATGGAGTTTTACACCCCAGTCAAAATACTTTGATTTACATGGATATTAAGGTGGTCATTTCATAATTGGTGAAGGTAACCGGAGTGCCTGAAAAAAAAACCCCACCACCTTTGTCAAGCGAGCTGACAAACTTTCTAACACTTGTTGGATTCAAACGTACATGTAACTAGGCAGTGAGAAGAATTGTTTAATAAGGAAGTTCTCTGTATCTAGCAATTTTTTTTGAAAAGTGAGATTTGAATCTGGAATAATTTTTTTCGCAAGAAGGAACATTTCAACCACATGTCTATAAAGAGGACTGTTTCAGGGCCTTTTTACTTGATGTTTAGACCAAAAATAACCTCTTCACAAAGACCACCTGCCTAGGAGCAACATTTCAATATATATGCATACAGTAAAACCTGCTATAGGGACCACCTTTATATAAAAACCACATGTCTATAAAGAGGACTGTTTCAGGGCCTTTTTACTTGATGTTTAGACCAAAAATAACCTCTTCACAAAGAGGACCTGCCTTGGAAGTCCACATTTCTCACTTCCTATAATAAACATGTCACTGTAATTCAACTTAGTTGACCTACCAAATATGTTTACCATATATTTCATCTCCGACTGACCATTAGCATTGCCATTTTTCTTGAATCTATATGTGGTCAGGTGCGGATCCAGACGGGGCACACCCAGCCTGTGCCCATGCCCCCCCCCTCCCAAAAATTATAGAACTGAAATAATGGGCAATGTGATGCTAATTTACGAGCCAAACTATATCACTTATCGAAGTATCAACCATCACCTGCTCCTTCCTCTCCACACTACAACTTGGGATAGGAACTGTATAACAGAGCCGTTGTCTCCAAACACAATTTAAAAATTGGTCAGTGTGGCCCCCTAACATAGAATCCTGGATCCGCCACTGGTGGTGTTTATATACCTGTGGTGTTTATAAACACATTTTACTGTATTTGCATGCTGGCAAACAATTAGATTACATTGATTCTTATGTCTTGTATCTCAAAAATTTATGCAAAAACTTCCTGAAATTACAGACCACTACAAAATGTATTGCATTGTTTTGGGTTTGCAGATTGACTGAGCTTCTGTCTACAGTTGCCTGTTGGCCAATATGCAAGCTACTTCTGTTGCGAGTTTAAGGCCAATCCAAGATGTGTGACATGTCCTTAAGAGTAAAGCATTGTGGGTTCACATCCCAGTCAAGATTCTATAACTTATCTTAAGGAAGTCAATTCAGGAATGTTTGAGGAAACCTGAGTGCCTGTATTATGTGATTTTTTGGGTTAAAGACAAATACTGGAAGTGTGTTATGTCATCCAGCAGGGGTATAGATTGGTGTAGCATTATGATTTCACACCATAGTCAAGATTCTATCACTTATTATAAAGCAATCAGTTCAAGGATGGTGGAGGAAACCAGAGTACCTGTGTTATGTTTCATTGTTGTGGATTTGAGTCCAATCCAGTATATCCTTAATCAAGAGTGGAGAAGAGGAGCAATGTGTTCCATCCCCCATCAAGATTCTATCACTTATATTGAGGCAGTCAGTTTAATCATGGCGGAAGAAACTAGAGTACCCAGAGAAAGCTACCAACTTCTTGTAATAGCAAACATTCTTGCATTATGATATACTGTATAAGAAGAAACATTAGCAGTAGGAAACCTTTGCAGTTTTGATCTTCAAAACTATTTTGTGGAAAGACCAACTGTAGGAAAAGTGTACCAAGGAAAATATTCACAGAAGATATATCCGCGGTACAAGAGTCACTGTGAAAATCGCAAATATTTTTACTTGCGAACTTTTCTTGTTATACAGTACTTGTGTGGAATTCAAAAGTAAATATCGGAAGTGAGAAGCAATGATCCATAAGCTTACACTTTTGACCAATTAGTCACCAACTCCCTGATAAATGAAAGAGCTAAATGATGAGATTAACTTCACAATAATAGTCTGGCGTTTAAAAATATTTTTTTAAATGCTACAAGGGTTTAAGCAGACATAATTTCAGTTTCAGCCACAGTGATATTATGAGAACACAAATAACAAACCAAATGTCTAATTATTTGTACACATTATATTTAAACATATCAATATTTCACAATTTCATTGATAGCAATGAAAATCTGATCACAAATAACATGATTTATTTACTATTTATACTACCTGTATTACGGTAATCTTTACCAGTACTTAAAATATTGGTAAATTTTGGATTCAATTATTTCCTTGACCAGCGAGTTGGAAATTTATAGTCACATACATGTGCTGTTATTTTCAAGTCTTCAGATGAAAGTCACTGGAAATTTTGTGATGCATGACTTCAAAATTTATATTCAAATACATGTGCTTTTATTTTCAAGTCTTCAGATGAAAGTCAGTGGAAATGCATGTGAATTCTATTAAATGAAATTACAATATTATGAATTTAATGCTGAATATTTGCATCATGTAACCTTCGTAAGTTTACACAAAACTAAATCGATTTCAAGAACCTGGTCATAAAATTTTTCCAATTTGTAGTATTATTGTTCTTGCACGACAGATTTCCAAATGCCACCAGGATGACTTATCTTATTTTCTGTATCAAACAATCCCAGTGATGTAAACATACGACTACCATTGGACCATTTTACCGATTCCGTACTAGGCATCAAAAGTTCAAGGTCATGAGCCTCAATCTGTTCTTTATCTTCAAGACAACTCAAAGTTCTAAATGCGTCCGTCCCGTTTTCGCTGTAAACATTTTCTTCGTGTGACCTCAGAATGACTTCCTGATTCAACATTTGGATCACATCTTTCTTTTTTGACGACACACCCATTTCTCGCTTTGTAACCGATCTTTCCTTTTGTCCATGCTTACATTTACATTTATGTGTTTTATGAGAGCAGTGATGCCTTTTAATACAGTCTCCGTCCTTCGGACTTTTTCTCATTTTATTTTCAAACATTTTTGACAGCCTCCTTCTTGAGTCTTTGTCAGAGCTCTGTGATTTTGTCTTTTTATCTTCTGACAATTTTTTCTTTGTGTAAAGATCTAATTTTGATTTTCCTACATTATGACCAGAATTACACAACACTGATTCTTTAGAAAGTCGATCACATTTTTCACTTGCTTTTCTGGAAAGTCCATTTTTGTCACTCTGTTTACTAGCATTTATAGAACTCTGTCTTTTGGATTGTGAACAATCTTTGCGACTTTTCCCCTGTTTCATTAAATACTTCTCGGAATTTTTAATAATTTTACGGACAAGTTGTTTGTCTCTGTTCTTTGATATCCCCATGTGTTTATCGTTTGTTTTTGATGCTTGGCTTTTTCCTGCTGTCTTATTCATGTTATCACGTTCACTAATTCTGTGATGTTTTCTGAAATTGCATAAAATTAACATCAAACTTTAACAAGAATAATGTCAAGATTCCCAGGAATAATTTACACTGCCCTCCATAAATTATCATACATGTTTAAAACTGGTCCTACCAGTATTCCCCAGAATCAAAATCTTTTCAAAAATAATGTGTTGAAAACATCATTATGCTAAAGCCAAGTATTTTTCAGTTTAAATAGTGCTATTCTAGTTGTTGACTTGCTGCTGCTAAAATTGTTATGCTTTTGGCAGCCATGTTTTTATTGTCGCCGATTACTGTTTCAACACTTACTATTCTCACAGATTTACTTACCTGTTATCAACTTTCTTTAGGATCTCTTTATTTTCTTCTGAAAAAGAACAGGAAACAATTTTTTTAAATGTTTATAAATTTCAACAACAAATATGGCATTAAACCAGAAGGCATTTTGTAGTAGAATCAGATACTGTATATAAAGAAATATTAGCGTAAAAAAAACTTTCGCAGTTATGGTCTTTTAAACTATTTCATGTTAAAAAATTTTCATGATTCCGTCTGTAGGGAAACTGAACCAAGATAAAGAAATTAATTTCGCTGAGAAGATATATTTGCTGTACAAGTGTCACTGTGAAAGTCAAGAATATGTTTCCTCGTCAAAGTTTCTTCATATACAGCATGTTTTTTTAATAAACTTACAAGTAAAGCTTGCCTGTCAAGATACTTTCACTTATATATCCAGGTGGTTAGGTTGGTTTGGTTGAGTAGAGTAACGTGTTTTATCCTAAATTCACAATTTTTTCATTTATATGGAGGTGGTCAGTTCAAGGAAAACCAGAGTACCCAGAGACAATCACCAACCTTCAACTAGCAAGCTGACAAACATTCTCAAACTAAAATCTGCCCTAAGCCTGAGATTCAAACCTGGGCACTAGATATAAATTTCCTAGTGTATCACTGTTGAGTTAAGGAATTTTAATAGTTAAATCAGGAAATTTCAGTCATTCTCCCTAGAGGAAACTACTTTTTCCAGTAGTGATTTTAGTCAAACGAAATCATTTTTTTTTGCAGCCTTTTTCCCCATTTTTCTATTTTCCCAAAATAGATAAATCTGCAATGTTCAATCTAGGTTTTTCTGGCCCTCTAAGGTCTTTACTATGGAGTCATTTGGAAAAATAAGGGGTCAATAGCCCCACAGCCCCTTCTTAACTCAAAACTGATTTTGTTAATCAATGGTTGCCATGGTTAATTAGCATTTTCAATATGTCTTGGCTTACTCTTTTTTTTAGCTCTCTGTAAAGTTTTTTGTTCCTCCATTTGTTTAATTCTGGCTTCTGAAGAGATAGTTATACCAGAGACGACGCCACAATCTAAAATAATTAAAATGATACAATTATTAAACCCTTGCTACCAAACAAAATTTCAAACAGTGTTGATAGTGCCTAAATGGATTTCAATGCAACATTGGCAGTGCCAAATTGACATTCACAATGCAATTTAACATGATGTCAACAATAGGTTATGACGTCACGAGCGTTTTGTAGTCATATGATGTTATTAGTAAATGGTAATTTTTAATCTCAATAGTCAACATTTGCAAAAAGATTTTAAGTATTTCTTAGCTGTGTAACTAAGCAATGGACATATGTGTCCCTGTGGCAGGCTATTGGTGGAGGACATATATGTCTGTGTGGCAGTGACAGAAAAAAATAGCATTATCAGCTTTGTGAGCTAATGTGATAGCAAACAGAATACAGCACTTTTGTTCAAATGCCACTCGGACATACCAAGGTAGCCTGCTACATGTATGTGAAAGTTTGTCAGTTCTTTTGTGAAGACCATCCAAGAATTAACTGTCTCAATATCTAAAAAAAAATCTTGATAAATATTAACTAGAACAGTCTCTCGAGAGCTAAATACCCTCCGCTCCCCACATTTAATGATTTTTCTCGACCTTCGCCTTTCAGATATGACCTTGTTTCAAGGTCATGACAAACCTTTCGACCATGAAGATTATTCATGTCAAGTTTCATGACAGTCGTCAAAAGCAATTATGAGATATGGCGAACATGATTTTACACATACAGACAGACAGATAGACATGGTGATTCCTATATACCCCCCTGAAACTAGTTTGCCCACGGAATAAATAATAAAACTTCTCTCATCTCTAGACTTGGCGGGGGCCACTGTGTAATAAGTGGGCACTTACTGATCACAGCGCCTCTGACCGCCAAAGTTCAAATACCAACTCTTGACAGAAGATCCTATTGTTAGAAAGTTGGCTCGCTTGCTTAAGGTCAGTGGTTTTCTCAAGACAATCAGGATTCCTTCACCATCTCTGAACTGACTGTCTCACTATAAGTGAAAGAATCTTGACTGAAGTGCAAAACTATATTACTAAACTCAACTTAACTCATCTCATATCTCAAATTCAACATTAATCTTCATTCAATTAGCCTCAGATAATTTTTGTTGTTGATGTTGAATGTTGCTTAACATCGCATCAGCAAATTTTCAGCTATTCGTGACAAGAACTATTTTATTAATCTCTATGGATTAATACATAACAAGTTCGTGTCTGCATGTGAAGTGCGAGTGTTTTATGATCTGCCTTGTACCAGCACACACTTAGGGTAACTTTAAGGTGCTAGCTCACCGAGTCAGTATGCCACAGACAAGCGTACCACTCCCCCAGTCACATTATACTGACACCGGGTGAACCAGTAATTACCAACGGCAAGGAAAATTCAATTTCCTAAATGTGGCCTGGGCGGGACTTGAAATCCAGCAGTGAGACCCTAGATTTGAAGAGTGACGTCTTATTTAATGGATGGACAAAGTGTACATTACCATATATTATTCTTTCATTTTTATGCCCTTCAAGTGGTGGAACACGGGTACGCTTTGATCTCCATAATCCCTCAGGAGGTGGTTCTGGAAAAACTAAAATAAATATAAACAAAAATACACTGTGATGGCCCAATTGTCATGAATAATCAAAAACATACATACTAATCCATGTCCGAAACACAATCCAGAAGCAAAGTAAAAACTTTGAAACTGAAAAGTTAGGTCAAACATGTGAACTTCCATCAGGGAAGAGAGACCAGGTGCTCTGGAAGGATAACCAATCCTCAGTTATGAAATACAGAAAAATAGCAATAACATCACCAGTAGCGATAGTAGACAGCTATGTATTATTGTTAATGTAGTAGTAACAAAAGCAAGTTAAAACCTAGAACTGTCTCTTAAGAGCTAAATACCCGAATCCCAAACAGCTACAAGGTTTTAATGTTTTTCTGCGACCTTGATCTTTCCAATATTACCTTGGTTCAAGATCATGACATACCTTTGGACCATGTCGATTATCCATGTGAAGTTTTATGACAGTCGTCCAAAGCAATTATGAGATTTTGCCCGAACACGATAAAAATGATGCCATAGTCTAAATAACCAATCTTGCTGAAGACACTGAAATAACAATATGCTAGTTGAAACTGACTTAGATCTTAGCTTCCATTTACAAAATGAAGTAAAATCATCAAATCATTTTAATAATACATACTTAAGTTAAACGAATTCAATCTGTTTCGAGTCATCTTTGTTTTGGGTATCTTGTCTTTGAGTCCGTTTCTTCGAGATTTCATTCCATTTTTAGAATTTATGATCTTGGCCTTTTTCATGCTGTTATTTTTATCTGGAAAAAAAAACAAAATAAGAATAATTGAATTAAAAGAAAATCATGGTTTCCAGAGTTAACTCTTGCTCTCTAAAAGTTGGAGCCAAAAAATTAGCCAATTTTAAAATTTAGGAGCCAATTTATATGTCAAAGAACCAGAAAAACTAAGAAACTAAAAGCTATGTTTCCATTCCTAGTAGCCAAAATCGCCATTGGCTACTAATTTCTGAGGAATTCTTTCAAAAAGTAACCTATTTTAGCAAATTTGTGGAAAAATACTTTAAAAAGGACTATATTTTCACAAATTTTGGAAATTTGGCTACTAATTATTCTAAATTTATGGAAACCTAGTAAAAGTAAAACAAATGTCTAAAATTTACTAGTAGTTCTTCTAATCTTCTGTATCGACTGCTGTTGATCATTTACAGCACTTACTTATGTGTAGAAAAGCAGTGATTTTAGTCTGCCTCACAATTAATTTGATTAAATTTTGGAACAAAAATTTTAGTTAAAAGGTATTTTTTGGAGCCATAAATAATAAAATTTGCAATTGCCTAAATTGGCAAATAACAGAGCTAACCCTGGGTTTCAATTGCAGTAATATTGCATTAAAGATTAGAATAAACAAGAATGACACAATATATATCCATTTTCATGTTTGCAATTAAAATGTTGGTAAAGATAGCAGTAACAAATGAAGAACTTTATGGAAGAACTGAAACAGTCTCAATCTCAAAACAAATCAGAGAGAGAAGATGGAGGTGGATTGGTCATGTTTTAAGGATGGGAACATCAGATATACTAAACGTTGCAATTAGATGGACACCACCTGGTAAAAGAAGCAGAGGACGACTGAAGGAGACTTGGAGAAGATCAGTCAAAAAGGAAATGAAAGAGCAACGATAGACGTGGGGCACAATACAGAAAATGTCAGCAGACAGGCAGAGATGGAAGTCCTCGGTCAAGGCCTTATGTGCTCCAGGCATGAAGAGGACTAAGTAAGTAAGTAAGTAAAGATAGCAAAGGTGGCAAAGTTACAATACAAATGGGCATAAACTATTTAAGTTGTATCATATAAATGGTTAACAAAAACTAAGATTCAAGTTCACAATTTTTTGTTCAGTAGTGCCGGAAGGGCAGGCCAGATAAAAAAACATAATTAAACATTATTATTACTAGCAAGATTTCTAAAATTTGAGAAAATATACTTCTGTTTTAAAGTATTTTTTCACAAATTTGCTATTTATAGGTTACCACACTTTTGGAAAGAATTTCCAAGAAATTAATAGCCAAATGTCAATTTTGATGATTTTGGAAACATAGGTAACATGTATATCATAATAAAATGTTATACCTGTATTTAGGATACTTGTATTTAAGCTGTTTAACTGTTCATCATTGACTTTCTCTGTACCACCATTATTATCTGATGGGATGACCAACTCAGTATCACCAACACATGGTGTAGTATTTTCAACAACAGTATCATTGTCTACAAGTAGGTTGCTGGTTGTAATTTCACAGTTTTCATTATCAAGCTGCAAATCTATAACAGTTTCTGTTTCATATACGGATAAATTTACACCGTTTAATTTTTCCGACATACCAACTCCACTCTCTGTACCATGGTTCCTTGATTTGTCTGGTAAATCATTCGAGTTTTCAGCACAGCAAAGAACCTGTTCATCATCTTTAGTACCGGTATCGTGGTTCCTTAATTTATTTGACAAATCATTTGAGTTTTTAACACAATCAGGCAGCAGTTTATCATCAATCTGAACTTGTAAATCTTGAACAAGGTCCTGAGGTTCAACTGATACATTTTTATTTATTTTAGAACTACTCAACTGTTCACTCTGTGACTCCATAATTAAAACATTCGCTGTTCCAGATTTTGAAAATTCTTTTGCAATATCAGGCTCACAAAAATTATTTTTTTCAACTTCATCGCAGATGATTTTATCCTTAGAAACTGTTAAAGGTCTAGTCTCCATAGCAACCATATGATCACTAAATTCTTTGGTAGATGTATCTAGATTTGTATGAACAAAACAGTTACCAGGATATGAGTTGTTGCCATGGTAATCTAACTGATCACATGACATCCCTTCTGAATGCCTCAATCTTTTACTTTCAGGGTTGTTACCATGGTTATATAACTGATCACATAATGTGCCTTCTGAATGTCTCAGTCTTTTACTTTTAGGTTTGTTACCATGGCAATCTAACAGATCACATGACATGCCTTCTGAATGCCTCAGTCTTTTAGTTTCAGGTTTGTTACCATGATAATCTAACTGATCAGATGACGTCTCTTCTGAATAGCTCAGTCTTTTATTTTCAAGTCTGTTACCATGGTAATCTAACTGATCAGATGACGTCCCTTCTGAATAGCTCAGTCTTTTATTTTCAAGTTTGTTACCATGGTAATCTAACTGATCACATGATGTCCCTTCAGAATGCCTCAGTCTTTTATTTTCAAGTTTGTTATCATGGTAATCTAACTGATCGCATGATGTCCCTTCTGAATGCCTCAATCTTTTACTTTCAGATTTGTTACCATGGTAATCTGACTGATCACATGATGTCCCTTCTGAATGCCTCAGTGTTTTACTTTTAGGTCTCTTCAATTTACTTTTTAAATGGACTCCATTCATAAAATCAGAATACAGTTTATCCATCAAATCAGTATGCATGGTGTTCTTGCTACACCAATTTTCCACTTTTGGGAACGAGTCCATTCCTTGGACCTGAAGTCCTTCATTTTCCCTTATGGTGTTAGATTTTAAGCCTGGTACCACTTCACATGGAAACAAAATGGCTTTCGTTTCACATACATTATTTCTTATATTTTCAGACTCGGATTCTGTGCCATTTGTTACAAATTTCCCTGTGGTGCACAGTTTTTCTCCTTTTAATTTCCTTTCAACAACATTGTTTATAGTTTTCTTCCCAACTTCATCTCCAGAATTACTAAACACATGCTGCAATCTACATCCCACATTGCTAGCAACATTTCTTATTGGATACAAATCCCCTTCTTTCAGTGCAATTTCCGAATTACCATTTATGGGTTTACGTTCAACATTCTCACCAGAAATACTAAAAGATCTTTGTGATCTGAAATCCTCTTTAAGATCACCATCTCTGATGTATGGACCTGCATATAAATTTCCTTCATTCAATTTGATTTCCAAAACACAATTTACACTTTCAACTTTCACACCAGAATTACATAACAAATGTCCAAATCTGCAACTTTCGTCACTAGCAATATTTCTTACTCCATTTAAATTTCCTCCTTTGGGTTTGATTTCCAAATCATCATTTACGGGTTTACTTTCAACATTCTCACCAGAAACACTAGATCTTTGAGATCCGAAAACCTTTTTAAGATTACCACCTCGTGTGTATGGTTCTGCATATAAATTTCCTCCTTTGGGTTTGATTTCCAAATCACCATTTATCAGTTTACTTTCAACATTCTCACCAGAAACACTAAAAGATCTTTGTGATCTAAAGTCATTTTTAAGATTAACACATCTGGTGTATGGTTCGTCAACAGAAAGTTTCCGTTTCCGTGGAAACCTTAACTTCTGGCCTACATGTTTGTTGGTGTTCCTATCCACTACGAGTTCCCGGAATAGTCTATCTACATTTTCATTAAGTACAGATGACAAAACGGTATCCATAAACAATCTGAAAGTATCAAAGGTAGAAATTTAAAAATTTTATATATCAAAAACAAACATACTAATCCATATATGAATCACAATCCAGAAGCAAAGTAAAAACTTTGAAAATGACAAGTTAAGTTAAACAAATGGGAAGTGAGGCCCAGTGCTCCGAAAGGGTAAGCTTCTCCTGTTTAGCTACCTACACCCACCAAGGTCATGCCAAATTATTTTTTTATTTCATCAAACATGCCCAGCTGTAAAATTTATAATAAAGAAAAAAAATTAATTCAGTTTCAGATAGTTTTTCTGCCTGTCCAACATTTCTGTTAAAATCCTGGATAGCAAGTTTAGTTCATTTTTCATGTCCATGATATATAACTGTTCAACATCATCAGCTCGTTGAGGACAATGTCATATGATGATGTCTGGTCTTTCCAACTGAAACTAGTCAGTGAAAGTAAAATTTTACACAGCTGGAGATAAAATTTAGTTTTAACATTAGTACAAACTCGGTAGAATTCTGCAGTTCTGGAGTTCACAAGAATACCATGTGAGCATTGAATGCCCATTAACCTTTGTGCAGAATGATTTGGAAAATGTTTACATTTAAATTTCCCAGAGTAAAGTTAGTTATAGGAGAAAACTTGAACTGAAACTATTCCATCTCCAATGGAAATATACCACTGCGGTAGCTTAGTTGGTAGAGTGCTGGCAAAGTGGGAGGTCATGGATTTGAACCCCGGCCAGGTATGACCCCAAAACTTGAAAGCGGATAGTGCCTGTTCTTTCGCCAAGCACTTGGTGTTGCGAAATAAAAGTCACAGTTCTTTCAGATGGTAACTTAAAATAAACAATGTCCAGTGTCACTGTAGGCTTGGCATAATAAAGAACACTGCTGTATAAATTATGCCATCAATGCAACGCACAAGTAAAAATTTCTGCGCTTTCTCTTATAGTTGGCGACATCTCGATATAAGTGAAATATTTATCACTGGGATGTTAAAGAGTTAAACACATAACTCCAATGGAAATAATAGTTCCAGAGAAAAGTTATTAGATATCATTTGGTACACTGCCAGTTTCAAATCCAGTCTGGAGTAGCCCATTGCTAGTCCAATACTTCCAAGGGTCACATACCAAACTAACCTGAAGGAGAAAGAATGCAGGGTCGGACAGGCGATAGAACCCGAGATCGCCCTCACTATACATATAGGCGAGTGCTTTATCACTGAGCTACCCCATATTGCTACAGGCACAATGCCTACATCATGTTCCAGTTAAAATGAAATGAATTCATCACACTACAGTAGTAACTTGAATATAGAAGTCAACTGTGCTAAAAGTGGGTCTACTAAAATGTTTACCCTTCCAATCTTGTGTTAATTGTCTTCAACAAGCAACATTGTTTTCTGTATTGGTGGTTCTATTAAAATTGTTGGTTTTTAAAGCGTTAATTCGGTGTAAAATGAAAGTCTACCTTTTCACTTTCAATGTAAAAATCTTTTTGTATTTTCCGCTTTTAATTTTCTCCCTTCGGAAACCGAAGAGCTCTTAACATGGGCAGATAATCCCACTTTTTCCACGACATGGTAATGAAATGGATATATACGCTTGATTTCTTTTTTTCAGAAACGTGTGAATAATTATTACCATTACATTTTAAAAAACTACAGTTTTTCAGTTTCCTCACGATTAAAGTGGTAATTATATTAAAGTTAACAATATTTTTATTAAAATGAAACTTAGATAAATAGCCCCACTGTGCCATTGAATAATATTCTGATTTAGATTTTATTTTTTTTTATTTTATTTTATTTTATTTTATTTATTTATTTTATTTATATTTTATTTATTTTATTTTATTTTATTTATTTTATTTTTTTATTTTATTTATTTTATTTTATTTTATTTTATTTTATTTTATTTTATTTTATTTATTTTATTTTATTTTATTTATTAGAATTCCGCGCCATACAGACTGGAAAGTTCTGAATTGTGTACGTGAAAACTAGGAATGATAACCCGTAAACAGTATACAGTTCCTAATATTATTATAGTTTTTTTTCTTCTAATCACACACGCGCGCACGCGCTTTTGTGAGAAAAAATCACGACAAAAATTCGTTTCGTGTCCTTCAAACATTCTACAACAATGATATAGCACTTCATTCAAAAGGGACAAAAACCACACAAACATAAAGGATGAACATTAGGATTTTATCAAAACAAAAAATCTGACAAATTCAGTTCTGTCGTCATGTCAATCGAGCCAGTCATGGTTACCAAGTCCGAAAAAAAAAATTGAAATCATAAAAATTCCTGACATTTTTAAATGTTGAGGTACAGGTCATTCCAAAGACCGTAGTAGGGATCATTCATTGCCGTTTGCTGATTTTTGTGAAATGAGACTTTCAACAAATATACCCATTTATCACATATCCATTTAATCTTACTATATAGTAATACACTGTTTTTTCCAGCTATGTGATATGGAAGTCTGTATCACACGCGTGTGTGATACAACATTCCGTATCACCATAGTAGCCGGAACTCCTTTTAGGGGAATTCCCTTTTCCGACAACAATAATATGACGTCATTTCGTGATACGCAATGACAAAAATAATATGACGTCAATATGTGTTACATACGTCATGGTAAGTTGGGAGAATTTACTCGAGTTGGGAGAATCGCGGACGATAATAAATAATTTTGTAAAATCAATGTTGGTTTTTTATTTTTTTCCGGTGTTTACGATGGTATTAGTAAAATGTTAACCAATGATGCGTAAACGAAGAGTTATCTGTTGTGTTTAATTACTTCTTTAGCCGTTTTTCCAGGCAGGTATCAGATTTTTCGAATCAGATCAAAAATCAATATGAAATACTGAGTTGATTGTGAACTCTTTGACAGATTAAGCCAAAGAAAGCTTTTCATTTAGTTTGGTAGGGTATGTGATAAATACAAAACCACACATAACAGGTCTGGGATCAGCCAGAAACGGGGGATACATCGAAATCGCCCGATCGGGGGATAAAGCGTCTAAGCGTTTTTATGACTATAACATCGCGCATGCGTATTTCATTTGTTTGCCTAGAAACGGGCTTAAAATCGAGTAAAATTGATGACCTTTTATAAAAAACGGCCGCGGGGATTCATTTCTAAGTAGGGGGACTTAAAAATTTGAACAGTCACAGTAAACATATATTTCTAAAGATTTGTCGTGCGGAAAAAAAATCTGTCGTGCGGAAAAACAGTTATAAGCTCTTAAAAATGCACTTCCGGTTATAAATGTTCCCGTTAAAAATACATCGTAGTTACGGGTATAGAAATGCTAAAAGGACCGTTTCTTACCTAGTTCAGATGTGTGATAACCAACTCTTTGAAGATAATATTGGTAATTGTCTGTCTGAATTTTGCCCCCACCACCATTAAATACCAAAATGTTTTTAAAGAATTTACAGTCTACACATTCTTTCATGAAATAACTTGTAATTGTTCAGGATAAAATGTCCAGGTTGTGTCAGAACTTTTATTCTGTTGTAAAGTCAGGTAAACAGCTGTAAATATGTAGCTAATATTAGTATATGTTTCAATTCTCAATCCACTGTCACAATATATATACTAACTAACCTTTTAGTGGCAATTTGATTTTTCAGTTTTGACCCGTGTATATGTAGCTATATATCGAAATGTCGGGAGTGTAGGGTAAATCTATATCCTGCTTTTAGTTCCAACGTTATTGTTCTAAACTAAAGAATATTTGTCATTTAGCCTCCTGTTCTTTATTTCAAACAAAATAATCATATTCACTAATAATTAAAAAAATAATAATAATAAACAGAAAAGGTATTAACTATTACGATTGATTATATCATCAAATTGGCTTTGTAGTGACTTGCTTAAAATTCCGAACTCAGTTTATACTATATACAAAAATTCTTCTAATTATTCAGCATTTACACTAAAAATAAAAGGAAGAAAACTGACAAAATGGATGTCGTGGTCTGATAAAAAAACAAGATACAATACCGGGTAGTGTATTAATTTTTTTAATTGAGTAAATTTATAGATTTGAATTAGCAGTCAATTTGTGTTTAATTAAAATCTTCATTCAATTGTTCTTCTTTTATTAAATCATTATAAAACACTGCCGATATGTCTGTCATTAAATCAGGCATGGGGCGAATTACATTGCAATGTAATGCATTACATTACAATTACTTTGACAAAAGTAGCATTATATTACAATTACAATTACATGTATTTTGGAAAGTAATGCATTACATTACAATTACTTTACCAAAGTAATGCATTATATTACACATTACATTTCATAAAGAATTCAAACATATAAATACGATATGTTTCGGATTCAGAATTTGAAATTAAAATTTTGGGTTCTTTTTCTATAAAGTTCTTATGTTTTGATTTTAAACTGTTGAAAACAAGAGTATATATAGTGAATAAGTGCATGTATAGATTCTTTTTGCTTTGGGTCATTCAACTGATATTTCTGCTGTTTACCAGTAGGTTTTACAAAATTTGTCAAAGTTGATTGTTCATCTATGTCAGGTTTTTTATTATCCAAATATACATTTCTGTTTTTACTCTAAAAATTAAGAAGAAAAAACAGAGATGCTGTACGGAATTTTTTCATATTATATGTTTTTATTTTTTATTTATTTTATTCACTGAATGTTTCTTAATTACCATTAAATCAAAACAGTAAAAGGAGTTGATAGGTATACAAACTAATTATATATATAATTAGTGGTATTGTCAGGTGTAATTTATAAACCATACCTTTAACAAATAACTTCTTTAATCATTAAAGATAGGTTACCTTAATAGCATATAAAAAGGATTACAAAAAAAAAAAAAAACAATTTCTGGTAAAATAAAATTGTTTTCATCACAGGTTATCAGTTAAAGCAAAACAAATTATTGTAGTTACTGAAACTTATATTTAAATATGTTGCAAATTTTAATGTGATCTTTAGACTTCCCGATAGTACTAAAAACAGCATTTGCATTTTGCTTTAAAATGTATTTTTATCCTTTACATTTGTTGGAAATTCAATACTAAGTTTTTAGCATTTTATATAGTTTTAGTATTAAGGTTGAATGAAATAAATTATTAGTTTGACAACAGTTCACAGTTACAATTTTTCTAGACATCGATTTTCATATTCAAGTTATATTAGGGAAAAAAGTAACTTGTAGGTACTTACTAGCCCTGAATTGTAATGGTAATAATATCTAACATTTAATACAGAGAAGTAATGCTATGTAATGCCATGTAATGCTTAA
Source organism: Anadara kagoshimensis (assembly GCA_021292105.1). Classification (NCBI taxonomy): domain Eukaryota; kingdom Metazoa; phylum Mollusca; class Bivalvia; order Arcoida; family Arcidae; genus Anadara; species Anadara kagoshimensis. The sequence goes on along the minus strand of CM037869.1, from coordinate 53,459,875 downwards.
ATTACATGCATTTTTGTCTATGTAATGCATTACATTACAATTACATGTAATGCAAAAATTAGGGCATTACACATTACATGCATTACTTTGAGAAAATGTAATGCATTACAGGGCATTACAATTACAAATTAGCATTACCCCATGCCTGCATTAAATATTACCTGTTGCCTGTAGGATTTACAAAGCTTTATTGACAACCGCGAGTATCTATGTACGATCTACCGGATGTTTACATAAGGTAGTATTACTCGCAATCATCGGAACTCCTCTGTGTACTCGCGTGTACACCCACAAGAATTACTTCCCTTTGATTGTCCCCCGATCGGGCGATCCCCCGTTTCGGGCTGATCCCAGACCTGCATAAGTGGTTTTCTGACGTAGCTTGATCGCACTCGTTTATTGTGCGAACGCATACATTACACTCGTGCGCAGAGCGCACTCGTGTAATGTATCCGTCCGCACAATAAACTCGTGCGATCAGCTACGTCAGAAAACCACATATGAGTGGTTTTGCGTATATAAATCATGTTTTAAGTAGGGATCATGATTCGGAAGTAACATGGTGGATATTGTCAAGTACATGATGACTATTGTCGAGTACAAGATAGTGATTGTCAAGTACATTGTGGCTATCGTCAAGTACAAGATTGGTTAATTTCAAGTACATGGTGGCTATTGTCAAATACACGGTGGCTATAATCAAGTAAATGGCGGCTTTTGTGATAGTCAAGTATATGGTAGCTATTGTCAAAAACATGGTGGCTATCGTTAAATACACCGTGGCTATCGTCAAGTACAAGATTGGCTAATGCTATTGTCAAATACACGGTGGCTATAATCAAGTAAATGGCGGCTTTTGTGATAGTCAAGTATATGGTAGCTATTGTCAAAAACATGGTGGCTATCGTTAAATACACCGTGGCTATCGTCAAGTACAAGATTGGCTAATTTCAAGTACATGGTGGCTTTTGTCAAATACACGATCAAGTAAATGGCTGTTATCGTCAAGTACAAGATTGGCTAATTTCAAGTACATGGTGGCTATTGTTAAATACACGATGGTTATAATCAAGTAAATGATGGCTATTGTGAAGTACATGGTATCTATTGTCAACTACAAGATGGCTATAATCAAGTAAATGTCGGTTATTGTCGAGTAGACGGTGGCTATTGTCAAGTACATGGTGGCTATAGTCAAGTATATGGTAAATATTGTCAAGTACATGATGGCTGTTGTCAAATACACGGTGGCTATTGTGTAGTACATGATGGCTATTGTCAAATACATAGTGGCTATTGTAAAGTACATGATGGCTGTTGTCAAATACAAAATGGCTATAGTCAAGTATATGGCAGCTATTGTCAAGAACATGGTGGCTATTGTCAAATACATAGTGGCTTTTGTCAAGTATATGGTGGCTATTGTCAAGTACAAGGTGGCTATTGTCAGGAATATGATGAATATTGCCAGGTACAAGATGACTATTGCCAGGTACAAGATGGCTATTGTCAAGTACATGATGGCTATTGTCAAGTACATGGTGACTATTGCCTGGTACAAGATGGCTATTGTCAAGTACAAGATTGGCTTATTTTAAGTACATTGCTATTGTCAAATACACGGTGGCTATAATTAGTACATTACGGCTATTGTCAAGTACATAGTGGCTATTGTCAATTACAAGATGGATATAGGCAAGTACATGGTAGCTATTATGTGGTACATGGTAGGTATTGTCAAGTACTTGGTGGCTTTTATCAAAAACACGATGGCTGTTGTCAAATACAATATGGCTATTGTCAAGTACATGATGGCTATTGTCAAGTACCTGCTGGTTATTTTCAACAAAATGGTAGTTATTGTTAAGTACATGGTGGCTATTGTCAAATACAAGGTGGCTAAATTGTCAAGTACATGATGGCTATTGTCAAGTACACGGTAGATATTGTCGAGTGCAAGATGGCTATTGTCAGTCAAATGATGGCTATTGTCAAATACAAGGTGGCTATTGCCAAGTACATGATGGTTATTGTCAAATACACGGTGGCTATAATCAAGCACATGGTGGCTATTGTCAAGTACATTGTGACTATTGTCAACCACAAAATGGCTATATTCAAGTACATGGTGGGTTTTATCAAGTACATAATGGCTATTGTCAAGTACACGATGGCTTTTGACAAATAAAAAATGGTTATTGTCAAGCATATGACGTCTATTGCCAAGTACAAGATGGCTTTTGACAAATAAAAAATGGTTATTGTCAAGCATATGACGTCTATTGCCAAGTACAAGATGGCTTTTGCTAAGTATATCGTGGCTAATGTCAAGATGGCTATATTATCAAGTACATGGTGGCTATTGTCAAATACATGGTGGCTAATGCCAAATACAAGATAGCTATTGCCAATTGCAAGTATATATGATGGCTTTTGCCAAGTACAAGATTTTGCCAAGTATATGGTGGCTATTGTCAAGAACATTGCTTCTATTGTCAAGTACATGGTGGTTATTTTTAAGTACATGGTGGCCATTGCTAAGTTCAAGATCGCCATTGCCAAGTACATGATGGCTATTGACAAATACAAGATGGCTATTGTCAAGTACATGATGGCTATTGCCAAGAACAAGATAGCTATTGTCAAGTACATTGTGTCTTTTGTCGAGTACATGATGGTCATTATCAAGTTCAAAATTGCTACTGTCAAGTACTCAACTTGGTGTCAACCAACCATTTAATCAAACAACCGTGCAGTCGAACAATGAACCAATCATTTGAAATCATTGAACTATAAATACGCTGACGAACTTTGTCTGTCACAATGCAAATTTAGCATCATAATTAATATTTATATTCAAATGACGTCACTATATTTCTGACGTCATAATTAGTCACGTCACAATTGAATCAAGGTACAACAATAATTGTTGCTAAGGAATTATCACTCGTTTCGGGGCTTCACAGATTAAAGATTAATATTCCCGCCAAATCACTCATTTTTGAAACAGACTATAATATTTTTATTTTTCATTCATTACCAGACACGATAGGTGGCGCTGTTACAACTTCCGTAAATGGCAATATAGTAAAAACCTGCCGGCGGTTGAACAGTCCAAAAAAATCACCAGGTTTGACCATAAGTTGCCCACAATCTTCAGGTAAGATTGAAAACTATTTAAAGATAAAGTTATATGATATTTTTGTTATTGTTTTAAAGCACTAAATGGCACGTATTCACTGGGAGAAGACGAAACATGGATCAACAGACAACATACGACCCACGAGTGTTTTTATTCTCTTGTCACTGTCTGTGCACGTGGAACAAAACAAAAGCTAAATAAAAATTTTGTCTACGTGTTAGCAAATTAACTGTAGATTGAAATTCCTTCGTTTAGATTTTTATTGTATCGGATATTTGTCTTACATAAAAGTACCGGAACACGAGGTCATTTTCGTACTTGCCGGTCGAAAGTAGGTCATGGGGTCAAATCGTCCAAGGAGTGACCCACTGAATAAATAAATCAATACATGGAAAATTACTAATCAATACCGAGTCTGAAAATGTGTGTTTTGAAAAAAAATAATATCTAAATCATCTGTATTAAATGGCATATGTGTATGTATGAATGTATTTGTGTTTATTTCTTCGCCTTATTTCTTTTGTCTTTTTGTCCTCTCGACAACACAGTAACTGACAAATGAAGGAAAATTTTTCATTAATTTTTTCTGGGTCACTTAGGTAGTTCGGTTTAAATAGTAAGACACTGGACAGTACTGTTAGTTATTTAACTATTAGGCATGACATTGGGTAAGACTGCATTTTTGATGTTTTGTACCTCCCCACCTGTTGAATTTTACATAAAAATTTAGAAAATTTATTTTTCACAGAAATGTAAAATTTAAATTAAATAATTTTAAAAACATATGTTTGATTCTGTAATTTTTGTCTTTTTCAATTAAAATTTAAATTTAGTGAAGGGCAAAAAAGATATTTTACTATATTTGTCTCTTGACAGCACATCAGCTGTCAAGACTCTATTTTTATTATTTTGTCTTGGTCACTTGGGTAATTCAGAACAGAGGTTTTTTTAATATTGGACAGTGCTACTACCATAATTAGTGGTTTCAATAATTCCAGCAAGGCGACAAAAATCGTCTGTCACATTCAATCATGAACTTAGATTAAGTTTATTGGCTCCTTCCACTAAGTTTAAATTTTCAAAAAATGCTTTAGTCTTTGCAATACATATTACTTCATTCCTGCTGCCTTCTTTTAAGAAAGCTGTCTTGTACTTGAAATTTTACTGACAGGGAGGGGTCCATAAAAGTTATTAAATTATTCTTGTAAGACTGCGCTTTGTATTCATTTCCCATTAAATTCTATGTAAAATTTCTAAAAAAAAATTATTTTTCACAGAAATGTTTAAAAAACATTGGGTATTTTAAGTCAAAGTTAAAAGTTTTAGTTGAGGGTATAAACTTTTTTGGAAGTCTTTCCACACATTGTACTGCCAGAGTTCTTACAGTGAATTAATTATGCCAAATTTTCAAAAATCTAAACACTTGCAGCAGTTAAACTTTTAGTCTTTTACATAGGGGATGATTGAAGTTCTAAATTTAAAAAAAATCAAATTAAATCTTTGTGAATTGTACTTGACTTTTTAAATTTCTATACAATAATTTTACATTAAGTGTGTCGCTCTTAAAAATTTGAAGAAAGTCATCATGCCCTGAAAATCAGTCATTTGGAAGTCCCGATTTTATAAATGTATTTATTCTTTTTAAAAATTATTTCTCCTTGTTTTTATAGTGTAATAAAATGTATGCCTTTAAAGCAGGATTGCGACCCCATATTATATATAAATCTGTCCTTGATCAATATTACACACTGATAATTTTGTAAAGATTTAATTTGAAAAAAGATGTTTTTAAGGTACATAAATACATGTATTTAAACATATACCCGGTACCTACAATTCTTTTAACTCTTTTAAATGTATAGAATTACAGATTTTTAAGAATTACCATTCAGCGGGAGACATATAAATAAATTAAATCATTTAAAATCCTTGGCACAATGCCAAAACATTCACAAAAACATACACCAATATTTGGCATTAAATCAGGACTGGAATAATAATATTTGGATCTATAAGTCCTGCCGCCGCTAGCCGCTATCGGGATAAATCCAATATTGTAGTAGCTAGCAGCAGTGTAGTGTTTGGTATTGATTTTTAAACGGAAAGCATCGGTTTTATGGTTTTTGAGAACAGATTGACATTTTGATGCATCGTTTTTAGGTCAGACGAAAAATTGGAAATAACATTACCGGTTTATTGTGTAAGTTAAATAATGTTTTTATGTTTTTGTGGTTTGTGATTTTGTTTTTATGGATTCTATCCAAATATTGAACACAGGGTATTGACCTTGTTTGTTTGATGTATGGTGTATTTATGTTTACGGTAATTAGATTACCGGTATATTATACACTTTCATCTGTGAATTATTACACATGTTTACCGGGTAAAACTAGTTATATCATTGCAGACTAAAATTTTGGTCTGGAACGGAATTTATATTCGCCGGACAAGCTTTGTTTTTACCAGTCTAGTCCGATGGTCCAATGGCTTACGCGCGGTCTGTGAAAATCTTCACAAAATGAATTTTTTTTTTTTAAAAAAAATCATTCTGCTAAAGTTGAGTGTTTTTCAGCTAAAGACAAAATTTAAATTGTTAAAAATATCACTATGCTAAAGTTGAGTATTTTTCAAAATTTTTTAAAAATCATTCTGTTAAAGTTGTATACCGTTTTATCAGTTAAAATACTGGTAGCTAAGTGCTTTTATCTAAAAAAAAAATAATTTCCCACATTGTATAGTTTTCCCAAAATATTTAAAGTCATTCCAAGAAAATTGTATTCAATTAAAACAACTTTGTTGTAAACATTTAGAATATCGCTTCTTTGATTTTTAAATTTTTGAATTAAATTGCAAATATTGTGATTATAAATATAAACCTATGGTGAATCCAAATTTGGATGGCAATGTATATATTTCATTCCTGATAGCTAAAATTGCTATTAATGGATACATATTTCTTCAAAAAAATTTTTTGTAAACTGTTTTATCAAAGTTTTTGAGAAAACACTTAGTAATTTCAATTTGTAAGTTGTAGTATAATAGTTTTAAATTAAAATTCAGTTATAATTTTATAATTTATTTATATAAATGCATGAAAGGTACTTCCTCTTTCCAGAATGCATTAAAAATTTAATTTTAATTTCACAGAAAAATTCATTGTAAAGTTACTTCCTTGTTTCTTGCATATGTGTAAATCCACCAGGAAATATGTCCTACAACAAATTCTATTACAAAGCTTTTAAAAGCCAAAATAAATTTTTTAATACTGTAACTCAAGTCTTATCAATTTCATATTAAAGACCTTTCAAAGGCTATGTTAAATTTTTAGTACGGTAATTCTTTTAAGTCTTGCTTTTAAAATGTAAAATAAATTTTAAATAACTCTTTTTAAGTCTTGTTTTTATTTTCAATTGAAGTCCTTTCAAAGGCAATGTAAATTTTCAAATTAGTCTTTTAAATCTTTTTTTTTTTTTTAATTTCAATTAAAATCCTTTCAAAAGGAATTGTAAGTTTTTTATAATCCTTTTAATTTTTCCTTTTCAATTTCAATATATCTACTTTTAAGAGGTAATGGAAATTTTTTTTTAAGGCCAAAAAACAACAAGGAAAATCCTGTTTGGCATTTTGCCCAAATATTTGTTTATTACTTATTTGTTTGTTAAGTCATTATTTATTAATGCCTGTACCATGTACCAGTAGTTAGTAAACTTAGTATCAGATAATCAGTACAGTACTATTATACTATAATTCTCCAGACTGAGAGGTACCAGTAACTTGGATAAATTAGTATATAAAGTAAGTACAGTAAAGGCCTGTCCAAAATTTAACACTAAATTGATGAACGAATTAGTGCCATATGGGCAGAACATATCCCAGGCCCTTATTACCAATATTGCGACAGCTTTTTCCATCTCTCTTGGAAGCTCACCATTCCTAGAGTTCCACAAATTAAAAATGTTTAGTAGCAAAATTTATGAAAATATGGTTCATTTCAAAGTTGTTTTTTCCACAAATTTGCTAAAATAGATTACTAAAAAAAAATTCTCAAAATATAAGTACCGTCAACCAATGTCAATTTTGGCTACTGGGAATTAAAAACATACATGTTTTTCATTAGCCTCGGTGTTAAACTTTCAACAGGACTGTAACATATTGAGTGGGTATCTACATGACACCTGTGTGATGTGTATTGCATTGGGGGAAACATGTTATGTAATATTAGATCTGATAGAGAAGGTCAACAGTTAGGTCACTAGTTATAGTTGCTGAGACTGTGTGTATTCTGTGTGATTATACCTAGATCTGATAGAGAGGGTCAACAATTAGTTGCTGGGACTGCTTCATTGTAACATGTATATGGCACGCCAATTGATGCAAAAATCAGCTAACCCTAGGATAGCTCAGCTATCTATAGGATAGCTGGCTGCTATCCTATAGATACCAGACCGTAACTCTCGATACCTGCAGGTATTGTGAGTTAAATCAGCTATCTATGGGATAGCTGTCTGCTATCCTATAGATAGCAGGCGCGAACCCATAGATACCTGAAAAATAACCCCCTATATCTCCTGGTATTCTGAGATGCAAAGAAGTATTACATTAAAAGCTGAGGTTTTAATGAATTAATAACTTCAAACCCATTTTTGCAACAGCAAACCCTAGGATAGCTCAGCTATCTATAGGATCGCAGGCCTGGAAACCCCCAGATAGCTGATTAACTAGCCATAGCTGAATTGACCAATCAGCGTCTTTGTAACAAATTTTCTTGTTTACATCAGAGACATATGTCGCTGTTTACATCTAGAAGAACAAATTTTGATATTAATCTGTTAATAGAGCAAAAAACCAGTCAATCGAAGTTAAAACTGACTTTGATAGATTTATATTTTAAGTGCCTGTAGAGAATTAATTTTAAATATGGACAGCTAAGCAGCTAAGACGACTATCATACGGTACAACGCATCGTTCGTCGAGCTCAAAACCGTAATACTAAACGGATCGAAAATGGCAAGAAATAAGGAACTAATACTTGAGAAATAGTTTGATAACTTTCCAATTTAAACATTTCGTAAATAACTTAAGAACATACATCTGTTTGAGCAAGAAAACTGCGTTTTTAGACCCCCCCCCTCCGTTTTGTCAGATTGTAACACGCGGTCATACTAAATGATACGACGCCGAGAAAATCATGCGACGCTTTTCTCACTTCGTCACACAAGTCTGTGTTTTATGTACGGTGTTGAAATTTTGGAGAAATAATTATTGTACACGTATCTACATTATGTGTGATTTTCATTTTGTTTAATAAAATACTGTTTGTGAAATCGATCAACAAAGTTTTGATTACAGTTTACACATACTGACCTATCAAAATCTTCAAGTCAAGAAGATGAAGTCTTGTTGATGAACAAATTAATCATGTATTGCGTTTACACATTTAACCGGTTTAAAAATTAAATTCATAAACAATTGGATATTAAGTAATTAACAAAATATGCAGAGGCCAAATCAAAACTTGAACCTTGGATCTCCCCAGTAGTAGCCAGTACTGGGGGGTGGGGTTGGCCATGATTGAGCTGATTGGCCATATGTCAAGTATGACCCGCTACATTTCTCCCTTCCTTTATTTCGATTTGACTCCCTTGAATTTAAACCACCAGGTTCCACCCTGGGACCATCTTGGGACCTGGGACCATCTTGTTGGTGACAGCTCTGCCACTTGCCTTGGTTGGATATGTCCCCAAATGTAACATGAAAGTTGAGTAATGGTATTTAACGTCCCAGTCAAGAATTTTTTACTTATATCGAGACATCACCAGCTACAGGTGAAGTTGCAGAAATTTTGCCTGTGCATTGCACTGTTGGCATTATACAGCAGGGTTCTTTAGCGTGCCAAGCCCACCATGACACGGGACCTTGTTTATTTTGAGTTCTAATCCAAAAGAACTGACTTTCATTTTGTAATGCTGAGTGCTTGGCGAAAGAACAGTCACTACCCACTTTCAAGTCTTGGGGTCAGACCCGGCCGGGGATCGAACTCACGACCTCCCACTTACGTAGCGAGCACCCTACCAACTGAGCTACCGCAGTGGTTAAACAGGAAAGTGAAAAATGCTGCGCAAACCTGGACCTTCCAAATACTAGCATGATACTCTACCAACTGAGTTACCCCACCACCTACCAAGCCTGGTTTGCGACAAACGTGATTAAGGTGCAACTAATTTGCATTGGCCAAATTTACAAGCAAGGTACTCTGCTGATTCAATCTACACTGTCACCCTTTGAGCCAGCCTGGTTTGCCACAGCCACTCCTTTCCCCCCACCCCCATCTTTTTTTGTTTACAATTTATTTACTTTACAAAATATTTACTTATTTTATTTAACCCACCAGTTTCCATCCAGACCTTTTCAATACTAGTGGGATGCTCTACAGACTGAGCTACCTGACCACCCTTACAGTCTGGTCCACCACAAAAGATGAATTGGAAATCAAGTTGGCCAATGATGCCTATGTAATAAAATTCTCAATCCTGTTGGGCTGAGAATGCTTAAGACATATCTGTCAAAACTCCACTCATTGGCACCGCTGGTATCTCAAAATTTTACAATTTTAAATCCTAAACTGAAAAATCTTACTTTTTGAATTATTAAAAATGACTGTTTCAATATACATGTAAAAAAAGTTGACATGAATACTCACTACACTTATTTACAGTCCAGTTATATCTTACCCAAATTCAATTGTTTTCTCTGGCCACCTCTTTTTCCTGCATTATCTTAGGGGGATCTCGGCGACTAATTCTAAAATCATTATCAACCACAGTGACTCTCACTGCCCAAGTTCAAATCCTTCCCAATGTTAAAAGTGTGTCAGTTTGCTTGCCAATATTTCCCGGTTTTCTCTGGGTACTACATTTTCCTCACTAAGAAATGATGGCCGCAGCAAATGAATTGGTGACAAAATCTTGACAGGGTGAAACACCATAGATATTACTCCACTACACCACCTTAGAATTGATAAATAAAATCTTGACCTTGGTGTAAATTGTTATTACTCCACATAACCATCCCAAAACTGATTGCCTCAATATAAATGAGGTAATCTTGACTGGGGTGTGAAAGAAGATTACTCCACTCTACTACCTCAAAACTGACCGCATCCATATGAGTGAAAGAATATTGATTTTGGCATTAAACACCAGTACCCCACACAACCATCCTAGAATAGTCCATCTTGATATAAGTGAAAGAAATTTTACTTGGACATTAAACAGCATTACTTTACTCCACAATCCCAAAACTGACTTCAACTATATAAATGAAAACCATCTTGACCTTAAATTGTTTACTGCATAGTAAAATACCATTACTCCACTCTACCATAGTCATACTGTCAACAACAGAGATTTTTCTTGCCACCCTTCAGATAAAATTGCGAAAAATTCAATCAACAAAAAACCAAAACAATTAAGATTGATTTCTTATTATTTGAAGACATACAGCATTGTATATTTGTATGCCTTATGTGGTTTATTTTGAAGATATATAGTATACATAATTACTGAGAAATTCATATTATGAAAAACCATTAATACTTCCAATTGGAATTTTTCCCATAACAATATGTTTAAATTGGAAAGGGAAGGGGGTTATATAAATTAATGAATTACCAAATAATTTATACTTTGCCAGCCCCTCAATTAAAGAAATAGGGACCTCAATCTGACAGGTGTCAGTGTCTTAAAAATATATTAGCTATCCAAGTGCTATGCTATATGTTTAGTCTCCTTAGGGATTGTGTATTTTGTGATATATAGCTCAGAAGAAAGTTGAATTCATATGAAAATGGTACAAAAATCTGGTAATATTTGCAATAATGCCTCAAAATTGGTAAAATTCAGGATGGTACAAAATATTTATTGCTTACAATGTAAGAATTTAAGTTAAACAAGTATTTTGGATATGCTTTGTACTAGTGCACACTTATGGAACCTTTAAAGTGCTAATTTACACATCTAACATCACAGACCACTATACTACCATTATACTGGCACAACACCAAACATTTAAGTCAGATGACAAGGAAAGACACTACATTTTAGTTAATAAGGGTCAAGTCCACAGTGGAGAGACACCTTGAGGTTTGGAAGGATATTCTGCTCAAGTATAGTACATGAACTGCCATTCATCTCTGATGCTGACAATAAAAAAACATGAACATTCTGCCTATATGTATATAGATGTATATATGTACATCAGTGATAACTTAAGACCAAGTCAGAAATCATGGATATTCTGCCTGTACACATATCACACCAGATGCAAGTGAAGCAGATTTAGTCCACACTATGTCACCACTGTACCCCATTATGTGGCACCATGCCTAAAGGGAGATGTCAGATACACTTTGTCACAATTGTACCCCATTATGTGGTACCATACCTAAAGGAAGATGTAAGATTCACACTGTGTCACCACTGCACTGTACCATATTTTGTGGCACCATACCTAAAGGAAGATGTCAGATACACATTTGTCACAACTGTATCCCATGATGTGGTACCATACCTAAAGGAAGATGTCAGATACACACTTTGTCACCACTATACTCAATAATGTGGCACCATACCTAAAGGAAGATGTCAGATACACACTTTGTACCACTGTACCCCATATGTGGCACCATACCTAAAGGAAGATCAGATATACACTTTGTCACCACTACCCCTTGTGGTACATACCTAAAGGAAGATGTCAGATACACACTTTGTCACCACTGTACCCCATTATGTGGTACATACCTAAAGATATCAGATATATACTTTGTCACCACTGTACCCCATTATGTGGTACATACCTAAAGGAAGATATCAGATACATACTTTGTCACAACTGTACTATATTATGTGGTACTATACATAAAATAAGATGTCAGATACACTTTGTCACAACTGTCCCTCATTATGTGGACCATACCTAAAGGAAGATGCAAATACACACTGTGTCACCACTGTACCCCATTATGTGGTACCATACCTAAAGGTATATGTCAGATACACACTTTGTCACCACTGTACCCCATTATGTGGTACCATACCTAGTATATTTCAGATAAACACTTTGTCACCACTGTACCTCATTATGTGGAACCATACCTAAAGGATGATGTCAGATACACACTTTGTAACCACTGTACCCCATTATGTGGTATCATACCTAAAGGTATATGTCAGATATACACTTCGTCATCACTATATTCAATAATGTGGTACCATACCTAAAGGTATATGCCAGATACACACTTTGTCACCACTGTACCCCATTATGTGGTACATACCTAAAGGATATCAGATACACACTTTGTCACCTCTGTACCCCATAATGTGGTACCATACCTAAAGGAAGATGTCAGATACACACTTTGTCACCACCGTACCCCATTATGTGGTACCATACCTAAAGGTATATGTCAGATACACACTTTGTCACCACTGTACCCAATTATGTCACTGCTATTCTCAATGTGGTACCCTTCCTATTTGAAGATGCCAGGTACATACCATGTCACCACTGTATCCCATTATGTGGCACCATACCTATTTGGAGATTTCAGACACACACAATGTCATCACTGTACCTTATTATGTGGCACCATGCCTAAAAGAATATAGCAGATACACACCCTGTCATCACTGTAGCCCATTATGAACCACCATAGCTATTTCAAGATTTCAGATACACACTATGCCACCACCAGGCTGTCAAGTGACTTTCGCAAATCCTATATAGGAATTTCAAAATAAAATAGGAAATACATAATTTAAATATAGGAAAATATAGGAACAATAAACCTTCAATTCCACCAGTTTAAATAGTATTTTTGTATGCAATGTATACAAATATATATACAATTCATGTTAATATGAACTATTGAATCACAAATAAGATATAAAACCTTCAAAACTGGCGTTGTCTTTAATGTCAATTCTTAACAAAAACCTATATAATACTCTAATCTGAATACAAAATTCACCTTTTGTGTTGATAGATTCAGGTCGTTTTACAAAATTGTAAACTCCTATTAGTAATACCTTTTTTATCAATAAACTTACATAAAAACAGAACCATTTTTGATTGTCTATGTACCCTATTTGTGATTCCTAATCTGGCCTCCTCCTCCCCTCACAGCCAGTCCTATATTCTCACTCCACTTTATTCCTTTTTTATATTTATTACAAACATGACAATTTAATGAAATTAAGTTTTATCCTTAAAACAACAGACGGACGGACAAGGTGAAAACTATAGGAAGCCTTATTAAAGTCCAATATATATGTGCATTGCCTATCAAAAGTGACACCCATAACATGTAAACCATATTTTAGATGGTACAAACAATCTGCTACTCCTGGGAAATGCTGAAATAAAAATGTAGCTGAATATGATGGGTTCTAAGATATCTCAAACTGGCCAGTTTGCACATAACCAGAAATCAAAGAACTTACAACACAGCATTTTAAGGCCAAATATAGGAAAATATAGGAAAAAATGCCAATTATAGGAAAATATAGGAGGCCATTCAAAAATAGGAAAATATAGGAAAAAATAGGAGACTTGACAGCCTGCACCACTGTACCCTATTATGTGGCACCATACCTAAAGAAGGATGTCAGATACACACTTTGTCACCACTATACTTTAAAATGTGGCACAAAACCTAAAGGAAGATGTCAGATACACACTTTGTCACCACAGTACCCCATTATGTGGTACCATACCTAAAGAAGGATGTCAGATACACACTTTGTCACCACTATACTTTAAAATGTGGCACAAAACCTAAAGGAAGATGTCAGATACACACTTTGTAACCACTGTACCCCATTATGTGGTATCATACCTAAAGGTATATGTCAGATATACACTTTGTCACCGCTATATTCAATAATGTGGTACCATACCTAAAGGTATATGCCAGATACACACTTTGTCACCTCTGTACCCCATTATGTGGTACCATACCTAAAGGAAGATGTCAGATACACACTTTGTCACCACTATTCTTTAAAATGTGGCACAAAACCTAAAGGAAGATGTCAGATACACACGTTGTCATCACAGTACCCCATTATGTGGTACCATACCTAAAGGTACATGTCAGATACACACTTTGTCACCACTGTACCCCATTATGTGGTACCATACCTAAAGGTAGTTGGCAGATACACACTATGTCTTAAATGTACTGTACTGTTTGGCACTATATCTATAGGAACATGACTGATACACACTATGTCCCCACTGTAGTGTAGTATTTGACACCATACCTGAAGGTAGATGACAGATACACACTATGTCGCTTTGTACTGTAGATTGTGGCACCATACCTAAAGGTAGATGTCAGATACACACTATGTTGCCATTGTACTGTAGTGTGTGGCACCATACCTAAAGTTACACTCTGGCACCTTTGTGCTGTAGTGTGTGGCACCATACCTAAAGGTTGATGACAGATATACACTTTGTCACCAGTGCACTGTAGTATGTGTTATCATACGTATAGATAGATGGCAGATACACACTATGTCTTCACTGTACTGTAGTATGTGGCACCATACATATAGGTAGATGGCAGATACACACTATGTCTTCAATGTACTGTAGTGTTTGGCACCATACGTATAGGTAGTTGGCAGATACACACTATGTCTTCAATGTACTGTAGTGTTTGGCACCATACATATAGGTAGATGGCAGATACACACTATGTCTTCAATGTACTGTAGTGTTTGGCACCATACCTATAGGTAGATGGCAGATACACACTATGTCTTCAATGTACTGTAGTGTTTGGCACCATACCTATAGGTAGATGGCAGATACACACTATGTCTTCAATGTACTGTAGTGTTTGGCACCATACATATAGGTAGATGGCAGATACACACTATGTCTTCAATGTACTGTAGTGTTTGGCACCATACCTATAGGTAGATGGCAGGTACACACCATGTCTTCAATGTACTGTAGTGTTTGGCACCATACCTATAGGTAGTTGGCAGATACACACTATGTCTTCAATGTACTGTAGTGTTTGGCACCATACCTATAGGAACATGACTGATACACACTATGTCCATACTGTGGTGTAGTATTTGACACCATACCTGAAGGTAAATGACAGATACACACTATGTTGTCACTGTACTGTTGTATGAGGCACCATACCTAAAGGAATATAGCAGATACACTCTATGTTGCCACTGTACTGTAATATATTGCACTATACATTACAGTATTAAGGTATTAAACAGATACACAGTATGTTGCTTCTGTACTGTAGTATGTGGTACCATACATAAAGAAATATAGCAGATACACACTATATTGCCACTGTTATGTAGTATGAGGCAATATACCTAAAGGAATATAGCAGATACACACTATGTTGCCACTGTTATGTAGTATGAGGCAATATACCTAAAGGAATATAGCAGATACACACTATGTTGCCACTGTTATGTAGTATGAGGCAATATACCTAAAGGAATATAGCAGATACACACTATGTTGCCATTGTACTGTAGCGTGTGGCACCATACCTAAAGGTACATGACAGATACAAACTGTCATCACTGTACTGCATTATGTGGCACCATATCTAAAGTTACTTGACAGATACACATTATGGTACCTTTATACTGTAGTGTGTGGCACCATACCTAAAAGGTACATGACATATACAAACTGTCATCATTTTACTGTATTATGTGGCACCATACCTAAAGATACATGGCAGATACACACTATGGTACCTTTATACTGTAGTGTGTGGCACCATACCTAAAGGTGCATGACAGATACAAACTATGTTGCCATTGTACTGTAGTGTGTGGCACAATACCTAAAAGTAGATGACAAGATATACACTTTGTCACCAGTGCACTGTAGTATGTGGCACCATACCTATAGGTAGATGGCAGATACACACTTGCCACTGTACTGTAGTATGTGGAACATACCTAAAGTTACATGACAATTACACACTATAACACCTTTGTACTGTAGTGTGTGGCACCATACCTAAAGGTACAGGACAGATACACACTGTTTCCACTGTTTTGTAGTGTGTGGCACCATACCTGAAGGTAGATGACAGATGCACACTATGTCTCCACTGTACTGTAGTATATGGCACTGTAACTGAATGTAGGTGACAGATACATACTATGTCACCACTGTTGTGTAGTATGTGGCACTATACCTAAAGGTAGATGACAGATAGACATTGTGTCACTACGTTGCTGTAGTATTTGACATTATACTTCAAGGCAGATACATTTTTTCCATTATCATGATTATGTGGCACCTTGCATTTAGATCATGTATGGAACAGTATTCATTTGCACAAACTTTTGCCAAATTTGATACAACATGCTAAAGCAAATCACATTTATGCCCAAAATTATCCAACATGTTGAAATTCTTAATCTAAATATGTTCCAATGTAACTTTAGATATTGCAAGGCAAATTGTTACACCCTACCCCACCCACTACAGACATAGTTCAATGCATAACTATCAAATCTATGCATGGATTTTGTTCAAACATGGGAACAAATCTATACCAACATGAGACAATTATCAGGAACCAAAATTAGGTTGTAGGTCAAAGGACAAGGTCACATATCAGTGGTTGATTGATTGAATAGGGTTTTATGTCCCAAGAATATTCAATTATATTGAGACATTACCAGCTATAGGTTAAATGACATAAAATTTTTATGTTTGTAAAGCACTCGGGCAATGTGCAGGGAAGTTTCTTCAACATGCCATCAGTTTCTAAGGCCTCTTCCGAAGGAGCTGTGACTTTGATTTCTCAATGCCAAGTGCTTTGTGAAAGAACAGCCACTACCTACTTTTAAGTCTTGGTCAGACTCGGACGGAGTTCTTACCCACAACCTTCCACATACAAAGCGAACATTCTACCAATTGAGCTACCGGATGATGCAATGTCACATATCATTGATTTCAATAAAGCCAGCAAGGGGAAGAAAGTTGTATCCTGCTTCTTTAGATTTGGTGGAAGTAGGCAACAATCTTAATCCAAAAGTGAATTGCAGTATATGTAGTAAAACATGAGATACCAATTACAGGATTTTTTATTGTTAGTTTTATGAACAAGAAAACTGGAGATACTAGTGGAATAGAAACCCTGGCAAGAGTAAAATGCAATTAAGTCTCTACAGAGCGAGGTGTAATACTCTTATCTATATGGAGTCACTGGAGTGATCAAGCATGTAATATTTATTACAAAACTTGAGTCGACTTAGGTGGGCAAACATGGAAGAGTGGTACTATCACTGGCTTTCGAAGTCAAAAGGTTTTGGGTTTGAACCTCATTCATAACACTTGATGGGAATCGGTTCGATTTTCATAATAGATGATTGGAACTACTAATAAGAAATAATTGTTTTTGCAACACATTGGAAATGAACATTTATTCATTATTATGTACAAATTATGGACTTTCAGATGTCAAATTTAGTTTTGTTTTGAACTGGCATTTTCAGCTTAATTAATCTATCTTGAAGTTTGTGCCATGTGTACATAACTTGGAAAAATTAAAACATAACCATACCCTGCATCTAGTCTTAGATCCAGGAGACCAGTCACTGATAA
This sequence comes from Anadara kagoshimensis, assembly GCA_021292105.1. Classification (NCBI taxonomy): domain Eukaryota; kingdom Metazoa; phylum Mollusca; class Bivalvia; order Arcoida; family Arcidae; genus Anadara; species Anadara kagoshimensis. The sequence continues at coordinate 53,442,051 of CM037869.1, read as the reverse complement.
CCTTCTACTGGGAAGAGCAGCAGCCATATCCCTGTGTTATTTCTTGTTTTCTGTGTATAGATTCTTCCCATTAAAAAGGGAACCGATCATCAATCATTCAATAATTTAATCAAGCACTTAAAATCTACGGTAGGCAAATTCAATCAATAGTCGATTAAATCCATCATTGGCACATCACTACTCACTCTGGACTTGGAAATTTTCCAAGATGATTTTCATATCCTGTCCTTACTACTAAGAGTTGTAAAAAGCTCAGTACTAAAGTAGTCTTTCGAATGAGACTTAAAATCGAGGTCTCTTGTCTCCGTGCAAGCTAAAGACACCATTGTAGCGTTTGAAAAAGAGTAGACAACCACATGTGGTCGCTATAGGGGACACTTACAGTTACAGGGATTGAAACAGACTGAGCAAGATAAAATAAGTGATGGAGTTTTACATCCCAGAAAAAATAATTTCACTTATATCAATGTAGCCAGTTTGGGCATGGCATAGGAAACTCGAGCCCCTGGAGAAAACCATCTACTTTCAGCAAGGGAACTTGACAAACTTTCTCATCTCAAGATCTGTCCTGAGTCATGTTGAACTTGGAATACTGCTTCTCATGCTTAGATCTGTTCTGAGTCATGTTGAACTCAAAATACTGCTTTAACAAAGTGGGAAGTGCTGGGGGAAAAAGTGGGACAAGTTTGTATTTTAAAGTCAAATGATTTGGTTTTATTAGTGGGGCGATTTGGTAACTTGACAAACTTTCTCATCCTAAGTCAAGATCTGTCCTGAGTCATGTTGTACTCAGAATACAGCTTCGCATGCTAAGATCTGTCCTGAGTCATGTTAACTTGAAATACTGCTTTAACAAAGTGGGGAGTGCTGGGGGAAAAAGTGGTTAAAAGAAATGATTTGGTTTATTAGTGGGACAATTTGGTAACACCAAATCGGTGTAAAAACCGAGACCAAAAATGTTGGAGGATTGGGACCAGTACTAGTGGTATCAAGACAACTTGCACTCAGGTCAACTTGTATCCATACCAAGACAACTCATACCAATACTAAGATAACTCGTACGCAAGACATCTCGTACCCAAAGACAATTTGTACCCAACCTGAGACAACTCATACCCATCAAAACAATGGAAGGAAATAAACTGATAAAATTTCTTTTTAATCTCATAATATTTAAATTATTTTTTATCTTTTAAAGGATGTTATTTAACTATTTCAAAGTTATTAGTTTAACTAGAAACCCCCATTCCCACCCATTTCTTTCATCAATCAAGAATACTTACTCATGTTACTGCTAATATTTTTCACACAAGTTTGTCAACTGAATTCCTGTAGGACGACTGTAAACTTTGACATTTGTGTGCTTAAATGTTAAAATTAATACTTATAGATCTAATACTAAGTTCTAAAAAAAATAATAAAACTTAATTTAATTGTTTTTTCTGGGTACAAGTTGTCTCAGGTTGGGTACGAGTGGTCTTGATGTTAAAAAAAATCCATAGGTATAAAATTATTATTGTCTTGGGTTGGGTACGAGTTGTCTTAGGTAAGAGGAACTTCCATTTGTACCTTCCACTAATATTTTAATTTTGACTGAAAAAGCCTAAAAATGACAGAATCACGAGATTTTGAATATTTCTGTGAACATCAGCCAAAAATAATTTTTCACCAGTGGAGGGTACAAAAGGAAGTCTTAACCATATCAGATATCAAACCATGTGTGATTTTTATGATTTTACTTATAAAAACTGTAGTGGCAAGTGCCTGTGCCCGATGCCCTAAGCCGGGGGGGGGGGGGGGGAGAGAGCGAGACATATCGAGGTCCAAAGTAAACAATCGAACTTCAGTATTGCGTTTTGAGCATGTATACTCAGTTGAAAATAGTTCAAATTACCAAATTTTATTATATTCCAATCGAATATTCTTCGCAAATTCGCCAAGATGCGATGTCAACAAACACACAGCCACACTCGCATGACTCGAAAACATCGAAAATAATTTGACTGAATCGTGCTACTACGCTGTCCAGTCGTTCAAACCTTTACACAAGTGATGGATAAATTATTTTATCAACCCATAATAATGTTCCTGATACGTGACATTTGTTGAAATTTCTACAAATATCCAAATTCCCCAGTGTAACTTGTTTGTCTGCTTCAGTGTTGACAAACGCAGCACATTGCAAGGACGATTTTGATTGGCTATCGGCTATCTAAGGGATAACAGAAAGTTACAACTCCCGATAGCTGGTGCAAAATGGGGTTTGAAGTTTGTAATTCATACAAACCTCAGCTTTCAATGAAATACTATTTTCTATCTCAGAATACCAGGAGGTATTGGGGGTTTTAATTCAGGTATCTAAGGGATAACAGCAGATATCTATGGGATAGCTGCCAGCTATCTATAGGATATCAGACAGCTATCCCATAGATAGCTGATTTATAACCCACAATACCTGCAGGTATCGAGAGTTACGGTATGGTATCTATAGGATAGCAGCCAGCTATCCTATAGATAGCTGAGCTATCCTAGGGTTAGCTGATTTTTGCATCAATTGGCGTGCCATACATGTATACATGTAGATATATTCACTAATGATACCTGTATGATGTGTATTGGAGAAAACATATTCTCTGTGATATTACATAGATTTGATAGAGAAGTTCAACAGTTAGGTTGTTAGTTATAGTTGCTGGTACTGCTCAATTGTGTAACATGTATGTGTATATATAAATGGTGTGTCTGCAATAATATATTTGTTGATTTTTGAATTAACTCAACTATTATGTTTGAAGGCAATTTGGCTTGAAGGACGAACCCTTAAGTATATTTAACTTGTGTTTTTTGATTATCAAAAAGTATATTTACTCTTGTAAATACAGAAATGTTATCCCTACAATTTCAGGCGCAGTTGAATCTATAAAATATTACAGAAATTTGGAAATATATTCCCTTTATTTACTCCCCGCGACAAAACAGGAAACAATAAAACAAAAATGGGAAAGTATCAAACTAATATTTGATTGAATTATAATTTTGCATATATGTTATTTTTTTTTATTGCTTTGAAACAATATGAATGATCTGAATAAAAATATGAAAGACAAAAAAAAATGTTTGAAGGCAATTTTCATTTTTCAGCTTTCTTATTTTGGTTGGAAAATATGTTTTTGATACATTTCTTGGACAGATTTTCAAAATCATAGAAGCTAAATTTCAATTTATTTTGGTAGCGTAAGTTTACAATTTCTTTCAAGTTTTCCATTTGGTCCTTGATTTTTGATTGTCAAATTCACTTTCTTGAAATTGCTCGCTTGACATTAAAATTTTTCAAAATAAATCTATAGAACAGAACAATTAATTTGGCATGGCCTAATTTAATATGCCTGGTAAGTTAAGTTACATTCCAGGCATTAGTAGAATTTTCTTCTTAAACAATGATTCATTATATTTTTCTTGGAATTTAATTTGTATTCATGTATGTCAGGTTAAAAATTCCTGAAAAACCACATTTATAAATGTGTAGCGTGTGAGGGGGTACTTATACCCTCATGACATGTACAAATATCTCACCGAGGGACTTTGTACCATTAATCGTACAAAAAATGAGGTAAACCACTTAAGATCAAACACAGTATGTGGTATCCGAGTCAGTTAAATAAAGTTACTCAGTTGAGCTGTAACCATGTCTAAGTACATTCTATTCCATGTGAGACTAGATGTCTAGGAGGAGTGCAAAATATAATATTGTGATACTAAATCCACTATATATATACACATGTATGGGATCGAGCAGAATATATGAGATAAGAATTATTATATTTGGGAATGGACTTCTGAATCGGTACTGATGGAATCAGTACGTACAACTACGTGTACCTCTCTTGAGCCACTTGCTCACATGCACTGGGATAGCATAAAGCTATTAATATCCACTAGAATATAATTCACTAAGGGGAAGTATAATTCTCTATCTCATATACACGACTACAGAGGGTGTAGGATGAATATTAGGGACTATTCCTTATAATTAAAGAATCACTAGAAGACAGAAGTAAAAATATATAACGTTTATGTAATAAATAATAATAATATTAATAATTTATATTAACAATTTAACAAAATATGCATCATAAATACTGGTAATATAGATCACTAAACATATAACTCCCAGGGGTATAATAAGTACACTTGTACTTAAAAATGCATAATGGGTAGGCAGTAATTACCTAACAGGCTATATTTGAATGTGCCGCCAATAAAACGTACGTACAAACGACGTAAACATACTAGTTTGGGGATAACTATTACGGTATTTGTTATGGGTCAATAACTAGGATGTAAACACATTGTGGAATACACACCTTAGAAATCCAAATTCAATAGACCAGGGAGTCGTCTGACAATAAAGATGGAACCACGACTGAACCAAAAGGACGCTGGGTGTGGTATTTATACCAGGGGAACCAATGGAACCCACCCATAGATACGGGAACCAACCCGACCTAATAACCTGGAATAGGTTCCCAAAATGCAACGTGATTGGATAACGTAAGGTCATGACCTTAAAAACTGTTACACGACCTCGACCGGAAAATGGCGGCAAATGACGGCAACTGTGAACCGTGTGGTCACAAAAGTACTAAATGTACATGGAAATAATAACATTAACAGTAGAAGAACGTATTAAATACTCTTACAACAACATGGTAACTATGAAAAATGCATTTAAACATACTTGTAACAATTATCTTAATGTAAACAAAGTAAAACGTGAACACCCCCCCGGAACACGAGGACGTGCATAGCAAATACCAAAAACATATGGAGCTAGAGGCTCTCAGGCTACAACACCCCCCTTCCCATGTAAGTTCGTCCTCGAACTTAAAGGAACTTTCACTTATATTCAAGATTATGAAACATAGCAAAATATGATATATTCTAAGAATACATTGGAACTCTTAAAAATTGAGCAGAATTCAGGACAACAATAATTTCACCAATCTTGAAGATTCTAAAATAAATAAACATTACATTCATCATATGTTAATAATGTGCATAGCATATAAGTATCAATATTTATCAAACATGCAAAATAATATAGAGTTCATTTCAATAATTTTATCAGTAAATACTGACTATTGTCTTTATGAATAATTAAAATGTCACTTTCGGTACTAATATCACTTATACATTTATGTAATAATAATAAATGAACAATATTCATTTTAAAAATAATGTTTATGTCTCTTTCAGGCACTTGATCCTCCAATGATAAAGTCGTTTGGATGGAATCGTCTCAGTCTAGGTAATAATCCATAAATTCCAAGATATGATCCATTTATGGCTAATAATGGTGTAAATACACTAAATACACTTGCTTTAAATCCATGTATAACACTTGGTATAAATCCATATTGAACACTTGATATAAATCCAGATTGAACACTTGGTATAAATCCATATTGAACACTTGTATAAATCTGTATTGAACACTTGGTATAAATCCATATTGAACACTTGGTATAAATCCTTATGGATAAATCCATGCAGAACACTTGGTACATATTCATAAAAGCAAGTGTTTATACACTTTTAAATTCCAAATAAATCCAATGATGAATATGTCCAACATGTGCACTATATTACACAATAAAATATAATCCACTGAATGTTCATACTATTATGGGTTATTTGCAAATTGCAAATATTACGATAATATTATTAATCCTTACATAGGATAAACAGTTATTCTTATAAGTTCAACACACAAATTATATAGATATATAAATCCACATGGGTAAATAAATTAGTTTGTATATTTTTATTTTAATAGGTTTGTGTAGACGCATCACGCGAGATAGATGATGATGGCTTCACGGTCCAGGTGTCTCTTAGAGTATAAGTGGTGCCATCGGGCAAAGAACAAGATTCCACTTTGGTCACACTTTCAAATCCATTGGGAATAAAATGACAGTTATATAAATCATGACGTTGTTCTGAGTTCAAGCGAGTACGAGATATAACCTCAGAAACTGGTCCAGGAATATATCTGCTGGGTGCTCCTAAGAAAACACGAGCAGGGTCAACTGATGAACAAGCATCAATGACTTCATTTGTAGTCTCTGTGGGTATAGCTGAAGATGGAATGATTGGTTCTGGTGTCAAAGCTAAAGATAAATCCAGAGGCTGTTCTTCAGATGCATTATAACTAAATCCAAAATTATTATTAAAGTTTCCATAAGCAGGAGTAAGTAAATGTCCAGAATGTGCTGGTGGAATAAACGGTGTGCCGACAAAAGAAGGAACTGGCATATTAAAACGTCCAATAGACGGAATGTTGGACAACGATGAACATGGCAAAACAGTAGGCTGAACAGAAGGTAAACACACTGGAACACACGTGGTGGAGTCATTGCACTTAGAAACAGTAGCAGTCACTATAGATGAAACGTTAGACACAGTAGATGCACTGGATACATAATCTAAAACATCAGATGAATCCATAGAAATTGGACTATAATGATTCACTTGTACGTCCAAGCACGAGGTAAAGTCAATGGCGTCAAAGTTAGGTTCAGTAGACAATATTGGTACAGGCTTCTTAGGTGTATTTAAAACAGAGTCAGACAATGGCTGAGGAGATATAGGTTCAAGTAACAACTCAATGGAGAAGTCTGGTGACTGCACAGGTGTAAACACTTTAACTTTCCTGGAGTCTTCCTGATGAGCATTTGTAGACAAAGTGGTTTCAGAAATAGGGACGGTATATTTAGTTGGTTTCAAGGGATAGCCATGTGCATTTTCCAAGTGTCTTTTATACAGGTATGCCCTACTTGCAGCTACGGAATAAGAACACAGAGAACACGATAAAGTTGGTCCATGATGGTCACGGATATGTCTAGACAGTTGCTTCTTTGTGAAAAATCTCCTGCCACAGTCATTACACTGGTATGGTGGGTCTTTCTTGTCCATGGTGACGAAGTTTTAATAATATGGTAACATCGTTGTCCGTATGGGATTTGGTATATAAATATATATATATATATTGAAAATATATATATAGGTATATAACAAAAAAAATATTCTGAAAAATAAGATAAACAATCTTTAAACATCATGTTATACGTTTCCACTATCGACTAGTTTACTTCAATTTGGCGACTTAGTGAACCGAGTAGTAACATTTAAACCAGTATTGAACCACCTCTTACACTTTCCAAAATAGGGTTTCAGTTTATCAGCATGGGTTATTCTGGGTTTAGCTTTTGAGTTAGCCTGTATTTTGAACACAAGATCAGATAACTTTTTCACAATAGTAAAGGGTCCTTCCCATCTCAATCTTAACTTTTTGGAAAGATTTCTTCTATTTGTACTATTCACTGACAACACAACATCACCAACCCTGAAATCTGGTGCATTCGCTTTTATATCATAATTACGTTTTTGCCTATCACTAGCTTTTATCATATGTTCTCTAGCTTTATCATGAATTTGCCACATTCTCTCTTCTAAGACCTCAATATATTCTGGTTGATTGTCTCCCCCTACTTCGTGTGATTTTACATTGGGCTCCCCATATACAATATCAATTGGTAAAGTAACTTCTCTACCCAACATCATTCTCGCAGGAGTTTCACTCAAACTTTCCTGTACTGATGATCTATAAGCAAACATAACATATGGCAAATATTCATCCCAATCTTTTTGATCTTTACAAACATATTTACTCAACATATCCTGAATAGTCCTATTTAATCTCTCTACTAAGCCATCACTCTGGGGTCTACCAGGAGAAGTTCTGGTTTTATATATTTTAAACTTTTTACATAAACACTGAAAAATTTCAGACTCAAATTGTCTCCCTTGATCTGAATGGATTTGTTTGGGTATGCCATAACGACATATGAACTCTTTTACTAAAATCGGTTACGGTTTCCGCTTTCTGATTTGGTAAAGCATAGCTTTCAGCCCACCTAGTAAAGTAATCTGACACAACTAATATGTATTTATTGCCTTTATGGGTCATAGGTAATGGTCCCATGATATCCAATGCTACTCTTTCCATGGGTGCCCCCACAATATATTGTTTCATACGACTCCTAAGTGATTTACTAGGTCGCTTACGGGATTGACAAAGTTTACATTTGTCAATATATCTTCTTATAAAATCATTATATCCTACCCAATAAAATCTCCTACATAACCGCTCCTTTGTACGGTTTATACCTAAATGTCCTGCTAAAGGGTCATCATGTAACATTTGTAATATTTCATTTTGATAAACTTTGGGAACAATCAATTGTTTAAGCTCCAGTTCAGTAGCTTCATCTATATAGTTTTTATATAAAACACCATTTATTAACTCAATACTGTCCCATTTTGCCCAGTAGGTTTTAATACTACTATTAAGAGATGAAATTTCTTCCCATTTAGGTCTCTCTCCATTCATTTTCCACTGCATAAGTTCTCTTAATATGGGGTCATTCATTTGACTTTGCCTAATCTCATCACCTGATTTTTCACTTAACCAGTTTGATTCAAGAATGGGTTCAGGTGTTTGTGAATCCGTGCTGGGTCCACTTTGGGCATTTAAAACATTAATCCTATGTTCGCTACATTCATTTTCTCTTAAATTGGAATTTAATTCACGAATTTCACATTTTTCACAATAAATACACGGTTCACATGGGCGTCTAGATAGACCATCTGCATTTGTATGTATTCTCCCAGCACGGTGCTGGATTTGAAAATCATAAGTTGATAAGACTTCAATCCACCTTGCAACTTGACCTTCGGGGTTTTTAAAACTCATTAACCAATTTAAAGCACCATGGTCAGTTCTTACTAAGAACTTAGTACCATATAAATAATGATGGTAGTGTTTCACTGAGTCAACTACCGCTAATAACTCTTTTCTGGTAATACAATATTGTCGTTCAGCTTTAGTCAAACTTCGACTATAAAAACTGATAACAACCTCCCTCCCATCTTGAATTTGCGATAACACAGCACCTAGACCATAACCACTGGCATCAGTGTCCAAGATGAAATCTTTACTCATATCTGGGTATCTTAATATTACATTGGACATCATAATATTCTTCAATGTTTGAAAAGAATCTTGACATTCCTGGGTCCATTTAAATGTATTTTGTTTCTCTAATAACTTATTCATGGGTCTAGCTATTTCAGAGAAATTCTTAATAAACTTCCTATAATAAGAACATGTGCCAAGAAATGATCTTACATCCTTAACACTCTTGGGTTGAGGCCAAAGCTTAATTGCCTCAATTTTAGCTTCATCTGGGGAAATCCCCTTATCGGATACTTCATGTCCTAAGAATATCACTTTATGTTTAAACAAATGACACTTTTTGGGAGCTATTTTAAGACCAGCTTTCTTAAGCCTTTCAAACACTTGTCTTAGTCTTATTAAATGTGTTTCAAAATCGTCAGCAAATGTAATCACATCATCCACATATACTAAACAAGATTCCCACTGCAAGCCAACTAAAACTTGTTCCATTAAACGCTCAAATGTAGCACTAGCATTACACAGTCCAAACGGTAAAGTTTTAAACTGATAGAGCCCCCCTTTAGTTACAAAAGCAGTTTTCTCTGCATCTTTGGGGTCCATTTCAACCTGCCAATATCCACTTTGAAGGTCACAAGTAGAAAACCACTTAGATCCACGAAGTGCATCTAATGAATCATCAATCCGGGGTAATGGATATGAATCTTTCACAGTATGTTTATTTATAACTCTAAAATCTAAACAAAATCTTATAGAATTATCTTTCTTACGCACTAATGTAACTGGAGCAGACCAGGGTGAATTTGACGGTTCAATGACATCACTTTCCAACATGCGTTTAATTTCCTTGTCAACAATTTCGTGTTGAGATAATGGCAATCTCCTTGGGTGTAATTTAATGGGTTGGGTATCCCCTGTGTTAATTTTATGTTGAACAATGTTGGTACGACCCAAATCTGTTTTGGACTTTGCAAAAATACTAGAAAACTCAGTAAGTAAACTTTTAACTTCCGCTTGTTGTTCAGCACTTAAATTTTGCTTAGTGGACTCAAAGAGTCCTACTAAATGATCAGGTAGCTTACTTTCTTCTTGGGTATCAGAAGAGATTGAAGCAATTCTATTAACTGTTGGTTCCTCATTTACACACAAACATTTAATCTCCTCTCCCTGAGCCATTAGGGTATTTTTATAAATAGTTTGGGGTTTATATGACACATTAATAAGTTTCACTGGCACCATATTTTCATTAGGTTTTACTACTGCTCTAGCCACTAACATTCCTCTATCACACAATTTTTGGCTGACAGATTCAATTAAAATATCTGTTCCTTCCCTAACACAGTCTGCTATTTTTCCCTGTAACATTATTTCACTCTTGGGTGGTACAACTACATTTTCCATTAATGTAACTTTAAAAATGGAAGCCATTTGACTTTCTAACTGACACTTTATCACTTTCCCATTAATTATTATGGAACCTGTTTCAAGGTCCACTTTACATTTATATTTATGTAAGAAATCATAACCTAACACTGCTGGTACTTCCACATCAGCTACTAATAATTTTGGTAAAATTCAATTCCGTCTATTAGTAAAGGGAACTCAGCTATACCCAATGGTTCCACTAAAGTACCATCTGCCACACGTATCTGACCACATTCCCTTCTAACATGGGACGACTCTCTTTGGGTATGTCGTAATAATGTTTTGGGTTCAAAACAGTTAAAGTTGAACCAGTGTCAACTAAACAATTAACTTCAACACCACATACACACACTTTAAGAAATAATGCATCTTGATTACTTTTCCCAACCATTTCATATATTTTGTTGGGTCCAAAATTTTTAACAGCTGAATCTTGACCCTCACATTCAGCTAATTTTGGTTTAAAGGTACAGTCTGACTTTGAACACTATTATTTTCACTGTTTGGAATGGATCTTTCACCATTTTTACATGTACTATTAGTACTGTTCCTATCCTTATTTTTCTGGTAACAATCCCTGGAAAAGTGACCAGATTTACCACAATAATAACAGACAATAGGGCCTCTTGACCGGGTCTCAGTAGCTTTTCTACTTTTTACACTATTTTCAATTCTAGCTAGCCTTCCTAATACATCTGACATGACTCTGTCACTTTCAGTATCTTTATTCTGATTCTGAACACTAAAATTAACTTGTTTCTGCATTCTAACAGAAGGTTTTGGGTTTGACCTACGTCTATGGCTTAATTGAAATGTTTCATATTGCATAGCCAATTGTAAGGCATCATCAAGGGTGTTGGGTTTTCCTTGATAAATTGACCATTCCAAGTCAGAGTCACATAAAGCATCTGTGAAACACTCTCTTGCTAACCTTTCTCTCATGTCTATGTTAAACTGGGGGTAAGCTAATCTAGCAAGTCTCTTTATATCTTGGGCCAACTCATGGAGTTGTTCATTTCTCCCTCGAATCCTACTTTTCATCTGGGTTCTATACAATTCACTTTGATTTGTAGGTTCGAATCTTCACCAACTGATTATAATTTCTCCTATGTTGTGGATTTAAATCTGATAAAATCCCAAGGGCTTCCCCTTTTAAACTAGTTGCTAACTCATATGCTCTCTTATCCATTGACCAATTGTTCATATCACTTATCATTTCAAATTGAATAAAATATTCATTCCAACTTGTTTTGCCATCAAAGATGGGTACTTTCTTATGTCCAATTTGGTTCCCTTCAAAACTGTGAGAGTTACCTCCCCTATGCCACATTTCACTATTCACTGAACCATTAATCCTAAAATTTGGAGCATTCACATTGAACTCTTGATTGGGTATTATAGAATCACTTAATTTACTTCCAGTATTTAAATCATCACTACAAGTGTTATTTCCATTACACACAGTTTGCCTATGTGTGTAAGGAATATTTGTCCCCCCAGCATCATGCCCGCCAGCCCCTTTCATTTTTGACTGCGCGTCTGATTTGAGATAAGGACGGTATTTTGATCCACCTAGTGCACATTGTGGAATACCATATGAGGGTGTATTTTCCCTCCGGGAACCATTTTCCCCAGGCTCATCAACACTAGCTCCATTTTCACCTATGGTCTGTGCCGAGCCACCAACACTTGTATCCATATAAAAACTAACTGGATTGTTACTAGAATTGGGATTCATTTTCCCAACCCCTGAAAATGAATTATTCGCTCTTTCAATATTGCTAGAGGACTCACATCCTTTGGGTCTATCTTGACTCCTATCATGATCATTTACACATTGATTCGAATTATTATTATTTCCAATAAAACCTTCCTTTATCAGGGTTACTAATTCAGTAATGTTTTCCTTCAGGCATTTATTTCTCCTTCAAACACTTCTTTACAAACAAAATTATCTCTCATTTCAAAATCACCACTACCATATTCATTATCAAGTCTAAACATAACTTCACCACTTGGGGATACACTTCTATAATTCTGAGATGTGTACTGGGTTGCACTTTGACTATCATTATTGCAATGGAATGTACCATTTGAGGTCATGGGCGTAGTAACTGTATCAATTGCACATGTATTTATATTGGTTGTGTTCACATTAGTATTATCCTGGTCTATAGAATGCGAATTTACTAATTGGGATTCAGTTTCCATACTGAATTGCAAAATTTAAAATAAAAATTATATGCACTTAATCTGGGTCTGAGTTTTTATTTCAGAAAACTAAATACCACTGGCAGTGACGCTAAATCTCACATGGGTTCAATATGCACTAACATACATGGGTCATGACAATTTTATATCATAAAATGAACAATATAAATTCCACGGATCACCACAAACAAAATAAACTAAAAAAAATTATTATCCTTTACCGCTGCCACCAACTTTTTCTACTGTAGCGTGTGAGGGGGTACTTATACCCTCATGACATGTACAAATATCTCACCGAGGGACTTTGTACCATTAATCGTACAAAAAATGAGGTAAACCACTTAAGATCAAACACAGTATGTGGTATCCGAGTCAGTTAAATAAAGTTACTCAGTTGAGCTGTAACCATGTCTAAGTACATTCTATTCCATGTGAGACTAGATGTCTAGGAGGAGTGCAAAATATAATATTGTGATACTAAATCCACTATATATATACACATGTATGGGATCGAGCAGAATATATGAGATAAGAATTATATATATTTGGGAATGGACTTCTGAATCGGTACTGATGGAATCAGTACGTACAACTACGTGTACCTCTCTTGAGCCACTTGCTCACATGCACTGGGATAGCATAAAGCTATTAATATCCACTAGAATATAATTCACTAAGGGGAAGTATAATTCTCTATCTCATATACACGACTACAGAGGGTGTAGGATGAATATTAGGGACTATTCCTTATAATTAAAGAATCACTAGAAGACAGAAGTAAAAATATATAACGTTTATGTAATAAATAATAATAAATTAATAATTTATATTAACAATTTAACAAAATATGCATCATAAATACTGGTAATATAGATCACTAAACATATAACTCCCAGGGGTATAATAAGTACACTTGTACTTAAAAATGCATAATGGGTAGGCAGTAATTACCTAACAGGCTATATTTGAATGTGCCGCCAATAAAACGTACGTACAAACGACGTAAACATACTAGTTTGGGGATAACTATTACGGTATTTGTTATGGGTCAATAACTAGGATGTAAACACATTGTGGAATACACACCTTAGAAATCCAAATTCAATAGACCAGGGAGTCGTCTGACAATAAAGATGGAACCACGACTGAACCAAAAGGACGCTGGGTGTGGTATTTATACCAGGGGAACCAATGGAACCCACCCATAGATACGGGAACCAACCCGACCTAATAACCTGGAATAGGTTCCCAAAATGCAACGTGATTGGATAACGTAAGGTCATGACCTTAAAAACTGTTACACGACCTCGACCGGAAAATGGCGGCAAATGACGGCAACTGTGAACCGTGTGGTCACAAAAGTACTAAATGTACATGGAAATAATAACATTAACAGTAGAAGAACGTATTAAATACTCTTACAACAACATGGTAACTATGAAAAATGCATTTAAACATACTTGTAACAATTATCTTAATGTAAACAAAGTAAAACGTGAACACCCCCCCGGAACACGAGGACGTGCATAGCAAATACCAAAAACATATGGAGCTAGAGGCTCTCAGGCTACAACTGCATTGTAATTTTTTGCACCAATTCAATAAATACCAGTAATACTAATAAAAAAATGGTTTTAGAAAAGATAGATCTTCACATTGTGGCATTAGACTAAAAAAATGGGGATATGTCTCAAAATGTCAAATTTATTTTGTCAAATTTAATTTACTGCTTAAGAAAAAAGGATAATTATGAGTATTTTCCTACCGGTATATTGATATTCAAAGCTTCAGTATTATATTGCTGTTGTCTAGATTTTGGTGAAAGTTTACCTCAACATGAAATACCGGAAGTGTGCATCAGAAATAATGCATTCTTGAAATAAATATGAATGAAAAGAATCTGTTCTATTGTGAGATATGAATGCATGAATCACCAGGTCTTTTGACATATATCATACATGTAGACATGAATGAATAAATGCAGGATTCCATTAGCATGTCGTGGGATGCATCAACATAATCTGTACCGCCTGGTGCAGCGATGAAACCCAATCAAATATAGTCTGTCCAAAATCTCATAGATCTAATCAGTGTAGCTGTATGGATAAGATTAACAATGAGTTGATAAAAATTAAATTCATCATAGACCATGCAGACAATTCTAACCTAGGACCTGGAGTCTCGAATCTTGATGCGCTATCAACTGAGCTACATGCTTTCACAAAGGCATTATAAGATACGGGTGGGCCTAAGCATAGGCTCAAAGATCACAGTGCCTCCCATTGGCTCCCAACTCTAGGTTGGAATCCAACTCATGGGGCAGACCCTTGTCTGAGACAGTTTGTCAGTTAGCTTGCTGAAGGTCAGCGGTTTTCTCTGGACATTGTGGTTTTCTTCGCCATTTCACTGCACCATCTCAGAATTTACCATCTTGATATAAGTGAAAGAATCGTGACAAGGGTGTAAAACTCTGGACATTGTGGTTTTCTTCGCCATTTCACTGCACCATCTCAGAATTTACCATCTTGATATAAGTGAAAGAATCGTGACAAGGGTGTAAAACTCTGGACATTGTGGTTTTCTTCGCCATTTCACTGCACCATCTCAGAATTTACCATCTTGATATAAGTGAAAGAATCGTGACAAGGGTGTAAAACTCTGGACATTGTGGTTTTCTTCGCCATTTCACTGCACCATCTCAGAATTTACCATCTTGATATATAAGTGAAAGAATCGTGACAAGGGTGTAAAACTCTGGACATTGTGGTTTTCTTCGCCATTTCACTGCACCATCTCAGAATTTACCATCTTGATATAAGTGAAAGAATCGTGACAAGGGTGTAAAACTCTGGACATTGTGGTTTTCTTCGCCATTTCACTGCACCATCTCAGAATTTACCATCTTGATATAAGTGAAAGAATCGTGACAAGGGTGTAAAACTCTGGACATTGTGGTTTTCTTCGCCATTTCACTGCACCATCTCAGAATTTACCATCTTGATATAAGTGAAAGAATCGTGACAAGGGTGTAAAACTCTGGACATTGTGGTTTTCTTCGCCATTTCACTGCACCATCTCAGAATTTACCATCTTGATATAAGTGAAAGAATCGTGACAAGGGTGTAAAACTCTGGACATTGTGGTTTTCTTCGCCATTTCACTGCACCATCTCAGAATTTACCATCTTGATATAAGTGAAAGAATCGTGACAAGGGTGTAAAACTCTGGACATTGTGGTTTTCTTCGCCATTTCACTGCACCATCTCAGAATTTACCATCTTGATATAAGTGAAAGAATCGTGACAAGGGTGTAAAACTCTGGACATTGTGGTTTTCTTCGCCATTTCACTGCACCATCTCAGAATTTACCATCTTGATATAAGTGAAAGAATCGTGACAAGGGTGTAAAACTCTGGACATTGTGGTTTTCTTCGCCATTTCACTGCACCATCTCAGAATTTACCATCTTGATATAAGTGAAAGAATCGTGACAAGGGTGTTAAACTCTGGACATTGTGGTTTTCTTCGCCGTTTCACTGCACCATCTCAGAATTTACCATCTTGATATAAGTGAAAGAATCGTGACAAGGGTGTAAAACTCTGGACATTGTGGTTTTCTTCGCCGTTTCACTGCACCATCTCAGAATTTACTATCTTGATATAAGTGAAAGAATCGTGACAAGGGTGTAAAACTCTGGACATTGTGGTTTTCTTCGCCATTTCACTGCACCATCTCAGAATTTACCATCTTGATATAAGTGAAAGAATCGTGACAAGGGTGTAAAACTCTGGACATTGTGGTTTTCTTCGCCATTTCACTGCACCATCTCAGAATTTACCATCTTGATATAAGTGAAAGAATCGTGACAAGGGTGTAAAACTCTGGACATTGTGGTTTTCTTCGCCATTTCACTGCACCATCTCAGAATTTACCATCTTGATATAAGTGAAAGAATCGTGACAAGGGTGTAAAACTCTGGACATTGTGGTTTTCTTCGCCGTTTCACTGCACCATCTCAGAATTTACCATCTTGATATAAGTGAAAGAATCGTGACAAGGGTGTAAAACTCTGGACATTGTGGTTTTCTTCGCCATTTCACTGCACCATCTCAGAATTTACCATCTTGATATAAGTGAAAGAATCGTGACAAGGTGTAAACTCTGGACATTGTGGTTTCTTCGCCGTTTCACTGCACCATCTCAGAATTGACCATCTCGATATAAGTGAAAGATCGTGACAAGGGTGTAAAACTCAATTACTCGTCTCCACTTCCAACAAACAGTTACAACTTGTTTATACAGGGTTCGTACAGGCCTTGAAAAGTCCTTAAATTTTGAGGTTTGCCCTAAAAAGACCCTAAAAACAAGTCTGACCCTAAAAAGCCCTTGAATTTATCCTGAAGGCCCTGAAAAGCCCTTGAATTTGGTCAGTTGGGTGTCTGTGTTTCGGTATTAAGTGGTTGCAAATAGACTGATATCAATAATTAATTAATTAATAAGTTATATTGAAATAGACAATTTAAACTTAAAGGTACCTGGCCCAACAGAACGCCCAACTTCAACCTCCACTTCAAGTGTCATTACTATGGACGCGAAAATAATTGTTTTATTGATTTAATTGGCTTTGCACCAATATTTTTTTTGCTAACATTGTCCCTTTGATTAGGCCTTAAATTTGCAAATAAGACCCTGAAAAGACCTTAAAATGTACTTAAATTTGGAGTCCAAATGTCTGTACAAACCCTGTTATATTTTATTAGTTTTGATTACTGGAGGTTAGTGATTTTCTACAGGCACTCAGGTTTCTCTACCATTTCAGAATTGACTGTTTTCATATGAGTGAAAGAATTTTGACTTGGGCATAAAACTGCATTATAGAAGTGAAAGAATCTTGACTGGGGTATCAAAAACATCCTTACCCATTGTCTGACCAACAGGTCACTCACAGCTTGTTTATATTAGTTTTGCTTGCTGGAGGTCAGAAGTTTTCTCTGGGAACTCGGGTTTTCTCTACCATTTCAGAACTGACTTCATAAATGTGAGAGAATTTTGACTTGGACATAAGACTTCATCATACCGGTACTTGTGTGAATTTGTTTATATTTTATTACTGGTAATTTTTAAGGTACCGGTATATCAAAATTACTAACCTAACCTAACCTAACACCAAGTCACAGGTCATAAAACCTTAACTTTTTATATATATGTAGTTGTGACTTGCATATTGAGTAAGTAGAAAAATCGGTGACACATAACCAATGGCATTCTTGACATTTCTTCAACCATAGGGACAGGCCACTTTAACCTTGATAACCTTTTGATATAAAAAAAAATGTAGAAACATTTGTTCCAGTTATATCTTCACTATTTAACTGATTTAACTGAGGTACATGTACAGTTAGGATATTTCAGGTATTATCAGGGCTCTTGCTGGACCATATTTGGGGTTCCTAGCCTGATATTGAGATTTTTTCAGGTATATGTTTATTAGCGTGGCTGCTTATAATTGTTCAGTCCTTTATATAAAATTACAACTAGAAGACAAATTTATCAACGTAGGCAGCAAGTATGGACTATAGAGTAAAACATGTTGCAAAACATATTCAGAAAATGTCAACTTAGTAGAAGTAGGCGACAGGCTTAATTTAAATTCAAACAAGTCACAGGCAACTTTTGTTGGCTTAATTGAAACCACTGATTATTTGTTTAATGATGATACAGTGAAGTAGAATAATAGTGTTAATTACGGGTAATGCTTTAAAGATTTGATTCATTCTTTTGTACATGTGTTGAGGTTAGGTCAGATCTGGGATGGTGGGGAAAATCTAAGTGCCTAGAGAAAACTATAAAATAATAATACATGTGTAATAATAAAAATTGCCAGCAAACTGATAATTTTTTTCATTCTACTCAAGGAACTGCCAAAGTGGTTATTAAATTAACCAGATGGTAAAAGCCACTTAAATACAATGTAGCCCTGTCTTTATACTGCTCTGCCACCCATTCCCTTTAATGATGACAACTAGTAACCAAAAGTTGTGAAATGTAAAAATAATGAAAACAGAATATCTGTCTGACTAAGTGCGAGTGACATAGTCACATACTTTCATTTTAACCTACCGGTAATGATTTAAATTCTGGTACATGTATTGTAAGATCGTATACAAAGTGTGCAACACATGCATGCATCATGATTTGTACACATGTGTGTGTGTGTGTGTGTTCACTTATGTGTCTGTATGGTCTTCTAAAGAGGTTTCCATTAATGGTGCATAGATTGAGGAAGTTGAAAAACAAGTACATTTGAAGCACTGTGGACTCTAAGTATTTCCGTATTGACTGGTTGTTTTTAGATAGGGATGTTTATTAAGTTTGGTATTTACAGTAAAATGAGTAAATAAAGTGAAGATGGGGCCAGTCAGGACAGGTTTTAGGCTGTACATTTATCATGGTTCAGATTATAAAGATTTTAGGTTATCTCAGGGATGTGGGGGAGGGTGATGGAGGGATGTGTGTGTATCAGTTTAGACAGGTTTCATGTTGTCTTGGGTGGGTGGGGGTCAGTTTAGGCAGGTTTCACTGTACATATTTACATCATTACTGTAATATATACCGGTATGTATTCAGTGGGTGGTAGTTGTCAGGTTGGGTTGGGGGTCAGTTTAGATAGGTTTCACTACATATTTACTATATATTCAGTGGGTGGTAGTTGTCTTGGGTTGGGGTGGCGGTAGTTTACGCAGGTTTCATGTTGTCTTGGGTGGGTGGGGATCAGTTTAAGCAGGTTTCACACTGTACATGTTTACATCATTACTGAATATGATATATATTCAGTGGGTGGTACAATAATGTAGTAGCATCGTAATAATTTTGTTACGCTGCCAACCAGACAAGAGGTATTGATTTCATTTCTGTAACATGCTATTGACATTACGTTCTATAATCAGTTGCCTAGTAACGCAACCACTGAGTGTTGTAGCTAGGAAGATCTTAGTGATAATTGGATCAAATCATAACTCACCAGAGATCTGTAAGGCGGAGAAAGAGATATTTCTGTTAGGACTGTATAGTATTATTTTGGATTTCTCCTAAGTTTTGATATAAGATTATAATACAGTGTTGTGTATTTAATTGGTGTTCAAGTTTAAGTTGTTGAAGGGTCCAAGATCATTGCATTTGTGATATTAGGTATGCCAAAATTCTGAGTGAAATTGTGATTGTCATCCCCACTCCAGCAAGATTTTCACAAAGTGCCCAAATTTCCAAAATTTGTGAATAATGAATATTTTTCAAAATTTGTGAATAATGAATATTTTCCAAAATTTGTGAATAATGAATATTTTCCAAAATTTATGGATATATAGCCCTGTTTGGAGTATTTTCCACAAATTTGCTAAATAGGTTGCATTTTGAAAGAATTTCTAAGAAAAAAGTAGCTGATGGCGATTTTAGCTACCAGAAATAGTAATAGGCAAAGCTTAGGGGGTATCACCCCCTGTTCCTCTGATTGATTACCTCCTCTGATACATGTATTCATGTAAACGGTAAAATTGTTGTTCTTGATGAACATAGATGTAAAATTAAAACTTAAGTGTGCTTAGACGATTGCTTTGACAGTTTACTTTGATGGTGTTGGCAAGTTAACTTTGATCAAAGTTGCCTAGATCAAAGTTATTTAATGAAAGATTTTGGTCAAAGTTTTTGATAGTTGAAATCTTCTAATTATAATTTTATTTTTATATTTTTTTCAGCTTTTGTCTTATATCTTGATCTATCAAAGAACTTGTAACCAGTTATCAGCTTGGTAAAGGATGAACGATTGGCGTCCCTTTTTGTACGGAGGATTAGCTTCGGTCACTGCAGAATGTGGTACGTTTTACTTGTATATTTCTCTCTCTCTCCTCTCTCTCTCTCTCTCTCTCTCTCTCTCTCATTTTTGTTATGAAAGATAATTTCTATAATTTGATGACCAAAATTGGATGACATCATTACATGTACATGTAATACATTGCAATATGACATGCACACGCACACACATGCACACACACACTTTCTCACTTTCACTGGCAATTCTCTTTTTCTACAAATTATCTCTGTCTGGCAAAAATGTCTTTATTTTTCTCTGGCAAAAATTCTTTTTCTCTCTGGCAAGTAGTGAGAGATGTAATTCTTTTTCTCTTTCTCTTGCAAATATTCTCTCTTTCTCTCTCTCTCTCTCTTTCCCTCCCTGTCTGGCAAATGTATGGAAATTTGATTTGAGATAAAAACAACAAACACTTTTAGGATTACTGTATTTATTTAAATTTGTACATAAACAAAATAGGAAAATTGTTGTTCGTTTCAAAGTGAACAAAAGTGTGTAATATTACTCGTCTAGACATTATATAAGAGTTTAAACATTATGTTAGGAGATGAATATCTATACACACTGCCATCCATAAATAACTATAAAAACTATACAAATTTTTATTTGCCACACATGTAATCATTATGTGAAATTTGTTTATGGAATTGAAATATTCAGGTTTTTTAGTACTTCAGGTTTTTGCAGTACTTTGTTTATTTGAAAGTTATATTATCTTAACACTTAATGGTCTTAATGTATGCAACAAATTTGTTTTTGCTTAAGAATAATTTTCTCAGAATTTTGTTTTTAATTTTTGGGTAAAATCTAAAAAATGTGGGGAAAAAATATTTTTTCAGGATAGATCATATGTAAAAACACTATATATAACCTAAAAAAAAGCCATCTCAATTTGAGCAGAATGAGGTTTTTAACAGTGATTTTTATTCTACTGGTTTAATAACATGACCAGTTTTAAACATAATACTTTTTGGATGGCAGCATATACCTCATCTAGAAACAAAATAATAATAAATTTTAAAAAAAAGAAGACATTTAAAAAATTATAAATTTATTAATTTTATTTTTTTTAATGTTATTCAGGTACGTTTCCAATTGATACAACTAAGACGAGACTACAAGTCCAGGGGCAGAGAATAGACACCCGCCTTACAGAACTCCGTTATCGGGGCATGTCCCATGCTCTCTTTCGTATATTCAAAGAAGAAGGATTTCATGCACTTTACTCAGGGTGAGAACTTTTAACCTTAAATCAGATTTTAATGACTCTTAAAAATGTTAAAATGAAAACCTTTCACTGTTAAGTTATGATTTGGATAAATAGATAAAGTAGAGTAAGGGTGCAGTGGCGTAATTGAATTTTAGGTGCAAGTCCAGATTCTTTCACTTATATTGAGGCAGCCAGTTCCAGTATGATGGAGGAAACTGGAGTGCCCACAGAAAACCAAGGAAACTGACAAACTTCCTCGAACTAGAATCTGTCATAAGTCGAATTCTAATCTAGGGTTTGAGAGGTGCTGTGATCTGTAAATGCCTGATTTAGACCACAGGTACCAGTAGGTGATTTTAAAGCTACCGGTAACTTAGGTTGACGGTTTTACTGCTAAATTGGTATATTGTTACCATCTTATAATTTTTGCTTATTTATTTTTGTAGAATTGCTCCAGCATTATTAAGACAAGCCACCTATGGGACTATAAAGATAGGAGTTTATCATACACTTAAAAGAGCATTAGTACCAGATCCCAGAGGTAAAAATTGTCTATCAGCATTCATGTTTAGTCCTTAGAATGGTCTGTGGGGTTCATTTTAGACTATTGATCCCTTACTTTGCCAAATACAGTAACCCAATTGTTAAGATTTTAGTGGGCTGTATTTAACATTTCTTGAATGCAAAAATATTGATGTTATGGAAAGTTTTTAAAAATGACCTTCAGTTTTCCTTATTTTGCCAAAAAATCCCATTTTATGCCAATCTTACTTAACAATACATGAATGCAAAATACTAATGTTATGGTGTTTAAAACAAAAAAATTTGAAAATGGCCCCTTCTAAAAGATTGAAGACTGGGTCTGAAAAAAAGGTCCAACACATACACAGAGTAGTCCTGGTATTTGTATTGGTGGTTTATGTCCCAGACAAGATTCTTTGACTTATATTGAGGCGTTCATTTCATTGATGGTATAAAAATTATAAGCTGGGGTGTCCACAGAAAACAACCTCCTTTTGGCAGGTGACTTGTCAAAGTTTCTCACACTAGGATCTGACTGAGTGAAATTTGAACCCATGTTATCAGAAGTGCTGTTATTTGTAAGTGCATTCTTAAGTCCAATCTGGCAGCTTTGAATGCTCCTTTAAAGATAAAAGGTTATACAGGGTCTTGCTAATTTTATATGAATATTTTGGTTTTTTTTTCAGACGAAACACTAGCAATAAATGTGGTGTGTGGTATTGTGGCAGGAGTTGTATCAAGTTCCATTGCAAACCCTACAGATGTGCTCAAGGTAAGAATTCTATGTACAAAGAGCCGAGAGATCCATGTATCTAAAGACTTGTCTGTACAATACAGTTTTGGCCAATAAGGCCAAATTAAAAATTTTGGTTTCCTGTCCTACACCTTAACCCTATTTTTGTATAGTCAACCCCAAGGATTTTTCTTCCAGATTTGCGAATTTACAACTTTACCCAAAAAAAAAAAAAAAAAAAAAAAAAAAACAAATCAAAAAAACATGTGGCAACAATACTATTGTCGTTTTATTACACTTTTAAAACCTCCAAAATATTGAATCATATTCTGTATTGAGATTTGAGTCGAGATATATTAACCGAGTTTTTACCCTATTGCTGGTGACAGCAATCAATCATATACATGTATGAGCTCTATGTGCTGAAATAGTTAAAAGACATCCTGGAATTTAAACTTGAATTGACCTGCGGACACACTTGTCCCTTTGACCTTTCATTAGGAATATTCATATAGGAGGGTCCACCCATGTTCATTAGGAATATTCATTTAGGAGAGTCCACCCAATACATGGGTAGCATTAGGATTCACTGTTGATACATATACACATTGTCCATGATTATTGTTCATATCATATAGACGAAATATACATGCATGATCCCTTATGAATATTTAAATCAGAGGTCAAGTGGATAGGTCAATGATGTTTACCTAAACATGTAGGTGTGTTGGTTATTTTTTATTAAAAAAAAAAATTCCCACACTAATCTCATTATGTCCAGTCAAAATGCAAAATAAAAAATGGATTAAAGGATTAAGAGGGATTATGTCCAGATCGGGAACGTACATTGACTGGGTCACGTACACATATTTTCAAATTACAACTTTTGTAGTGGGTGTAGTTAGGACTTGAAACTATGTATCGGTAGTTATTGTAGCGGTTTAGGCCTGAAAAAATAAGCGTTTTTCTGCTAACCTGTCCGACCCCAAAATTTTTTGCCAACCTTAAAATTTTTAAGACAATATTTAGACAAGCACTGTCAAAGTTGGCAACCTTGCCCTATAATATATGGTTATCAAGAAAAATAATAATAAAAATGATAAAAAGATTTTTTAAAAATTGTCTACAGATTCTAATTTTCCTTAGAACATTAGTGGAAACACATATTTGTTTTGTTTGGCCTTATAGTGCTATTGTGGTTGTGATGCCAACATAATCAGATTAAGACATTTTTCTTTTTAAATATTTTGAGACATAATTTTTGAAAATTTATGACGTCTAATATTTATTTTTAAAGAATTTTTCCATATCATTGTGTCTTAAAATTAAACCTGATGGAAAATTATTAAGTTTGTTTTGTTGACATTGAAAAGATTTGTTTGAGAAGAAAACCAATCTCTTGTTATGAAATTTTTCCCATGCATATACAGGGATAAGAATTAGCACGGGCCCAGTGGCCCTTGACTCTTAAAAATAAGCTTGAGCCCTTAAAGTTTTCATATGTTAGCTATTGGTTACTGTAATTATAACTTCTTTTTTTAAAGTGATCTGGACCAAAGGAGTTACTAATTAAGTTTTGGCCCTGACCTAATTGGGAAGTAATGAACCCATATTAATTAGTATGTCATTTTAAAGTTATCTGGACCAAAGTAGTTACTAATTAAGTTTTGGCCCTGACCTAATTGGGTAGTAACAGACCCATATTAATTAGTATGTCATGTTTTTTCTTGATCATATTTTGTCTAAGTTTTCATAATTCATTCCTTTAAGTTGATTTTAAAAATAATAAATACAAACGTATTCTGCTATCTGAAATGTATTTAGAAATTGGGCAAAACTTACAAAAAAAGTTCAATAGAAAGTTATAATCAGATGATTATAAAAATTTGCCGACGATTTGTGTGTACGTGTATTTCCGTTAAACCGACGATACCTTACAAGGAAACCATACACGTCAACTCGCCCCAATTCCAACTCGTCCCAACTTCTTTTTACCAACTCGTCCCAATTTTCGTTACCAACTCGTCCCAAGTGAAACACCAACTCGTCCCACATTTGTTTACCAACACGTCCCAATTTTCTGAACATTTTATTGTTTAACAAATTCACAAATTGATAAAATTTGTTTGAAAACGATGATACAACTGTTTGGATAGTGAAACCAAACGGTAAAGGACGCAAGCAGTCGGCAAAGTCATCTTGCACTTTGTCTTTGAATATTCACAAAGCGTTTAAAAAAATGGTTTCCTTGTAAGGTATCGTCGGTTTAACGGAAATACACGTACACACAAATCGTCGGCAAGTTTAATAAGATTAATCAATCAACACAATTTGACATAAAGATGGTCCAAAAAAGAACATCAAACGTAAAATTATAAATATTCACTCACCCATGAATACATTCACTCAACTCACTATACAAGTTACCAGTATACGTTACAGTAAACAACACACAGAAAAGACAAAGACGAATATTTGAGACATCACATTTCTTAATTTAACTAACTAAATAAATTAACCCCATGTTACATTAAAATTTAAAAATTCACCATTCAATCTGTTAAAATGGAGAAAAGTAAAGAATTTCATAAAAAGAGAACACCATTTCAGTTTGGAAACAAAATCATTTTCACCATGTCGGTGGAAAAGTGCAGCCGGGTGTAATATTAAGGATTGTATGTGTAACTTTATTACAGGATACCATGATCCCCGAAATCGGGTATAAACCCAGGATTGGTCACTAAAACTTTGAACAATTGCGATTTTGGACTATGTCCTACTTATGTAATAGCAAATTGAGTAATGTTTTTCCATACCAATATCTGTTGATTTTACGCTGAAATATTGTTAATTTGGTCTAATTATATTCTTCTAAACAAGATATATTTTGGATTTCGGGTATTATAACCACTAAATTTGGGTAAAAATACGGCCAAAAAATGTGGGACGAGTTGGTAAAAAAAAGTGGGACGAGTTGGTTTTTAAAGTGGGACGAGTTGGTAGTCCAAATCTGGGTAAAAAATACGGCCAAAAAATGTGGGACGAGTTGGTAAAAAAAGTGGGACGAGTTGGTGAAATTAAGTTGGGACGAGTTGGAATTGGGACGAGTTGACTATACACCGATTTCAGTATATAAGTACCCATTGCAGAAAAAGGACAAAAACCTAAGAAAAATAAATAATTCTGAAATAGAAAGTTAAATATGATGATTTCAATATAAAATAGTAGATGTTGCAGAAAATGGACAAAACTTAAAAAGAAAAAAAAATTAAAAGTCAAAATGGGATTTCAATATGTAAAAAAAATAAACAGGAAACGGAAAAATTTACAAGAAAAAAAAAACAACTGAAATAGCAAGTCCAAATTAGATGATTTCAATATATAAAATTACCAATTGCAGAAAAATGGACAAAACTTAAGAAAAAATCTTATACATGTACTGAAAGTTTAAATTAACTGGTTTCTTTGAATATTGAGTACACATAAGTGACAGTGATTTCATGTCTTGAAATGGTGCTAACCAATGCTATATTGATTTTATTTAAATTCTTTTGGTTTATTTAAATATTTTGGACTGGAATCAACTGTGACCAATTTTAAGTTTCTCAAAGTTTATTTAAATATTTTAGACTGGAATTAACTGTGTCAAATTTAGAATAGATTCTTTGTTATCAATGGAGTTTTAAGTTTTTGATAGCAATTAGGTCATTGGGTCAATTGGCATCGGCCCATGAAAATTCCAAATACAGATATCATTCCCACCTTTGTAAAAGTACAGGTATTTAATTAAAAATACATGGGTATCTCGATTAACAATTAATTATTTAGTTGAAAGCCAAGTTTGATCTTTTAACATAAACAGATATTATTTCTGGTTTATTGAAGTACAAATATTATATGTAGTTAATTATACATTGGTGTTTAAATTAAAAATTAATTATTTAGTAAAAGGCTATGAGGCCAAATGTCAAGAAATATTGGTTTGTACCTGTAATCATGTAGAGTTACCTTTAACTGTAAAATAAGTAGAACTTATTTAAAGATTTTGTTTATCGCTTTAAAAGCTATAGATAAAAATAGATTCAAATACAAAAATGACCAAAGATTATTAAGTATAGGACTATAAGGCCTTGCCCAGTGTCAAGAAATATTGGTTTGTACCTGTAATCTGAAGTCACAGATAATTATGAAATAGATAGAATTTATTTAAAGATTTTGTTCATTGCTTTAAATGCCATTAAATTTAGATTAAAAAGATTCAAATGTAAAAAATGAAGAAAGATTAAGTACTTTAACCTGACAGTAGACAACCTCAGTTTAAGAGAAGAATCTTGACTGGGGTGCAAAACACCATTACTCCACTCTTTAAAACAATTGACGTATCGCTGACAACGCCCACAATGTTCTGACAAAGGTCTGGCGTGCCTAAATTGCATGCAAAAAGAATGAAAAACTTGGCCTGAATTGTGCCGTTTAATGACATCACTGACACTAGTTAGTCATTAGTTGCCGTGGCGCTGCTTTGGTAACATGAAAGCGGCTTTTGTCGGAACATTGTGGGCGTGGTCGGCGATACATCAATTATGTCAGCAAGGTAAAAAGGGTGGGGGTGGGGTGGGCAGAATAGTGTTTACTCCATGTCTTCCCCAACATTTTGTCCGCAATTTTTCTCAAAAACTATTTAACTGTTATTATGAAACATCACAGGAACAATGTTTGAGTGTATTAAATGTGTCATTGACTACTCATAGTTTATCATGCACATGGTTTGGAATACTGTAAATCACCTTGTTTTCGCCAGCACTTTATTTTTCGCGACATTTACGATCTGTTGAAGAATCGTGAAATTAAAGTGCGCGAAAATAAAAATTACCAAGTAACTAGATGATCATCATATAAACATTTAAATTAAATCAGTTGCTATAAGAAAAACCTTCTTTAATTTTGGGGTTCCACATGGGATATCGCGAAAATTTCATGTCGCCAAATTGTTTTCATCACAGGATCACAAAAAAAAGGTGCTGCTAAATTAAAGTAATTTACAGTACTCTGGACTGGGATGTAAAAAACAAAACAAACAAAAATGTCCCCTGCAAGTCCTGCAGTTAATACAATAAACGAGGTCCAATCAATGCTATAAAAGAATAGATATATTTGACGTCTCATAGTTCCATGTTCCTTTCACACAATTTTGATTACACACGTGGCTGGTGTAGCAGGAGATGCTTACCCTACTGGAGCACCCGGCCTCACTTCCCTGGTGGAAGTTCACATGTCTAAACCTAACTTGTCAGTTCCAAAGTTTTTACTTTGCTTCTGGGTTGTGATTTGGACATGGATTAGTATGTTTGTTTTTGATTGGTTCATTTCTGTACATTCATGTAACGTTTGATTTTAAATTGCAGGTCCGCATGCAAGCTAATGGAGAGGGGAAAAACATGGTGTCATCATTTACACAGATTTACAAACAGGAAGGATTACATGGATTATGGAGGGTAGGTTTTCCATATTTTGCTTACCTTCTCATCATTTTTCTTGGCCGTTCATTATGGGCAAACATTTGCCAAATTATCTAAATATAGTGCCTTTGTAGATTTTTCTCTTTTCCCAGATTGTAATTCCACCTGGTACAAAATCTAGTGTGGGAAAGATTGTCAGTTTGCCTGGAGATGACTGAGTAATGGTGTCTAACGTCCTGTCAAGAATATTTCACTTATATGGGGATGTCGCCAGCTATAGGCGAAGGTGCAGAAATTTTGCCTGTGTGTTGCATTGATGGCATTATACAGCTGGGTTTTTTAGCGTGCCAAGCCCACAGTGACATGGGACCTCATTTATTTTAAGTTCCCATCCAAAAGAACCGTGACTTTCATTTCGAAATGCCGAGTGCTAGGCCAAAGAACAGTCACTACCCACTTTCAAGTCTTGGGTCAGACCCAGCTGGGGATCGAACCCACTACCTCCCACTTACAGAGCAAGCACTCTACCAACTGAGCTACGACAGTGTTTAACTATTGCCTGGAACTACTATACCCACTATTCCAGAATGACTGTCAGTATAAATGAAAAAAATCTGGACTGGAGCATAAAACATTATTCCAATCAGCCAGGGGCCTCAAACCATGTAGGTTAAAATCCACTATGAGCACATCTTAGTGTGAGCAAGGTCTACTTGCTGAATGTAGAGTTTTCTCCAACCAACGGTTTCCTCCGCCATCAATAAAGTGACTGCTTTGATATAAGTGAAAAAAATCTTCACTTAGGCTTTAAAAGTCCATGTATCGGTATATATCACTTGCTAATTGTCCGTTTGCTCCATCTGCTCTCTTTTTCATCTCTCATCCATGAAGTGACTGCCTCTCAATGTAAGTAAAAGCATCTTCACTGAAATGTTAAACTCCTTGTATGTATTTGACATCTGTTTACATTTGTATTTGACAGGGTGTTGGACCCACAGCACAGAGAGCGGCCACCGTAGCTGGTGTAGAATTACCAGCTTATGATTTGTGTAAGAAATCCTTCATAAACTGGGGAATAATGGGAGATACAAAAACTAACCATTTCTCGTAAGTAGTTTATAGAAACAGTCATTAGTTTCCCCAACATTTCTTATGGCCAAATGTACAGTTGTATCTCGAATACAGATATCTGAAACTTCCGGATAAGTCTAACTTTTTGGTTAAGTATGGAATGAATTGCTCTTTATTTAAACACTATAATTCCAGTTGTCTCAAACTCAGATAAGTCCAACTATTCTCATTCCCCCTTGGAGTTCAACTGTATTTCCATCTGGTACATTTGTTTTTTCAGTCAAAGGGAGACAACTGAACCATTTTTTTGAAAAAAAAATTTCCTTGTGATAGAATTAAATTCAGAATGCAGTGTTCTTTTCATATTGGGCCATTGATTCCTGATTTTTTCAATTGACCCTTTTTTAAAAGTCAAGTTTTGTGTTTGATTACAGCTCCAGCTTTTTAGCAGGTCTGGTGGGCGCCATAGCATCAACACCTATTGATGTCGTAAAGGTAAGCATCCAGTATTCATATTCATTATGTTTGTTATATTGAAATGAAAAATGAAAAAAAAGATAATGCATTATCTTTGTGTTTGGAATGACCACTTTGAAGAATTTCCTGTTTTTATCCCGCTTCACAGTAATTAAAAAAAATCTAAATTCTGATCATACATCATACATAGACTGCAACTTTTTAACGTAAACATTTGGTAGAAACCAGTTTTTAAAAAAAGAAAGGAAACGCATGATGAAAATTGGCTGTGTTTTGCAAATTTAAAAAAAAAATTGGCTGTGTATGGCAACTCATTAATTTTAACACATGAAAATTGGTGGCATTTCCACTCCTGGTGACCAAAATCGCCAGTGGATACTAATTTTTGAAAAATGTTTTTAAAAAACCTATTTTAGCAAAGTTGTGATAGAAAAAAGAAAAGAAAAAATAGGAACTATATTCTTAAAAGTTGAGACAATATGACTATCATTTTTATTTGAGGAATCCTAGTCTATCATTAAAATCGCCACATGATTGTTCTATGTTTCTGCACATTGTTTGCATGGCATTTTAGACGGGGAATCTTCAAATTGGTCAACAAACAAAATACTGCAGTGTACCAACTTTAAAAAACAAAAATGATTTAAGTGTCCTTTATATATTTACTGTTTCTGTTAACATTATTATAATAGACTTGATAATTAATTGAACGATATATAAAATTCAAATATTCTTAGCCATAACGAGAGAAGGACCTCATATCCCTGTGTTTGGTTCTAACCGATTTGCAAAAATTTAAGTTTGGTGATAAAAAAAGAAATTTTGACCTAGTTTATAGGGGAAAACTTATTCAAGTTTGTAGTCAGAATTGTCTGGTTTTAATTGCAACATGCATATTTCCTATCCTGCATCTAAGTAAAAAGTTTGAGACATATGGCTAACGTTTTAGGACTTTGTTTGTAGACATCAGGAGATACTAATTGTTAACAAAGTTGATATAACTTGAAAACATTTTCAAATCTGGTTACCTCTAAAGATTTTGCACACCTTATGAAAAACTTGCCATGAAGTGTTGAAATGGAGGACCGCATGTTTTAAATTTTGAAAATGATGTTACATATTGTGTTTGTAACATCATAAATTTATTAATATTGTTTCGTTTAGCATGGCCTAAAAGATGTTAGTTTTTCCTTTATTTTGAAAGCAAGGAAAATTGTTTTTTTGCTCTGACAGAGAACCAAGTACTTGGGATAATGAGGTTTTGTTTTCTCACAGAAATGGCTCATATTTTTAAAAGTTTAAAATATCAGATATCCTAGATTGAAATACTTCGTATGATGTTAGATTTTAATGTTAGGTCTGAGTATTTTTGAGATATTTTCACATGATAATTTATTTTTATGTACATTTTGCTAGAAGAATTTGATTTCATTGTAACTCGGCACACTGTGCACATAATATTATACTCAATGGATGCATACAAAAATATTGTGACACATATACCACGATCCTTTCAAGGATTTAATGCACAAGGGGGAGGTAATTTATAGCTTTAAATCAACTAGTATAAAAGATGAAAGAGGATTAAATATTCTATAAACTGGATGTTGTAGAAAGATCATCAGATCAATTGTGTTTTGACTTTGACAGATACAAGGAAAAATATGTTAGGAATAATATGTTGAAGTTGTGTCGTCAATTTATGGAATATGTTGTCAGCAGAACTGGATCTTGGATTTAATTTTACTGTTTCATATCATCACAACTTATTATTATATTGTGAAACAAAACTATGGATTTAAATTCTTCTAGCAAAATGTTTTGATGACAAAGTTCAAGATTTGCCAGTGAATTTGTATTTTGAATAATAAGATAAAAATTTTGATATTTCAAAAGTCCCATTGTTTCCTGGATAAGGATTATATAATAAGGGTATTTTCAATTTAGCCTCAGCACTTGGGATATTACCAAAAGTTCTTATACATGACATGTATTTACCAATTTCCACTGTTGTTATTTATAGTTGAAGGATTTTGCTGCTAGCACAGACAATATTAGTTTCAAAAGCTACGTAACCAAAAATCACCACTACTAATTTCTGAGTTATTCATTAAAAAAGTAATCTATTTTACTATATTTGTGAAAAAAATACTTTAAAATAAGACATTATTTTCACAAATTTTGGAAATTTGGCTACCAGCATTTTAAATTTATGGAAACCTATCAAAGGCTTGTTCCCAGTCATATTAGCAATTTTTGGGATCTTGCCATTGTGTTAAAAAATTTTTTTTTTTTAAAAATGGAAAAATGTAGGGATTTGTTTTTCAAAAAAATAAATTTATGAATTTATGTGATTGAATTTTTGGTAATTTCCAGTGTTATAAATTACTAGAGTAGTTTCAAAATTATTTCCATAATGTAGGTTCGATTCTCTCTCTTAATTTTTTTGCATATTGGTACACTGCAGAATAAAATGTCAAATTTTGAAAGAAAAAAAAAATCATTTTAAATCACATAAAAAAATTAATCATATTGCATTATAATGATTGCTATATTTTGATGACTTTGTTGATATTATGTATATTTATTTGTTTGTTATAAAGTGACAGTTTTGTCACTAAATTGTCTATCACTAGTTGGTTGGTTGTTGTTTTCAAGGTAGTAGCAACTGCCGCTGTCCCGACGAGTCCTCGTCCTCTTCACGCAGCAGATTGACGAATGTCGATTGATCGATTGGGTCGAACACCCACATCCATGGGAAGGCGTGGGCACAAGAAGCGGGGGCACGCTCGGTCGATGTCTCCTGCCTCGCCCTCAACTTTCTAAAATCGTGGGTTATACTTGTAGTTAAGTTGTAATTAATTACATAACTTATCTTTATATATTTTACATCATATATCTGTTATCATACTTCATTGTTTGTCAATTAAATCATTTATGTTGGAATATATCACCGATATTCATTTCTGCACACCATATCAGTTTACGTTGGTACTTATGTCTTTTTATAACCAGGATAAAACTTGTCAAAAATTTAGCAAGAGTTGAATGCAAAATTCTATGACCATTTTTCATATAATTATTCTTTACTTACTTACTGCCGATTACGCCTTCTGGCTTGTGGGGCAGCAACAAAGTCTTTCCAGTTTTGTCTGTCATTTGCCAGTTTATGTCCCATGATTGGTGTGAATCATTCATTTCTGCTTCCACTGTACGCGTCCATGTGATTATATAATTATGTACATAATTTATAAATAATTTTAATTTTAGGCAGCATTGTTTTAAAATTATTTAGTCCTTCCTAAAAACTACCAGCCTTGAAGTTTATAAGTTCACATACCAAAGGATGTGGTTTCCTCTGGTCATTTTGGTTTCCTCCATCATTCCTGAATTGACTGTCTTGATATATGTTAAAGAATCATAGCTAGGGCATTTAGCATCATTATTACACTCTAATGTAGATGATTTTCAACCTGAAGTTTTCAATTTTTTTTATACTAGTATACTATAGTTCATAAATCAGGCACAAATATGCATACATTTTTAGATATTTTAATGTATGTCTTTCACAATTTTTCAAAAACATTGCTTTTCTTACCCGGTATTTTAATATTTTCTAAATTTGCCAAATTGGCTATTCAAGCGACGGAAAAGATATTTTGGAAATATTCATGAACACTAATATAAGTAATTCTTTTTTTCATTATTTTTTTTTTATATACTTTTTATAATGAAATAGACTGCTGTTTTCTGTGTTGCATTCAGTTCACAATTCAAACTCTTTAGTATCTGGTCATTTATTGCACTTATTGCAAAATTTCCCAGATTGCAAATTTAATGTCATTTGATCTTGTAATGGATTTCATTTCACTTTTCAAAGCTTTCTCACATGATTTTAATAACCATGGAAACTGATCACTGATGATAACTTTAACTTGTGACTATTTTATGTCTTTCCAAGGTCAAAGTTTGTCACTATACTTGTGAAAGGTGAATGGTTTTGTTCAGGTACTTCGGTTTCCTCCACCATGATCCATGAACTGACTACCTCAATATAAGTGAAAGAATCTTGTCTAAGGTGTAAAACATTGTTACTAGACCCCACTTCTTCCAAATATTAGTGTAATGTTAGATTTTCCAGTATTGCACTTAATAGACTTGTCTGCTTTAGCATACAGAATATTTCGCCAGGTTCTGTAACTTTGAACTTTTAGTCAGGTTGATACCCAATCTAAATATCATTGTTAACATTTGAATCCACAGGTCAAGTTGATATCTAAGCCCAGGGATATTGCAAGCCTATGCTTATCAAGGCCCTCAAAACATTTATGGCCGTCATCACAATAGTGTTTATAAGTATGATGTATTTGTACTCCAAATTATCTAGGATATATTTTGAAATCTAAAAGTTCCATGTTCCTTTCATTGTCAATTTTGATTGCCGGTACATGCTTAGTGGGAGAAGCTAGCTAAACAGGAGGTGTTTACACTTCCGAACTAAATAAGTAAATTGTCCGTTTTCACAGTTTTATCCATGGTCAGGTTGATACTTCAGCTGAAATATCTGGGTTATTTTGCAACGAGTCAATTCTGTTGAAATTTATAATAGAAACTATGATGAGTAACAATAATCATTAAAAATTTAGATATTGTGGTGTGCAGATATGAATCCACTTCATTTCAAATACATGTATGTGCATATGTAGAATTTATAGATGCATTCCTCAAGATAAATTAAACATTTTACCAAATATAGATTTAAATTAATACATGTACTCTATCAGTTATCTTCTGAGTCACTTTTCTTTCTACTTTCTTCTGCTCATTAGATTAATTGAAGAAAATTTAAAAACAAAATTCACACACACACAAATGCACACACACACTAAGGCTTCCATGTGTACACATGTGAATGTTTACAGTTTGTTTTTAGCTTGTAAACAATTGATAATACAGGAAACCAACACCCGTGAATAGTGGAGTATGGTGTTGTTGTAAATCTGTTAGCATGTAAAAGGTCAAATGATGTTAAAATAAAAATGATAATCTTATTACATGTTTAACATGTTGTTTCTGTGTGCAAAACTGGCAGAGAAAAGTCAACTTTGGGATTACCTTGATGTCAGAGAACGGACCATGGTCATAATTTTCATGTAGTGCTTTTAAATGCAGTATTAAATTAAAATTCAAAAGATTCACTTCTATGGAAAAAATAACAGGCATCCTAGATGAGACACAATCACTTGCGCACACTTAATTAATGATGTCATAATCATTTTATGCGAGAACGTCAACAAAAATGGATGACGTACACTGAATTTGATATACACTGGATAAATCTGTGATTTTTCAGAAATCCATGGTTTATCATGTGAGATCAAATGATCATGTGTAACCATTTTAAGCCAATCATGAAGATGGAATTGATTAATTATATAATAAAGTTTTATATTTGGAGATATTAGTTTTCTACAGTATGAGTTTTGTGTAAGCTGAACCATTTTGTTTCACATACATGTAGTATCTTTATAAACATTTACAGATTTTTGTAAACATGGAAGCCTTAACACAAACACACACACACAGGAAAAACATTTTCCACTTTTGAGTTGTTTTGTGTTGAACATTTGTTTATTGATTTTTAATACAATTTATTCATTTTGGCCAAAAAAAAAAATGAAATTGAAAAAAATAAATAAAATTGCAGCCACATTGATTTTATTAACCTTTTACAAATTTTCATTTATTGAAAAATGATCAATTTATTCCAAACAAAATTTGGATCTTTCAAATTTGCCTTCAATTTAAAATCCCTGTGATCACAAAATATTTTCACTGTTCTTTTTTTCTTTACAGACACGCTTGATGAACCAGAAGAAGTTGAAGTCAACTGTAATCACTGAGGGGAGTGCAACAGTACCAGCAATATATACATCATCAATGGATTGTCTTGTCAAGGTAAGTGACGGATCGCCGGCCAAGCCCACAAGGTTCCGACAAAGGCCAGGCATTTCTGAATTTACACACAAGAAGAATGAAAACTCTACCTAAATTGTGCCATTTAATGACATCACTGACACTAGTACGTCAGTAGTTGTCGTGACACTGCTTTGGTACAGTGATGACGGCCAGTGTCTGAACATAATAGACATGACCAGCGATATGTCAATTAAAAAGAAAGAGAGAGAAGTAAATGGCACAAGAGCCCCTTCAAGATTGCCTTGAGAGCAGGATTTTATGGGTTTTGAGCCCTTGCTAGGTCATACATAAGACATTGAGATACTGTGTCTTCGCCAGTATTTTTATATCAAGAGGATAGAATATGGACTGGTACACCCAGCGGCAGTAAGATGTGGCTGGGGGATTGGTATGATTATTGACTTTAGCAATGTGGAAATAAGCTGAATATTTGGCATTAATTAAACCCTTTTCGGAAACATATTCGTGACAATTAAGTTTCGTGATTATTTTGTTCTCGCGAAACATGCAAAAGTTAGTCGCATGCGAATAAAAGTTGGTTTACAGTATCACCAAAATAAATACATCTACAGTATTATATTTCAGCATAGTCAGATGATAGAGCAAATACTAGTTAGTTATTTAAATATTCATGAAAGTTTGACTTTTTGCATCTTGTGACTCTTGTGATTTTACATGAAAATTAAATCAAACATGAAAATTTTCTGATTTACTGTCAATATATATTATACCTTGTTTTGTTATTTTGTAGACTGTTAAAACAGAAGGTTTCATGGCATTATACAAAGGATTCATACCAACATGGGTCAGACTGGGACCTTGGAACATCATTGTATCCTTTTACACACAACATGGACTGTGCTGCTAGTATTGGTAGTTGTCCCCTGCCTTTCGAAGAAAGAGGGGAGATATTAAATTCAAGTTTCCGTTTGCCTGTCCGTCCGAAATTCTTGTCTGCGTAAATTCTCCAAAACTATGAAGCACTATTTCACGAAACTTGATGCAAAGCATCAACATTGATAGCAGATGCCCATATCCTTAACCTGATTTGGTATGCTTAATTTTCTGGGAATTATTGCCCTCTGAAAAAAAAAGAACCTGCTGGTGGGGTTTGGTTCTTCTTAGTGTTTTATGGAAGGTGATAATTTTTCATGCCCCAGTCAAGATTATTTTGCTTATATTAAGGTGATGTTTTCTTTGACCTTGAACCTTTAATAACTTCGACCTTGAACCTTTATTCGTTTGCCTGCCACTTTTCTCCAAAACTTTTAACAGATCTTTTTGGAACTTCACGGGAACAGCCTTTGGGTGGAGTAGATATGCCATTGGCTATTTGACCATGCACATGAGTTTAGGATTGGTTTGGAGGACACATTTTGAATTGGCATCCCGTATCAGTCATAGTTTGTTTGTAGGAAACCAGAGTACCCCATTTCAGTCATAACTTGTTTTTCCTTGACCTTTAACCTTCAGTTCTTCATGACATATGAACAGATGAAGAAAATTAATTGAAAGAAGTACAGTAGACATCTCGCATTTAATGTAAATCTGCAGTACAAACATCTGTTAAATAACACAACATTCGGTTAGTCCGTGAAGCAGTTTGAGTAATTATTGGATTACAGAAAACGGAAGTCGAGAGCTGGATACCTCGTCTGAGAAAACATCAAAACATCAAACCGAAAAAAAAAACTGTATAACAACTGTGTTGCCATAGAAACAAGTTGGAAATCATTTTACAAACAGATAAATAAAGACTAAAGAATATATGTCAGATATGAAAATTATAAACAAAAAAAGAGCTTTCATTTAACTTTCATTAATTGCTAAATGAAAAAATTCCAGATCTTTTGTGTTGCCATAGAAACAAGAGAATTGTCACGTTTTCTTATATGAAAATTATAAAAAAAAAAGAAAAAAGAAAAAGAGAGTCATTTAGATTTGAATTTCATGCTAAATCAAAAATTTCAGATATTAGAAGACATTTGATTTTCTTAAAGGATTGAATTCAAACTTGCATGTACGACACATTCACAGATGTCTCCAGCAGAATTTTATTTGCAAAGCATCTTGGTAAACTGTCTCCCATCATTAACGTAAAATAGAAAAAATAGCTTACTTTTGTTTTTGGGTTGTATTCATGTACATTGTGATACTAAAATTAGAACTGGAAATTTCAGGGTTTGCAAATTAGTGACAAACTGTGAAATCATTTATTTTTTGTGAATCCAATTTTCGGAGGTTTTATGAAAAAAATAATTAGTAAAACATTTCCTGTTGTGCTAATTAAAGTTTTAATTAGTTATTACTTCTAATTAAGCTTTGTGCAACCAGAACCTGAACTCTAGAAGCAAATTGCTGATGGAAAGTTTTTTTTTTGAAAATTTAAAATCCAAAATTTGATTTTAGAAATTTTGATACCAAATATTCAATACAGCAGGCAGTAAAATGTCCTCATGTTTGAAAACTGCCTTCAAAAGGCTAGAACTTGCTTCCACAGTGATGATAAATGTTTGATATTAAATTTTATAAAAATCCAAACATCTATTAAGGATTCTAAAATACTCGTCATAGTGTAGAGAATCCGAGATCTATTGCTCATGTACAGTTTATTGTTAATGTTTATAAGACTGTATTTTAAGTGGTGTTTTTCCAATTTTTAGAAAAATTTAGATGGCTGAGTGAGTAACATTTAGCTTTTGTGATAACTAGAAAAATAAGTACATCGTACTATACACTTCCCGCCAAAATATATTTTTTACGTACTGGTAGTTCATTAGTTTGAATTTGAAAAAAATACAGAATTAAATTTTAAATGAAAAGCCGAAAAAAAGAAAACATTTGTTTAGCTATAGTTCAAAAGGCTTTATTTAAATTCTAGATTGTGACAAGAGATCTATCGGTAATTCAATTTTCTTGGATTGAAGTACCGTAATTCATAAATATGAATTTTCCTTAAATAATGCTCTAGGAACTCTTTTTTCGTCAGAAAAATTGATTGTTGACTGAAGTTATTTCAATATATGGAATTTTTATAATTTATTTATTTTAGATAGTTCATATTGTTTGCAATGCAAATAGTGTCCTTAGAACTGTTTTAAGTATAAGTTGAATTTCCGAGAAAGTTTTATGTTCTTTTTCAGAAAAAATAATTTTTGATTTAAGTAATTTCATAATATTGAATCTTCCATAATTCATTTATTTGCAAGTGTTATTTATTATTTGCAAAATACATGTAGTGCCCTTGGAATTCTTTTTCGTTGGGATAAATTGAATTCTAACGATGTTTGTTTTCAAAGTGATTTTTTGTGCCTTTTTTTTTTTAAGTGTTGATCAATACTCAGGATTTTAGTGCTTCAAAGATCTGTTTTCCATTGTTTACAAATTGAGAGAATAGAATGTGAATTAGGAAATGTACATTTTGCAGTGTTCAATCCAGGAAGGGTCCCTTGTGCCATTTGCACCATTTGTCTCAATATCTTCTGTATATATTTTGAGAGAACAGAATTTGATTATAGAAAAGGTTCTTGTGCCATTGGCCTACATGTAAAAAAATCTTTCTCAAAATAATTACTGTGGACCAAACTTGATTTAAGTAACTTTGGTTCCCTCTCAAATTGAAATTTTTGTTTTATCATAAATACATATATCAGTAAAGATGAGAGATCCTATGATTTACCAAACATCAACACAAAAATGAATTAAGTTGACCCCATCTGAACTTTCCGAAAGTTGGCCCCTATTTTTCGCAAGGCCAGGACCATTTCATATTGATTTTTTTCAAGATAAATTACCTAACATTTTTGGGAACAATAATTTTGGAGCCACACCCAATACATTTGTGGGGAACATATGGAATCGTATCAGTTCACGTTTTCCTGGAAATTGTGATGTAAACTTTTCCAATATGCCCCCACACAGATGTTAAGGGGTGTTGATCACCTGGTACACAGGTAACATTGTATGTTTAGAGGGGAAAAAAATCTTAAAAGTGTGAAACGAAATCCAGTAACTAAAATCGGGTATTTAATAAAAAAAAAAATGATTTTTATTTTTATTTTTTTTTTTTAACAAAAATTATTTACATTGTACATGTATGTGTACATAAGTTTTAAAGATAATTTAGATATATGTTGTTACTGCAAGAGATTACAATTAACATTCCTTCACCAAAGTACAGGTCTTTCACCCCTCAATTTATGTATTGGGAATGTTCCTATGATCATAATGGACTGTACCACTTCAGTTTAAAGGGGATTAGAAATTGAAATTTAAGGAAAATATTTTGTATTTTGTTGTAATTTTTTCTTTTGGCACTTTTTGCTTATGTAGATGTAGTGTCTCATTTTGCCATAAAACGTGTCAACATGTGCAGTGATGAAAATTAGAGTAGGTCAGAGTTCAATAGGTCATATAGGTCGTAATGCATCTGCAAGTGCTTATTTCATGTTTTTACATTATGTCATTTATTTATTAATTTTTTTATTCAAGTTGTGTATAATATTATAAAAGCCAGAACATATATATTTATATAAAAAGTCAAAAAACTTGTTTTTTTGTAAATTTTGAAATAAATACAGAAATTTGATAATATTGAGCCATCTACACCAGGTATTTGTAAACTTGTATTTGACTACGTTCCCATAGTAGCCAAAATCGACATTGGCTACTTTTTTCTAAGAATTTTATCGTCAAAAAAGTAACCGTTTTTTTTTTTTTAGCAAATTTATGATAAATATTTTAAAATAGACTATATTTCCAAGAAAGTCTGCCAAAAAGCAACTTTTTTTTTAGCAAATTTGAAATAAAAAAATCAAAAATTATTTTCACAGATATTTTAAATTTGACTATTAATTTGAAATTGATGGAAACCTAGAAATTGTGTATACTTTGATAGTAGCATTTGTTCTGGGATATCAGGTGGCTAGAAACATTTTCATATCCTGCTTAAATTGTCAAAATGTCAAAAAAAATATATCTTGACAAAACTGTACAAAATTTAAATATTTGAAGAAAATATTATTTTAAAACTAAAATTGTCAAAAACTAATCATAATGATTAATTGTTTTAATATTTTTTCACCTTGTCTTTTGCATTGTCTAACGTGGATTGGATTTTATACAGATTTTGTTTTTTCGATTGTAATTTTCAAGTTTGAGGTTGATATTCCATTTACTTGAGTTACAAATATATGGTGCAATAGATGACAATGTACATGTTTTTCAGTGTATACAAATTTCACTGTTAAAAGTACATTAAATAAATATATTAAAAACAAAATTTTGTGGTTTTGTTATTACTCAAAGGAACAGTATGCAGCTATTCAGAGAATAAGAATCCCCTGCCATTAAGTACTTATTTCTGATTCTTTGTAAACTAGCTGTGGTTAATGATATGCACATCTCCTTTCAATGTTGTTTACCACTGCGGTAGCTCATTTGGTAGAATGCTTGCTCTGTAAGTGGGGTGTTGTGGGTTGGAGCCCTGACCGGGTCTGACCCAAGACTTTTAAAGTGGATAGTGACTGCTTTTTTTGCCAAGCGCTCAGTATTACTAAATGAAAGTCACGGTTCTTTCGGATTAGAACTTAAAATAAACGAGGTCCCGTGTCACGGTGGGCTTGGCACACTAAAGAACACTGCTGTATAATGCCATTAGCGCAACACACAGACAAATTTTCTGCACCTTCACCTATAGCTGGCTATATCTTGATATAAGTGAAATATTCTTGACTGGGATGTTAAGCACCATTACTCTTTCCTTTCAATGTTGATGCTTTGGACCAAGTTTCGTAAAATAATGCTTTGTAGTTTTGGAAAATTACTCGAGACAAGAAGTGTCTGGAAGGATGCAAGTTATCGAATTTAATATCCCTCTCTTAAAACAAATATATACAGATTAGACCATTGCTAGCTAGCCTAAAATATTTTGCCAGTTTTTTAGCGCAAATATCTATAGCCAAGATTAATGATGTTTTCAACCCAGTCAAAATTCTTTCACATATTGAGGTGGTCAGTTCAGAGATAGTGGAAGAATCCTTCTGCAAGCAAACTAACAATCTCTCACACTAGGATATGTCCCAAGTTTAAAAGTGGGATTAGGACCTAAACAACAAGAAGTCCTGTGATCTGCAAGTGAATCTTTTAGACCACTGAGTCCCATGTACCCATTGACCTCCCATACAACTTGACCGCTGAGATTCCTTGTATCTCACAGGGATATTGAAACAAAAAAACAACTTTATGTATACTCAACAAAAAAAGTTAGGGACCCGATGCAAGATTTAAGATGACAAATCAAGAACTGAAAAATAAAAAATTCATCTGTATTTTGTTCTTGTTCTCTTCTTCTTTCAAATGATGTAACGAAGAACTTTTTTGTGGATGAAATCAAAACTCATTAAAAAATTACGAGAAGTGCAATGATGAATTGATATGATTTACTTTCTACAAAATTAAATAATGTTTTTGTTGGTCCCCAACTCTTTATTGAGTATATAATCTAAAATACCTACTGCCTGCCAATGTGTTTATGACAGCATATCTTGGAAAATCTACTGAATTTAGAACATTAATATCAGTCATTTACCAGTTCTTGAGTCGAGTGGAGTTGAGTAATGGTGTTTAACACTCCAGCCAAGATTTAGACACTTAATATTAATGCAGTCAGTATATAGATGGTGGAGGAAATCGGAGTGTCCAGAGAAAACCATCTACCTTCGCCAAGCAAACTAAAAATCTTTCTCACACTAGGATCTGTTCCACATGGGATTTGAATCTCGACAATGCGGTAGCTCAGTTGGTAGAGTGCTTGCTCCGTAAGTGGGAGGTCGTGGGTTCGATCCCCGGCCGGGTCTGACCCAAGACTTGAAAGTGGGTAGTGACTGTTCTTTCGCCAAGCAATGGCATTACGGAATGAAAGTCACATTTCTTTTGGATGGGAACTTAAAATAAACAAGGTTCCGTGTCACGGTGGGCTTGGCACGCTAAAGAACCCTGCTGTATAATGCCATCAGCGCAATGCACAGGCATAATTTCTGCACCTTCGCCTATAGCTGGCGACGTCTCGATATAAGTGAAATATTCTTGACTGGGACGTAAAACACCATTACTCACTCACTCGACAATGAGAGACCCTGTGATCTGTAGGTGTGTGCTTAAAGGCTTACCACCAAGGCCCCCTTTTATCACTTGACCACTGGAATCCCTTACATCTCACATGGTTATCAATACAAAAGCATCTTGATATCTGGTATATATAATGAGATTATAACTAAAAATCACTATATAAAAAGTCACTGCAGTCCTTCAGAAGCAACCTTAAAAACCAATACCCTTTGTCACGGTAGTTGTGGCATAATAAAGAACTCTGTAACTGAAGATTTCTCAATTTTAAGTAAAATGTTCTTAAATGGTACATAAAACC
Organism: Anadara kagoshimensis; assembly: GCA_021292105.1. NCBI lineage: Eukaryota > Metazoa > Mollusca > Bivalvia > Arcoida > Arcidae > Anadara > Anadara kagoshimensis. The sequence goes on along the minus strand of CM037869.1, from coordinate 53,398,636 downwards.
TCATTCAATCAACCAATCTTTTGTTATTGAAAACAACAAAATTGTTTTATAAAGTATACATCTGTTTAATACACAATAACATCAAATTACAAATTTACTGGTATTTAAAGAAATCCTTAATACATATATACCGTATCAAAAAGTATTCATACATTCTTGCACTGAATTGCTATATTTCCATTCCTTGTAGCCAAACCGCTATTTTCTCTACAAATTGTTTAGACATTCTTTTAAGAAGTAACCAATTTTTGCACATTTGTGACAAAAAATACTTTAAAAAGGTACATTTTCTAACAATTTTGCAAAACTGATCGTTTTAAACTGTGGAAACCTAGTATTGGCAACTAATTTCTAATGAAGAAAAATTTTCCAAAAAATAATCCATTTTAGCAAAATTGAGAAAAATGTCATAAAGAAGACTACAGGGTGCAGGTATAAATACCCCCAAAAGTGAACAACATAGAACCAACATATACTGGTACAATTTTTTGTGCATGTAAACAGTTTTTGTAAAACCTCATTATAATGTCCTCATCAACTTTGCTGCCTTCATTATCACATTATTTTGAAGTCCCAAAATCCATTTGTTGTATGTTTATCTTTATAAGCCTTCCTTGCAGTGATTGCAAAGGGACCATGGGGAAAGGACCCTGGGCTATTTAGCTCATTGCCATTGGAGTTGGTCCATAATTTGATGAAATCTTATATGACACAATGGGAATGGGCAATTACTTTTCTGAAATCCTTTTAAAAACTATGGAAAATTACAAAATAGCCAATGGTCAAAATTCCCTTCCCAATCGCTTGATTTATCCCCCAAAGGCCTAAACCCCTTTATAATGACAAAATCTAATGATGACGATGAATCAGATTGAATCTAGGTTTCAATGTAGTACAGTACATATAAATGAAATGCATGTGCATGTCATAATGCATCATGTATAATATACAATGAAGAAACACACACACACCACACATGTACAGAAAACAAACACACATTTAAAATGCATTTCGTAAGTTCAATATTGGCTATACATGTATATATTACTGGTTTTTACTACCTGGGTTCAACCCAAGCACCATTCTTGCTTTCATCATGTCACATACATACAATTCATAATTTAAAATCTACATAAATTTTCAAAACACATGCATATCACACACACACACACACACAGAGGCATGGTCACCACCAAACACATAAAAACACACACTAACTGCCTTTTTTAGAAATTGCAATGACACTTTTGGAGTAATAACAGAGTTATGCAGGGATCATAAAAACAATTTTCAAACCAATAGGGTTTACTGCTGTACCACATAACCGACACCCCTTAACATTTGTGTGGGACGTTTAGAACATGTTTACATTACAATAAATAATTGTTCCACACAAATGTTAGGGGGGGGGGGGGTGTTATCTATCATGTGGAATGCTGGCAAACTTCATTGGCACTGTACAAAGTACAGTCCAACCTGCCTTAAAGGCCACCTCTATATAAGGGTCACCTTATAAAGGCCAGTGGAATTGTATCCCAATTGTTTTTTATTTATATTATTTGAACCTGTATATAAAGGTCAACTGTCCATAAAGGCCACTTTTACTGGTTCCCTTGAGTGGCCTTTATAGACAGGTTTGACTGTAATCAAATCTTGGCACCAGAAAAAGAAATATGTAATTTTAATGTATGTAATTTTTCATTTTAGCATTACATTTTGACAATCTTGTTCTATAAACAAGCCCCCGGCACTGGGCTGAGTGTGAATAAAATTCCATTGATCAACAGGCTGTTTCAGCTTGGTCAGTACATCCTGTTGTTTCTGCTTTTAAAATTTGACTGGTGCCCTGTATTACCACCCTGCTCTTCTTAATCATGAGTCTATTCTTCCCTGTATAAAACTTTGCCTCGATGGTTGAAGGAGTAGAATGACTGTCTATTACTAATCATATCCCATGTTCTGAAAAAAAATCAAAGAAGATGTCATCTTAGGGTGTGCATTTATGAATCTAAAGCCTCTCGTCACCATTCTAATCGCACTCGGACAGATTCTAGTGTTAGAAGGTTTGTGGCCTCATTCGCCAAAGGTTGATGGTTTTCTCTAGGCCTACTCTGGTTTCCTCCATCATCTCAGAACTGACTTTCTCGAAACAGATGAAAAACTCTATTGCCATTTGTCTACTACTCCGGTTGACTCAGTCATTAAGGCAAAATGTGAAACTTGAACTGTCTCTTGAGAGCCAAATACCCCTCACCCCCAAACATCTATTTTCCTGCAACCTTGACATTTCCAATATGACCTTGGTTAAAGGTCATTACACACCATTGGACCCTTTGGACCATAAAGATTATTCAGGTGAAGTTTTATGACATTAGTCCAAAGCAATATGAGATATGGCCTGAACACGATTTTAAAAGGACAGACAGTACGGATTGATGGACAGACAGACATGGTTATTACTATATACCCCCTCAAACTAGTTAGCTATCACACTTTGAGAATAACAACCAAATACTTTCTTCCTTTAACAGCTTGGCATTTATAGTTTGAATTGTGTTTCTTACTTGTAATTATCTCCCTTTATACTGAAAATGATAGTGTAGTAGAACAACAACTATTTTCAGATTACAGCCACATGGACTGGGATCTCTTTGGGAATGTCCATTCTACACTGGAAGTGACATTGGATACGGTTTTGACTCCTAGGAGAATAGGAGTATACTGCTATGCATATTAAAAACTTTCCAATCAAATTAAAATTTATCTCGAGATTGCACACATTCTAGCATGATTAATTACAACTATCTGAAAATTAAGCTACCACCCAACCTCCAAGAGTTAGAGATTTCTAATGTATCCCTAGAACATAATACTGTGGATAACCCAATATTGCCCAGCTTGAGCCCTGTACTCACTTGCTATCTAATTCTGCACTGGCCCTAATTTCTCTAAAACTTCCAGCTACATGTACAACACCATAACAAGTTAACAACAAACCAACAAAACATTGTACCATTATCTAAAATGTAAAGAATAATATATACAAATAATGTCAATAATGTCAACTTTTCTGTCTGTGGAACAGACATGGGAACATAGGCATATGTCAGAAGAACAGACGACAGAGGTGTTATTCTAAATGCATCAAAACTGGAGTTAGGGGTGTTAAAAAGTATTGTGTTATTTTGAATAAATGTGTCCTATCATATCATGAGTAGAAAGTTGTAATACTTTTTCTCACACATGAGACATGGGAATTCCACGTTTTTACCCATGTGAGATTTTTCTGTCTTGCCCTAAGGATGAGACCACTTGTCTCAACCAACATTTTCTCAACGTCACAATCACTTACACATGCTTAATTGATGACAAATTTGGAATTTTTTCTCTATTTGGTAAAAAGGTCATTTTTTGCAATGCCTTAAAATTTCACCTCCCAATCTGGGATAGGGAAAGCTGACAGGTACATAAATGGTAAAAAAGGAGCCCAAAGGGCCTGATAGGCTCACCTGTTAATGAAAATTTATACTTACATCTAAAGGTAATCCTATAAACTCCTGTTCTGTCAATCTTAAATATGTTCTATCTGAAAAAAAAAAATGAATTCCAAATTATACTATAAAGACTCAAAATTCAATATTAAGACTACAACAATACACAGGTGGCAGGCCAGACTTGATAGGTGGCCAGGTAGCTCAGTGAGTAGAGCGTCCAGCTAGTATTGGAAAGGTCCTAGGTTCGAGCCCTGGTAACACTGTAACATTTTTTCATTTTCCTGTTACATTTGGGGGCATGTCTGACCCTGGGGAGTTGCCGACCAACAGGTTGGTCCCAGGGTAGAACCTGGTGGTTTCAATTTAAGAGTTGAATTGAAAAAAGGAAGGGAGGAATTTGGCAAGCTGGACTCGGTAGATGGCCAGGTAGCTCAGTTGGTAGAGTGTCCCACTAGTATTGGGAAAATTCTGGGTTGAGTCCCGGTTTGGCTGCTTCATTTTTCCCCTTTCCTGTTACACGCGTGTGCATTTTGACAGCATACCACAATACATTTTTGGATGGTTCGGTTTCACGCATAATGTAAGTACATGCAAAATCAATATATACATAAAATGTTTAGCTCATGCGTTAAACACAGGCTTGTGTGGTGCAGAGGAAAGTGTAGAGCATCTGTGTAGCATCATTTAGTGTGGCCGAAAATTAACCACACTATGAAAAACTTTAGCTACATGTGTACATGGCATTTACATTATTTATTCAGACATATTTGATTATTTATAATACAACCAAAATAATATCAAGAAATATTTGGAAACAACTTACGCTGTGCCGCTGAATATGCAGCGTGAGCCATGGCCAAAAGGCCAACAAAAACGCAAAATTTGTGGAAATTCATTCAGCTTCTGAAACCGGAAGCAGCATTTACACACCTGCCGAAAATAAGTTAAGGTGTCGCAAACTTTTATTTACGCAACAAATTAATAATTCAAACGCGTTTATGAATTTTGAAAGTTCAAATTATCTTAAAAGTGAAATCAATAGCATAAAATATATTTTATTTTTAGTTTTATGAATGTCGTAAAATTGGTCCAAAACCGGCAATGCCGATGGAGGCTGGGAGCACCTGTCAAAATTGAGAGAAATTATGCAACTGCGTAACCAGGTAACCAGGGTTGTATTCACAGTATTGGATAGGCCTTATATTTTCATAAATGTTTAAAATATTTTATTTCAATGTTACTAATTAACTTTTCCCACAGATTCCTTTGAAAACAACATTATATTGACATGATATTGGTAGGGAAAAACTTTATAAAGTTATTTTTCACAGGTGCCAGATTCATTAGTAGTTTTTAAAGTCACTTGTACTCTTTTCATAGTGACCTATTGCTATCATTGTTTGTCTGTCATCGTGCATTGTGACTCTTCAACCAAACCTGGTCTGGTATACATATACCTATAGCTTAAAAGCATGTGGAGGGGTCATCAAAATTGTAAGTTTCATGCTCTGGATTCACAGATTTTGGGCCAATTAAAAAAATCCCTACTGTAACAGAAGGAGGAAATGCCAGAAAAAACCACTTCCTCACCAATTACAGATCGAGCTGGAAACCCTGTTTTGTGCAATTGTAGGTTCGTCCGAGATCCATCCAACAAGCGTCGTGCACTGCTAAGCTGTCTCCATCACTCAGACCCAGGGAAAAATTGAAAAGAAGATTAAAAATGGTGCACTGTTTTGTAATTTCATAGAGAAATGGATACAGTATATGCCCGTCACAATTTTTTTTGTGATTTTTCACCCACTGCTGACTGCTGTCACAAAATTAATCCTGATTAACCCTTAATCCACTGAATTCAAGTGGTAATGAATTAATACTGCAAGTCCTCAAACTGTATGCTTAATTGCGGGTCAGTCCACTTCTTGGTGGGTCAGCAGGAATTCATGTGTTGATGTGGGATGGACCTGCGGGTTGGGGGTCAGTTGGCAGCTCTGCAATTAAGTGCCCCAGCTGAGGATCGAACCCAGCACTCCTGGGTGAATAGCGCGTGTTCTATCACAAGACTAAAAGATATGGACCAAAAAGTCTGGCAGTAAATTACTCTATTATATCTACTCTATACAATACAACACCACCACGGCTAGCCTGGCCTCGCTACATAACCATAGAGAGGGTATCAATATTGTAACTTAACTAACTTTTCATGGCCCCCACCCCTCTGTGTCCATAGAGGCGGGGCCAGAACCATAAAGTACAATGATCTTCTCTACTCTGGCATTATTGAGAGGAAAATTCTATATGATGTACTCAGTGTGCTCTAATTAAATTGTAAAATTCAGGGATGTACCATTCAGCCTCTGATGGGTCAATTTTGGGTCATGGTCAAACCTCCTAAAAAAAGCAACAAAATGCCAATTTGCTAAAATCCATTGGTATTAATTTAATATGGACATATACATAAAGTTGCAGGGACTGAAGTGAAGATTCATTTGGACTTGGAAACTGATGGCCCATTTTGGACTTGGAAATTTGTTGGTTCCCACCCCTAGGGTCCCGGGGATGGAATGAAAACCAAAGAAGGGTAATATAATGCAAATTTTCTTAAAAATAATGTCTTTTGGTATTTGAAAGTTGCAGGGACTGAAGCAAAGAATATTTTGGACTTATAAATTTGGTTGTCCTTACCCCTGGCCCAGTGTCCCAGTTATGGGGCCAAAACCTTACAAAAGCAATATAATTGAATGCCCTCAAACACTGGCTACATTTTGAATACACATGTAAAAGTTGTAGGGATTGAAGCAAAGGTCATATTTGACTTGGAAATTTGGGATCCAATAAAAGTACATGTGTATTTCTATGGGCAGGCCACACTTATATACAGGTTCAATTAAAATAAAGAGCAATTGGGATAAAATTAATTTTACAGGCTTAAAAGCAGGTGGACCTTATACAAAGAGGAGGTATTTAAGGCAGGTTTGACTGTACATGTATATTTATTTATTTTCAGTTTACTTTTTCTGAATGGCCATTGTGGAGAAAACATGAGTTACATAACTTTTCAGCCATGACACTTTCTTCAAACTAGTAGTATTAACCATTGATTTGTGATGGATGACCTTGAAGAAGATGCAAAGGTCAAAGGTGAAGGACACAGACTTACTGGTAACCATAGCAACAAGAAGAAGGCTGTTCAGTATGATGTACCTGTTGATACTGGATGGTCCTGGGTTGTTTTACTAGGTAATATTTGTATAATGATTCACACACAGGGGTCCTCTATAATTGAGTGAACCACTGCAGTAGCTCAGTTGGTAGAGTCCTTGGTCCGTGAGTGAGAGGATGTGGGTTCTTTTAGATGAGAACGTGAATTGAAAGGAGGTCCCTGTGTCACAGTGGACTTGGCTCGATAAAGAACCCCGATGTATAAAGCCATCAGCACAAGGCACAGGTAAAATTTCTGCACTTTACCTATAGCTGGCGACATCTCGATATAAGTGGAATATTCTTGACTGGAACATTAAACACCATTACTCAACTCAACTCAACTCTGACTGAGTGGTCTAAATCATGGGCTTACAGATCATTGGACCTCTTTTGGGGAGGGGAGCTCGGTGGCCAAGCAATCGAAAGCTTGGGCTTACATCTGGCAGAACCTCTTTGGGGAGTGGGCTTGTATATTAGTGCAAGTATATGGGCAATATCATTCACTTTTGAACAGAGTATGGATGATAAAATTAATTAAAAATTATGTTAAGATTACCAATATGAGTTATTTTTTTGACATGCATAATCCAGTTTGTGTCCAAATCTAAAGGGAGATAATTGACAAACATCTGGAAAATTAAGATGACTCAGATGCAATAGTATTTTAAGCTTCTGTTTAATAGACACACAAAGTGCTCACTCAAGTGAACAGGCCTAAGATTGGCATTTATGTTGGTTTTTTTTTAACAGAATTTTATAATTTGGATTATATACCAGATAAGCATTTCGTTCCATTGGGCCTCTTGTGATAGAAATGGTCCTTATACTAGGTTTAACAGCCTGTATATTTGTAACTTATGTAAACCAACTTTTTTTCTCCTGCTCTTCCCAAGAAAGAGAGGGGATATTAAATTAGAAGTTCTGTCTTTCATGTTTTCTCTTGGGGCTCGTCCTTTCATCTCTCTAACCATTCATCCATACACTTCTTGTCTGCATTAATTCTCAAAACAATGATGCATTATTTTACAAAACATCAACATATAGAAGATGCAAATATCATTAACCCAAAATGGTTTTGTGCAATCTCTTTGGAGTTATAGCACTGTTGAACATTAGTGCAAACTACAAACTAGAAAAACTGTGAGCCACAAGCTCACAAAAAATACCCCCACTCCCCCCACATAAAAAAAATCCATCGGATCAAATTTTTAAATAGGAGGTGCACATCTACATTATATCACAAAGATTGTGTGAAAGTTTCATGAAAATCCATTGAAGGGTTTAGGAAGAGTTGCGGATAAGAGATAGGTACCCTAAGGTGTAACGGAAGAACGGACAGACACACAGGCGGACACCCCTATCACTATATACCCCCACTTTTTAAGCGAGGGGTATAAAAAGCACTTACTGGCGCAGTATCCTAATTTGCTGAATTTATTTGTTTTTTACAGGAGCATTTGGTGTATGTACTCTGGCCATAGGAGGATTGAAGTCATTTGGCGTATTGTTTGTAGAACTTTCGAGGACCTACTCCGTTTCCAGCAGGGCGTTAGCATCCATTCAGTCGCTGACAGGATTTTTCTTCCTAGGCATAGGTAACTGAACCTGAACTACTGTCAGATTACTTATTTTCGTGGTACTGTATCCAGTTCTGGTGGCTCAAAGACAATAAACCATTGTGGCTCTAAGAAAAAAAAACCACCATTTCGTGTGGTGGTAAATTTTTTTTATTGTGCTAAATGTTTTACTTGTAAGTTTGATTGACATGAAATTTTGCTGGCAAGAGTACTTGTGGTGTCCATGAAAATGGGGTTCGCCGCTGTACCACATGGTCAATACCTCTTAACATTTGTGCGGAACATTTTGGAAAATGGCAACGCCACAAATTCCTGGGAAGACGTCATATTGTGCGATTCCATGTTCATTGGAAACAAGTGTTACGCAGACATGTTAGAAGGTGTCACGTGGTACAGTGGCGAACCCCATTAGGACATCACAAAAATTAGAGATTTCCTGGTAATGATAATGTATATTCTGATTAATTTGTTCATTTGTTGACATCACCTGTTATTGGTGTACCAGTAAAACAAAATTAGCTTGCAGTATGCTCAAGAAATTTGCAAAGAAAGTTCTTCAGCTTGCTACCCCTGTCTTGACACCGGACATAGGGTTTTTAGGTCTTCAAATTACTGTCAATAAGCTAGGTGTCAAAGTTATTGAGGGACATTTTAAAGAAGTTGTACTGTAGCAATAGGGGAGATGGCAAAGTCATAGAGGAGTGTTACTACAAACTTTTACTGTGGTGATAAGCGAGTTGGCAAAATTAGCCATGGGCATTATAATGAGGTTATACTGTAAAATTTCAGTTTAAAGATTATATACTCTTTGTGTTGTAGGACCAGTATCTAATGCTCTGAGTATGAGATTTTCACATAGACTTGTGGTGTTCACAGGAGGAGTTATAACAATGGTTGGACTGGTTCTCAGCTCTTTTGCTAAGTCTGTAGAGGTGCTATATATAACATATGGAGTCATAACAGGTAATTAAGTCTGGACTGGTTCTCATGTCAATCGGGTTAGTAGAGTTCTTGCTTCTTATGTTGGAGGTCTTGGGTTTAAACCCAGGCTGGGGTCTGACCAAGACTTGAAAATAGGTAGTTACTGTAGCACTCAGTATTTAGAAATGAAAATCATTGAGTCCTTCAGAGGAGATCTTTAAAACTAATCCCTGATGTAATGGCAGTTGTGGCATGTTAAAGAACCCTCTCTACACATTGCCTGGGCTCACAGCAATTGGCAAAATTTCTGCCACTTCAATTAAAGCTGATGATGTCTCAATTTAAGTGAAATAATATTGACTAGGATGTAATCCACATTCAATAAATCAATCAATATCACTGGGGCAAATTCATTTGTGAAAAAGTTTGTCAGTTTACTTGCCAACAATTTTTTTTTTCTGAACTCTCTGGTTTCCTCCACCATCTCAGAACTGAATACTTCAATGTAAGTGATAGAATTTTGACCAAGGCACCCCTGTTCGAATCCCACTGGGGCACATCCTTGTGCGAGAGTGTTTGTCAGTTCACTTGTCAAAGATTAATCGTTTTTTCTGGGTACTCTGGTTTCCTCAACCAACTCAGAAATGAACACTTTGATAGAATTTTGACTTGAGCTTAAAACAATGTTGCTACACTCATCATGATCTTTGTTATTGCTGGTTAAGTTGACCATTGTAAAAGGAAACCCCATTTAAAAGAGGTAGAGACAAATTTAGTTATGAAAGTTGCCAAAGGACAACAATTTTCTCTGGACATTCCAGTATCCTCATCATGCTAGAACTGACCACATAAATATACCCATACTAGTCCTTGTCAAAATTACAATCCTAAATTTGAAAACTGGAAATCATGTTAAACATGTGAACTGCCACCAGGAAAGTTAGACTAAGGTGCTCTGAAAGGGTAAGCACCTCCAGTCTAGCTAGTTACACCCACCACATGTAAAAATCAAAATTTAGAATATACGGAACATGGAACTTTGGGACTTCAAATATATCCAACATCATTTTGGAAACAGACTCATTATTTTTATCAACGGTATTGTGATAAAACAATCTTGATAAGGGACAATAACTCCACTTCACTTCATTCAGTTTGGAAAATTTGATACTTACATATTGACAAGATTGAGAAAATTTTCCATTTTATTATTGCACATTTTTGGTGTTTGTTTTTTCTTTAGGTATTGGACTTGGACTTAGTTTTTCCTCAACATTGGTCATTGTGGCGTACTACTTTGACAAAAAGCGGTCATGTGCTAACGGATTGTCCATGTCCGGGAGCGGGATAGGATCTACAGGCCTTCCGTATTTAATGCGATATCTCATGGACATATACTCCATTCAAGGGTGTTTTTTAATCGTTGGTGCTGTCATGGGGCATATTTGTTTATTTGGTTTGTTGTTCCGTCCGATTTATCAATATCCAATCAAACAAGAATCTGTCCTAATCGGTCATGAGGAAAATAACTTTACTAGAGATGATTCTGAAGAGGTGATCCATCAATCTGAAGAAGATACCATTGAAGATAAGAAATCAGAAGGGACCATGAAACATGTCAAACCTGGCCATAAATCTTTTTTGAATACTGATTACTTGAAACAACCTACAGTGTACTCTAGTCAGCCAAATATATCCTCAAGTTATCATGGAAAAAGTCTGTCATCAACTGAAAGATTCAAAAGTCAGGAGCTAGTTCCACTTAGGGGGTCAAAATTAAGTGTTCACTCAGGGAATAGTGCAATTTTGTTTGCAAGTTTTGGTGTACTAACTTCTTTGTCATATCAAAATATACCTCATTCTGTTGACAAAGAAAAACACCAGATTGTGAAAACTTCTCAATATGAAGAAGAAGAACTAGTGACGGAAATTGCAGAAAAAGATGGAAATTTGATCAGGAGATGTTGTCAGTCGCTTAATGTGGACTGGATGTTGTTTAAGGATCCAGTATTTATTCTTTTTTTGATCTCCATATTTTGTGTTACTTTTGGTTACCATAGCGTTTTTAATTTACTACCTCCATATGCTGATGAGCTCAAAATGAGTGACAAAAATGGTGCTTTCTTAGTTGCTGTTTATGGCATAACAGATTTCTGTGGACGTTTTTTAGTTGGATTTTGTATGGATTTTTGCGTCCCATGGAAGCAGAAGATTTATTTTCTTTGCACGTTTACGGTTTCTGTTGGAGTGTTGTTAACGCCACAGTTCGATACCTTATTAGGGATATCAATATTTTGCGGGTTTTACGGGTTTTTTGGCGGTGGATACAACGGTACTCTGATGTCTGTATTGGTGGATACTCTTGGACTGGAAAGGATTGCCACATCTTGGGGATTCATGTGTTTTTCAGCATCCATTGCCATGTTTTTGAACCCTTTCTTATCAGGTAAATTTATTGAATTTGGTTATTTATTGATAAAAATCGATAACTTTTCATTTAAAGCTCATACAATTCGAGTTACAATTTACTCCTACAAATTGATAATCCTCCTCCAAAATTTATAACTTCATAAATTTGATTAAAATGATAAGTCCTACAAAATTGAATCAAATTAATATATCCACCTCTGAAATTTATAAAAAATAACAACTCCTCCTCCAAAATTAGTAACTTTTCCTCTAAAATTTGTAAAAAAAATTAATAACTCTTCCAAAATTGATAACTCCTCCTTTAGAATTAAAAAAATTGATTTTCTCCTTCTCCAAACTTGATAAATTTTCCACTTAGATTGATAAAAATGAATAACTCTTCCTCCACATTTAATGTTCATTACAGTGAATGCCATTTAGGTTATTAAAGCTCATAATTTTGAATTATTCTGCAAGTATTATGAGTATGGTCAGATGTGAATTTGCACTACTAGAAACCACAATTGATTATATGAACATCTTAGTCACACACAGTTCTTCAATGTCAAATTCCGGGGAACATTGTCTTATTCAAGTACAAAATCAAAGATTTAAAACAAGACTTTCATACAGGCATTGTACCCAGATAAGAACCCACTTTAGGCTTATTAGTTCTCTGTAATTTTAAAAAACAAGTTATCCCCACCTTTTGAAATTAGATGGGATATTTGAACCTCCATCTGTCAACTTGTCAAGAGTCTCAAAACACTTCTTTTCCCGAGTAATTCTCTGAAACTATGAAGCACCAACTGATTTATAAAACTTAATGCAAAGCACCAACATTGATAGGAGATGCAATTATCATTAATCTGAGTTAGTTTGTTCATTGTTGTGAAAGTTATGGCCCTTAAAACGCAAATGCAAATGAAAAAAGTATTTACTGGCAAGGGATGCTAATAAACTGAATTTGCTTGTTTTTTATAGGATTAATGAAAGATGTGACTGGTACTTGGAAGAGTGCATTTCGGTTGATGGGGTCCATAGCTACAATAGGATCCCTAATACTCCTGCTACAACCTATAATCCAGAATAGGAAGAACCAGAAGAGTAAAGAGGAGACCATCTACAGTCTAACCTGTCTATAAGGGCCACTCGGGGGAAGTTGCAAAAGTGGCCCTTATGGACAGGTGGCCTTTATATAGAGGTTTGTAAATCCAGTTATGACATAAATATAAATATTAGTTGGGAAAATAGTGAGCAGTTCTAATTTATTTATTTTGCTTGTTAAAATTTCTGTTACAAAAAGGCATTAGCTAATTTTAACAGAATAATTTCTTTGAAAACAATTAAAGAAAAATCTTCTGACCACACTATGTATCAATCTTTGAAAAAAAAAAGAAGTTAAAAAACCCTTAAAAATCACTAAGTATATACACATATCTTAAATAAAGACATGTTTTCTTTAATAGGTAGGAGCCAGTAATGAAAACAATAGAAAATAGTATATGTATCATAATTAATAATGAGTAATAATCTATCCTTGGTGCCTTATGGCTTCATTTGTTGACATGAGGATAAATGACTTAAGAATTTTTTTAAGTTTTTAAAAAAGTTTCAAAAATATACTGTTTAAAAATTCTTTTCTTATCAACATACAGATTTGGTTACATGTACTTAGTTTAATGATCAATGGTTTAAAGTTAAATAATCAATGTTTAAAATCTAATTTTAGCTTCAATATTTTTTAAAAACTACATGGCTTAACATTTTTGCACAAATTGTTATAAACTATAACAAAACTTGTCCCCAAAATACGAATAAAATGTGGCCTTTATAGACAGGTTCATGAGCCATTTTGTACAAAAATAGGGTGGCCTCTGGCTCAGTTGAACAGTGGCCCTTATATAGAGGTTAAATAAAGAGTAAAATGGCTCGGGAGGAATTGAAAGTGCCCTTTGTAGACAGGTGGCCCTTATATAGAGGTGGCCTTTAACACAGGTTGGACTGTATATAGAAGAGCTTGAGAAACCACAATAAGTCCATTGTTCAACTTGACATACTGTGACGTATCAGTCATGTGTAGTGTTCATTCTAGAAAGTCCCCTTTTTTTGCCAAATGACACCATTTTTAAGGTTTCTCGAGGCCATATTTAACATTATTGAATGCAAAAATATTGATGTTATGTTGTGTTAGAGAAAAGTTTTTTTTTGGAAATAGCTCCTCAGAAAAATCCAAAAATGAACACTGCATGTGGTTGTCATGGGGTGTCATTGTCATGGACATAATGTTATTTTTTTTTTAAAAATGCAGCATTTATTTAGGTGAGATTATGTTTAATCCATTTGAATCTCTTGTTTGTATAATGAGGTTATATATTTTATAAGTTGTACAGGGTTTTGGCAGGTTTCTTGGTCTCATGTATCCGCAGATTTCTGAACATAGTTCTATGTACAGGGCTCAAAGTGACCTTTTGATTCTAGGAGCCAGCCTCAGGCTCCTTATATGAAAATATTAGGTGCCAAGTGAGACTTTTAGCAGTTTAGGCACCAGGCCCCAGTTTCACAATCATTCTTTAAGTAAGATTTTTCTTAACTTAAATTAAGCAAATTTTAGCAAGCTCTATTTGACAATACAAATGAATGTTTTTTGTCAAAACTAAATGCAGATGTCATAAGCTTAATATAATCTTTAAAATAACATCTTAAATTTCCTACAATTTTAACAATTAACAAAATTATAAAGGTTTTTAATTTGCCAGGTTTGAGTCAAGGAAAATCTTAAGTTAAGAAATGATTGTGAAACCGGAGCCAGCAATAAAATTAATGTGATTTATCCTAAAAATAATCTAAAAACACATTGTATACTGTATACCGTAATCCTTCTATGTATTCGGACCCTCTATGTTTTCGGACACCCCAATTTTGAAATTTCAATAATTTTCAAATTTCCTCTAATTTTGGACGGCATTTTTTTGCCTCTAAATCCGGACACGATTTTGCTGGAATTCACCCGGAACAAGCAATACATATCGCTTATAATTAATATTTAATAAAAACAAGAAGAAATGTTGTTGTTTTGTTGTTAACTTACCGGTATATTAGAATTTGTTATTTTTTATGTGTTTGTTGCGTTGTGTATTTGCGTGATGGAGTCATGATTGTAACTTTGAGGACAAGTATTTTACGATGTATTTACGTTTTTAATGTAAGCTGAATATAGCCATACCTGTATTAAGTGTTTTAATATTCTTTGAAAGTGAAAGTTTATTGAAATTAAAAATCGTGGGTAAGAAACATCGTACGAGACTAGAAGTTCTGTCGGCATACAAATCCAACATCAAAGACATTTTTTCAGGAAGTGACGTTATCAATGAATTTCATTGGTCTGTGATTGGATGAGAAACTTGTGGAATCCCTTCTGATTCAATGCATGTCAACTATGGGAATTCCCGATCCTCTGATACTTTCATTTGTCTAAAAACGGAAAGATGGACATTACGATGTATTTATTGTTTTTCCTAAGATTAAAATTGTTTGAAATGTGAGTTAAAACAATGTATTTGTAAACTATTGTGTTCTGTGAGTGGTAACATTGATTTTTAAAGAAAAGCTATATTGATCACGGCGAACCCCATTCATACATGTCCTTGTTCTTAATCGTACAAAATGTGGAATTTATTGACTGAAAAATATTCTTGACTATAATTAATTATAAAAATTTTGACCGTAGACAGTGACAGAAGATGAAGTGGGGTAACGGTGAACCTCAGATGGTGGGAACTACTGACAAAAATCACGCGATTTGCTTACAAAAAATGGCGTCCTTCGATGTGTATTACACATTGGATCATGATTATTGGTCAACAAACACTTCAAAAAACGACTTTTTTGTGAAATAAACAACACAAAAGGTAATTTCAACATGAACTTTATTTGAAAATTGATACTACAGATGATATTCATGTGCGTATCGTCGTTGATAGTGTCTTGCATTACCGGGAGGGCAGCGAGACACATTATCGGCTCCTAAATATCGGACAACTCTAAATATTCGGACACCCCCATTTTTCCAAGTGTATAATTTTCATATTTCCTCTAAATTCCCGGACACTTGAAAATGAAATTATTAAAATTCGTCCGAATACATAGAAGGATTACGGTAATATCAAACATTTATTATCAATCAATCATCAGGCAGTGAATATATCACCTGCTTTTTGGGAGCATCACAAGTACTTGCCTTGAAAAAACTATCAATACACATTGACAGCCGCTTCCCAGCCATGATTACTGTTTGATTCGGCACACTTTTGACATTTTGTATATATACATATAGAAAGAATCCGTCTTTTTAAGTCATGAAGAGTTCCAGAAACACTTTGTCAATATGTAAAACACAAATAGAAAAACGGAAACTGCCATGATCAAGAATTTTGAACTTCCAAAATAGCAGTCGCCAAATTAGCGACTTATGAATAAACTTGGTTGCCAATGGAAAAATTTGGTCGCATGGTGCCTAATTGAGTTACAACTTTGACCCCCGATGAATCTCAGCAAGTCTTTTAGATGAGACTAAAAAACTCAATGTCCCTTGTCTCGGTGCACACTAAAGGCATCTCTGTAGACTTCGAAAAAAGTAGGCCACCTATCATATTATACCGGTAAGACAGGATTCTGAGGACTCAAAGGTGAAAATATTTTTGTTAATTAACTTTATTATTTCATTTAATAATGTTTAAGTTGAATGTTAAATAAAAATAATAATATGCTGGTATACCCAACTGAACTCCCTCTTTATTGTCTCAAAATTCACACATCTCTGGGTTTATAGAGAAGTTTGTGGTTTTTGTTTTTCTTTAATTTTTGTTTTTCTTTAATTGGTAAACAATATTTTTATTACTGTATTTGTATGTGAATTAAACTCAATATTTTGAAATATATATACATGTAGGGTAGATCTTTTATTTTACTGCTTTCATCATTGTTATTAATGTTGATGGAAATGTTTAGGTTTTAGCTCAACTGGCCAAAAACTCATGTAAGGTTATTGACATTGCTCAGGAATTTTTTGTTTTTGTCAAAATTGAGAACTTCTATATTGTCCCAAAAAATTGACACATCCAGGAATTTTTAGTTTTTGTCAAAATTGAAAACTTGAAATCCATGCATTATACACACCTATCTTGGGTCACATTTCTTTCTATGTTGTTCCAAAAAGTTGACACATCCAGGAATTTTTTAGCTTTTGTTGAAATTGAAAATTTGAAATCCATGCATTATACACACCTATTTTAGGTCACATTTCCTTCTATATTGTCTCAAAAAATTGACACATCTTTGATTTTACAAGAAATTAGGGACTTTTTTTTTCTTTTTTGTTGATCGAAATTTTTAATTACTGTGTTTTCATATATATTATGCTCAAAATTTAGAAATATATGTGTAATATTGTAGATTATATATTTTACAGTACTTAACTTGGTTCATAATGTTGATTGAAAATTTGAAAATTTTAGATTTAGCTCACCTTACCAAAAAACCATGTGAAAATAATGACGTAGCACAAGAATTTTTAGTTTTTTTTTCAGAATTAAGAATTTGAAATCCAAGCATTACATCACCTGTATTAGATTCACATTTTCTTCTTTCTTGTCTCAAAAAATTGACAAATCTTCAATTTTACAGGAAGATTAGTGGTTTTTTTCATTTGTAAACAATATTTTTTTAATTATATGTATACATGTATATTATAGAGCATGTATGTTACAGATTTGATTATAACTATTGTTGAGGTTAGGACAGTGTCAAGTGTGTGTCTGAGTTATGCCCCTTGGGATATACAATGAACAATATTTTTTAAATCAGGGATTTTGTTACATTTAAAAAAAAACTACCTTCTGCTGTTTAAATTAGGAAAATTTCTGAAATACAGCAGACTGCAGTATGACATTCTACAACAGCTTATGATCCTTAATACAAAGATGTTAAATTGTTACAAAATCTGAAATTCACTACTGGATTTGCTAGTATATCACTGTTGTTTTGAATTTTATTGGTCAAATTGGGAAATTTTAGTAATTTTTCCCCAACGGTAAACGACCTTTATTTGGTTGTAATTTTTGGCAAACAAAATCACTGGAAATATATTTTTTTGTGAGAATTTGGAATCCCAATATACTACAACTTATCTAAGCTCCCTTTATATTTTCTCAAAATTGACAAATGTTGGGTTATTCAGAGCAATTAGTGCTGTTGTTTATTTTGTTGTTGTTGTTTGTTTTTATTGTTGAACAATAAATTTATGTGTATTTTTCTTAATATTTTGAATTATATATATACATGTATATATTTTAGAGCGTGTATTTTACAGATTTTATTGTTATTCATGATGTTATTACAATGTTAATTTTTTGTACGAGTTATGTCCCTTGGAAAGATGATGAACAATACTTTTGAAATACATTTTTCAGAATGGAGAATTCAATATCAAAGCATAATAATAAAGTTTCACATTTCCTTCAATATTGGCTCAGAATTGACAAATCTCTGGTTTTACAGAGAAATTAGTGTGTTTTAGTCTTTGGTTTTATTGTTAAACAAATATATTATTATTGCTGTATGTTTTACAGCTTTTAAATTTATTATTGATGTTAGTACAATGTTAAGTTTGTGTCCGAGTTTTGTCCCTTGGAAATACAATAAACAATATTTTTTAAATATTTTGTCAGAATTGAGAATTTGAAATTCAAGCATAATATATATTCTGCTTAGCTTCATATTTTCTTCTATATTGTCTCAAAATTGAATTATTTTACAGGGAAATTAGTGGTTTTTGTATTTGTACCTTGGAAATACAATGAACAATATTTTTTAAATATGTTTTTGTCAGAATTGATAATTAGAAATTCAAGCATAATAAATATTCTGCTTAGCTTCATATTTTCTTCTATATTGTCTCAACATTTGATTAATTTACAGGGATATGAGTGATTTTTGTAGCTGTTTTGTTTTTGTTTTTAATGTTGAAACTATATTTTTATGTGTATTATTCTTAATATTTTGAAATATATTTACATGTATATACGTGTTGCCTGAGAATTTGAACAATATTATAAATACGGGAGAGAATACTAAGTAAAGCTTAACTGACATCATGTGGATTTGTTTTTTAAGATTTAACCCAAAAAGCCATGTGAACATAATGACATAACACATGGAAGTTTTTGTCAGAATTGAGAATTTGATCCAAGCATTATATCTTAGCTACCCATTTCACTCAATATTGTCTGAAAATTGCTTTTATTAACTTTTTTATCTGAGAAGTGTCCTTTGGAAATGCAATGAACCGTTTTTTAAAATTGAGAATTTGAAGACACCTGTCTTAGAGTCACAATTCCCTCTATGTTGATGAATCTTCGGATAAACAGAGAGATTAGTGTTTCCATTTTTGTTTTATTGTTAAATAATATTTCTTATGTGTATTGTACTCAAAATTTGAAAATATACATGCATGTTTATATTGTAGTAGTTTTTGCATTTCTTTTATTGTTAAACAATATTTTTATTATTGAATTTTTATGTCCATTATTCTCAAAATTTTGCAATATACAGGCATGTATATATTGTGGATCTTATATTTTCATGGTTCATAATGTTGATGAAATTTTTATGTTTTAGCTCACCTGGCCAAAAGACAGATGGTCTTAATGACATATTACAGGGATTTTAATTTTTGTCAAAATTGAGAATTTGAAATCCATGTATACATAATATATACGTTCGCATTTCCTTCTATATTGTCTCAAAATTTAACAAATCTTTGGTTTTACAGATAATTTTTTGTTTTTGTTTTTGTTGTTAAACAACATTTTTATTACTGTTTTTTATGCATATGATTCTTATATATATTAATAAATATTCATATATATTTTAAAATATATATACATGTATATATTGTAGAATCATGTATTTTACAGTTTTTATTATAATTAATGATATTTGGTGCAATGTTAATTTTTTTTCCGAGTTATGTCCCTTGGAAATGCATATTACATTTATGTACAATGGATAGACAAACACATTTATCTGTTTGATTGACCTTTCATTAGGAATACTCACACAGGAGGGTTCAACAAATACACAGGTAGTGTAAGAATTCTTAGTTAATAAATAAACAATGCACAAGTTTTAACTCTGAAATTATATAAACACTTGTATCCGCTATCCATAATTGTTACATTATGATTTGATTTTACTCCGTTGTTTTGATTGATTAAACATGCACAACACCGTTTTTCATCATACTGCACTCTGGAACACGATAAATCACAATATTGCACTAACCCAATCAAATCCATCGTTTGAAACTTAAAAAACTTAAGAATTGAATTGTGCCATATAATGAAGACACTGACACCAGTATGTCATTAGTTGCCGTGACTCTGCTCGGGTAATGTGATGGCGGCCAGTGTCAGAACATAAAAGGCAAAAGAGAATTATTTGTAAGATAACACTTGTCTTCTCATTTTAAAATAGTTTACATGTAATAGAACAATTTCAGTGAGTGCAATATGATGTTTTATCGGCAAAAAAAAAGTAATAGTGACCTCGTACTGCATCTGCAAATATTACTTTTCTTTGCCGATAAAACATCATATCACACTCACTGAAATGCTATAATTGTATAATGTACTCATCCATGATAAATATTTCATTAAAGGTCAGACAGACAAGTTGATGTTGTTTGCCTATATATATATATATATATATATATATATATATATATATATATATATATATATATACTATCATATTACTGTGTAATATTTATGTAATTTACATAGACCTCACAAATGTTGGTGAACAAATTTTGAAATATATAGGTATTTTAAAATATTTGTTACGGTTATCTTAAGTTATGATATCCCTTAAGAAATTGGAACTTATGATTTTTTGTGCTTTTGAAAGTTTGTTACTGAAGGTTGGGGTACTCTGGTTTCCTCCACCATCGTGTAATGACATCATATTGTAGATGGTGTTACTTGTGTGTATTTCCAACGATTTGACATTCTTATAAAGAGGGAAAAAATTCTGAGATTAGTAAATAGAATTTTAATATTGAATTTATTTAACAAGTTGAATAGATGTTTATGCAACGCACAAAAGGCTTGCTGCATTAAGATTAATTCAACTAATTACAAAAGATAATGAATGTAACATATAAGTTCTACTATGTATTATGGTCCAAGGGAAAAAGCAATTGCTTAGAAAATGTGCCATAGAAGATACCAGTTATTATGTATGTGCCATACTGTTAAACATTTTCCTTGTGTCTCAATTTCTGTTGTTTTTATCAATAACCGGAAATACAAGTTTACATGTCAAAGTTTGTTCTGAACATATATTACTTTCATGTCTGATTTTCTGCTAGTCTCAAATTATCAGTGTTTTCTATCATAAGACCTTCGTGTCATATTGTATTGAATCTCAGCTAGTGTCACATGACCATAGTTTTTTTTCTATAAATAGACCTTGTCGTCACATTGAATTGAATCTCAACTAATGTCACATGGTCAAAACGTGTTTTGAATCTCAACTAATGCCGTATGACCAAAAGTTTTTTCCTACAAGACCTTAAGATTACATAGAATGTTTCTCTATTTTCACAATTACTCCACTCCACTTTGTAAAGTGTGTAGTTTAGTAAAAATCATAAACAGTAAAAGAATTTCATTCGTTTTGTGCATGTTTTTAGGAGTTTTACCACTCGGACCAGTTTTCACTACTAGTACAGTGAAACCCCAAATCATTGCCACCATTTGTTCCGTCAAATTTTGGCCTTATAAAGGGACATGGCAATAAATTGAGGGAAGAGGATAAAGAAAAACATAAACAAAATGGATTTTTTGACTACAAAATAGTGTGGCGATAAGCGAGATGGCAAAGTTATCGAGGGGCATTATAGCGAAGTTTAACTGTACTTATATGTATGTTAATCCTCAAATTTCTCTAAATAATACCTGTTTATTGGTGTTTTATACTAGAATGTCATTCAATATTACATGTAAGAACATCTGTATAATGGTTGAAGGATAACACTTGCTCAAAATGTGCCTTAGAAGATGTGCCATACTTTTAAATCATTAATTATTCTGGTGTTTTAATTTCTGTTGTTTTTGTTTATACCCTGACTTTAAATGTCAACAAAATTATGGAGAAGATTAAAGTTATGTTTTCAACAAGAAGACATTCAGGTCATATTAAATAAATTTCAACTAGTGTCACATGACCAAAGTTCTTTTTTTCGTTAAATATACCTTCAGGTCACATTGAATTGAATCTGCTAATGTCACATGATCAAAACTTGTTTTAAATCTCAACTAGTGCCACATGACCAAAGGTTTCTTTCCTACAAAACCTTCGGGTAACATTCAATTATTTTTTCTCAAGTTTCACAATTACTCCACTTCACTTTGTCAAGTGTGTAGTTAAGAAAATAATCAGACATATTTTCATTGTGTAAGAATCTCATTTTTTATGGATGTTTGGGGAGTTCTATCACGCTGACTACAGTTTTCACAGTTGTTGATTGAACTACTATAACTTTCTACTATAACTTACGTATTTGTTAATGCTCATTTTTCTCTAAATTTTATGTGCTTTTGGTGCATTAATATTACAGTTTTTATATAAATACCCTATATTTTTTTATTATAGAATCTCGTTATTGTTTAATAATTTTTTTCAATTTTACTTCATGTTTTTATTCAGTATTTTGTGATGCCATGAGTATTTTAGTATTATGAAACAATATCCAATTCTTCCATTTTGCAATAAGAAAAAAAAGAATTCCTATATAAAAACTTGAATTGTATTTATAACTTAAATATTTGTTCATTTTTTCCCCATTATCAAAAGTTTTTACAATAAAATATAAAACTTCATTTGTAAATATTGGATATACAGTATAAAAACAACAACTGACCAGTGAAGACACAGATTGTTATTGACAGGGTTGAATGTATTTTAATGGTGCATTTATTTGAATTTTGTTATGATTTAGATTTTGTTACAAAAATCATATATTCTTTATATACATGTATTATAATATATTTTGTTAGTGCATTATAACCAGGTCTGTAAGTCTCATTTAAAATCTATGGTTTTAATTCTAGAATATGAAAGTATTCCTCGCAATACTCTGCTATCAATACACTATGTTAATTCTAGAAGGGGACCATGGGGCCATTGATCCAAAGTTTGCCAAAACACCCCGTTGTGAAGAACTTAGTAGGCCATATTTAATATTGCATGAAA
The DNA here is from genome assembly GCA_021292105.1 of Anadara kagoshimensis. Lineage (NCBI taxonomy): Eukaryota > Metazoa > Mollusca > Bivalvia > Arcoida > Arcidae > Anadara > Anadara kagoshimensis. The sequence goes on along the minus strand of CM037869.1, from coordinate 53,375,715 downwards.
ACAAAAAATATGTTACAGTGCTTAAGAGTAAATTTTTGAAAATTGCCCCTCTAAAAATCCTAGAATGAACAGTGACTTATTATATGATGTTTTAAACTATTTATTACCGACTATAAATCTTCACAACATAATTCTTGGTTGTTTTTCAACTAAATTGGTGCTTTTATTTTGAAAACATTTTTTACAACACTTTTATATTTTTCCTCAAAGTTTAAAAAAAATCCAAGAATTTTTTCAAGAAAAACAACTTCTTTGCATATATTTAAATCATTAAGTCACGTAAGCGCTTTTGAATACTGCAAAAGCTTCAATATTTCAATTTTACAAATGAAATTTGATATGATTATAATAAAAAATCCAATGGAAAAATGAAAACCGTTATAGTGGATAGCATTGTTATATGATACTGTAAGCATAATTTTCGCAGTGTACAAATTTTCGCTTATTTTCACGGTTGTTTGATTTGGGTGAAAATTAATACAAGGCAAAAATGATATTATGCATAATGTGTTATAGTGGTCATTTAAAAACACGAAAATTTTACTATGCGGATATGTCTAAAATTTAAATACCTCGAAAATAAATACATGCGAAATTAAATACATTTACAGTATCAAATGATAAATCACTGGAATTTATGAGGTGACATTTTACCATTTAATGAGTATTTTGTAATATCGCAAATATTTTGATATTAACAAAATATAAATTCTATTTAGTAGTACCACTAAATTTATTTTTTGATTGAAAAAAATCATACCAGCCCGTGTCTAAATCAAAATTCCAAAAGAAAAATAAAAGCTTTGAAAACTGGGAAATTAATTTAACATGTGAACTTTTTCGAGAGAAGTGAGATCGGATGCTGTGGAAAAAAAAATCAAAAATGAGATTTTAAAAATTTGAAAAAATGGAACTATGGAAAGTCAAATATCCAAATTAATTTTGGAAATCATAGTTATTAACAATATTGAGATTATGAAATAGTGAATTCACAAAACACTCAAATAACTGAATAAATTGTAAAACAACTCTTCATGTAGAATCCAACTAGTCACACGATGAAACTTGCAGACCATATAGAATTAAATTGTTTGTGATATAAAATAAAACAATTTCATATAAATGGTTCTTGTTTTAGAATTATTGTGTGTACAATTACGGAACACATTGCTATTCAAAATAAAAGATTTTTTCTTGCAGCAACACAATTATGGCCACCTATTTGAATCCAGAAAATGATCATGTGAGCTATTGTTTTCGCATGGTGTGTGCGTGTTTTGTCAACACTCATTTTCAACTTCCCAGTTTTGAATTAAACTCAGTCTGGGAGGACACATCTAGTTTTAGAGCTATTTAAAGTAAGTGGCTAAATTTAAGGTCACTGGGTCACAGTGGCTCAAATAAAAACAAACACGTACCGCTCCATGTTCAAAATACTATAAGAAAAAAAATTGGCATATGAATATCTACCGAGGAAGCGAGGCCATCCGGAAGGATTAGCACTTCTTGTCTAGCTAGCTACATCTGCCATATGTTGGAAATAACATAACAACGGGCTATACCACGTCAATTTTATCCAGGATAATTTTGGCCATAGGGACATCGATACTGTGATGACAGCCACATAACTTCTTGAGGGTCTTGATAAGCCCAGGTTTTAATCAATAATTTATTTGTAAACAGCTTGCTTGCTTTGTTATACATGTATACAGTTAACGTAGTGGGAACAAGTTTTACCATAGTGTATTAATTGTAAAACAAATATACCATAAACAGGAGAAGCAAGTGCATTGCTGCATCAAAAGGGAAAAGGGAGATGACCAAGAGAAATTGAAGTGCTCACGTTTGTCGTACAGTTTCAAATGTAGCCTTTTCGTGGGTGTCATAATCAAAAACAAACATACTAATCCATGTCCGAATCACAATCCTGAAGCAAAGTAAAAACTTTGGAACTGACAAGTTAGGTTAGACACGCGAACTTCCACCAGGGAAGTGAGGCCGGGTGCTCCGGAAGGGTAAGCACCTCCTGTATAGCTAGCTACACACGCCACGTGTTAAATCAAAATTGTGTGAAAGGAACGTGGAACTATGAGACGTCAAATATATCCAGGGCAATCCTGGACAGAGAAACATCACACTTATCAACAATACTGTGAATTGATGCGCAAATACGAAGCAAAATCTTTAGAATAAGTCATATAATCTATTTCAAGCTCACTAGGCTAGATGACATTCATATTACGGGTGTTGCCAGATAAACAGGAGGTTCATACATTCCGGAGCACTTGACCTCACTTCCTTGGTAGAAGGTTTTAACTAAATTTGCAAGTTTTCAAATATTTACTTTAGGTTTTTTTAATTATGATTTCAACATTGGCTGGTATGTTTGGTAATTTTCTATAAATCTAAAAAATATGAAACTGGCAAATTATTTAAAACTTGTCCCCCAGAAAAATGAGCCCGGGTGGTTCGGAGGAGAGCACAGCAAGTTTAGCTAGCTACACCTGCCACGATAGAAGGTGAAACAAATTGAAACCATAATTTTACAATTTTGGTCCAAGCTCTACTGATGAGGACTTGTATTCCGAAACGGGCGCCTCAGTCAAGTGTTGTATAATCAAAAACAAACATACCAATCCATGTCCGAATCACAATCCAAAAGCAAAGTATAAAACTTTGGAACTGACAAGTTAGGTTAGACACGCGAATTTCAACCAGGGAAGTGAGGGCGGGTGTACCGGAAGGGTAAGCACCTCCTAGTAACACCCGCCACGTGTGTAATAACATGCAAAAACATATGGAATAAGTAAGTATAATTTCATATCTTTTATTCGTAAAATTATATAATAAATACACCTTTTATTGTTAAAATTAATGACTTTACATAAAAATATTGCTAAAATATGATATATGGAATGTACAACAGTTTGATCACAGTATGCATACACAGGTAAAACCTGTTTTAGGTTCCTTAAAAGATAGCTGATGTTTCTCGGTTATAAATAATTAACCATTAACTAATAATCAAACACAAATATACTAATCCATGTCCAAATCACAATCCAGAAGCAAAGTAAAAACTTTGGAACTGACAGCTAGGTTAGACACGTAAACTTCCACCAGGGAAGTGAGGCCGGGTGCTCCGGAAGGGCAAGCACCTCCTGTTTAGCTAGCTACACCCGCCACGCGTGAAATCAAAATTATGTGAAAGGAACATGGAACTATGAGATGTCAAATATATCCAGAGCAATCCTGGACACAGAGACATCAAACTTATCAACAAAACTGTGATGACGACCATAAAACGTTTAACCTATAACATAGATAGTTTGTCACGTAAATGTGTAAATGAAGATATTTATCTCAAAAATCAAGATTCGTAAAAATAAAGAAATATTGCTAATAATGAAAAATGTAAATAGAATAAATTAAATTCACCCTCGTCGAGATTAGAATCCCCATCCGTTAGAAACTAATCGCCTAACATAAATGAACTGGCGAACTCGTAGTTTGAGCAACATGTACCCGACAAAACACAACTGAAATCAGTTAAGCGCCAGGTAAATCATTACCCGGAAGTGAAACAGGGCTCGCTGTGAGTCATTTTATTACTTTTTTGTTTTTTTTAAGTAGTTACAGAAAATATTGAATCTCGTAAAAATATTCAACAAAGCTCCGAGTACTACTACGAAAATATGTCAATATTCTATTGTCATGGAAGCCCTGGTACAACCTTCCTCGTACTTTATATTCACAAACATAAGACCTTATTATTTTAACCAAAATTCGTTATAAGAAGGTAAACAAAAACAAGAATACCGGACTACGTCCAAGTAACAATATCAAAACCAAAGCGAAAACTTCAAAAAATGACAAATTAAGTTACGCAGTTAAACTTCAAAAAGGGAAGCTAGGTCAGGTGCTCAGGAAGGGTAAGCACTTCCTGTCTAGCAAGCTCTGCCTTTCACTTGTGAAATCAAAATTAAGAAAGAATTGACAATGGCACATCTAAGGGAGCCAAGTATATCCAAGATAATTTTGGACACAGGGACGTCATACTTACAAATATCGTGATGATGGCTATATCGGTTAATCCGGTCCACAAATTGTATTTCAGATCTATCTAATTGAAAAATTTATTGCAATTTTCAAAAAAGTGATTCAAATTACTATTTTTAGAAATGAACGTTTCGAAAAATTACTATTGCAAAAAAAAAAAAAAAAAATTAAAAAGAAATGGACAGTTTTGTGAATAGTACAGTGCTGTAGGTTATCTGCTACTAATTGCAACAAGCTTTTTTATTTGTTTTAATTCGTTTAAACCGTTTTGAATTCGAAGAGACCGCTGAAATTTGTTGCCCCATCGTCGCCTTGGCCAAATATAACACATTGTTGTCCTATTTCTGGAGTAACTATAGCAAATTCCCATCTATCAGAATCCGGTTTTTTGATTTTCTTGCCACCCGCCAACACTTTTGTCAACCGTCGTGATGTGAATATGAAGGTAGTTTCGGCATTAGCTGGAATATCTCTCATCATTGGTTCAACAAGTTGCACTTGGAATGTTTGTGCATATCCATATATGGACGGATATGGATAACATGGCTGTACAGGTTTTCTGCATTCAAGAAGCAAATTCATAACGGGTTCATAAGAAGCGTCTTTATTACCATCTAAATTTTTTGCAAAAATCAACAGTTTATAATATCCTACTTCCGGTAGCCTGACTTTTACAACAACTGATTCGCGTGCGGATTGGAGCATCACAAAACTCTTGATATCTTTGATAGTTTTCTCTGCATGTTTCAAATCCAGAATGACAAACGGATCCCTGATAGTTGGCAGCTTAATTTCAAAGTCTCCATTATTAACGAGATAATGATACTGTGATCCTGCACTTTCCGCGAAGCCGAATTTTGTTATGTCTTTTGCAGCACCCCAAAATCCATACAACTCTGGGTATGGTTGTAAATCACTTTCTACCTTAGCACATTTGATTGTGAAAAAAGCTAGGTAATGCTGTTCTTTTTCCTCAGATTTACCCCCTGTAATTTTCAGGGTAAATGTTGATTCAGATGGCGGTTTTACCGTTACAGTAAATTGATTTTGACCTGTTGCCTCTGCTATGACATATTGGCTACAGTTGGTTCCATCGTCCTTTACAAGCTCAGCATTGAATTTGCCCATCGATCCATTAGTTGCGGAAACTGTCATTTGTAGCTTCTCTTTCACATTGATTATTGCATCACAATGAGAATATTGAATTCCATATTCTGAAGACTTTACAAAAACTTTTGCACGTTTGTTGAAAGTTTCTAAATCAAACGGTTTCTGTAACAGCTGCCATTGCTGACTTGATTTCATGTCGTTGTCCATATATGGAAAATGATCATTGATAAAATGTTCGGGCTCAGTCAAAAACCAAAAATCAGTATTCTTTCTTGCAAACTTTCCAGCTTCGTTTACATTACCACTGCCCCATGTACACTCGACAAAATACCAATTTCCTGATAAAAACACTACATTCCACGCGTGATTTGTTTTATCCTGCAAGGAGAAGCTCTTTTCGGGTGTGTATCCGTATCCTTTAGCAAATCCCCTGAATTATACGACAATTAACACCCGCATGTCTGCAATATATGATAAATTTAAAATAAAAAACACAAACATACTAATCCATGTCTAAATCATAGTCCTAACGAAGAGTGGAAACTTTGAAAAATGGAAAATTCAGTAGAAGACGCGAACTTCTACCAGGGAGACCAGTAGCTCCGGAAGTGTAAGAACCTTCTGTAAATTGTTAATGTAATTATAACATATATGGGGGCTTACTGTCCGCTTATCAGAATTAACCAAAAACATGTTCAAATCACAATCCTAAAAGCAAAGTAAAAACCTGTAAAGTGGAATCTGACAAATTAATTAAATCACAAATTTTCACCAGGAAAAAATTAGGCCAGATGTTCCGGAAGAATACTATCAATGTGTTACTTTGCTTCACCTGCCACCACATGTAAAATGAATACTATGAATAAAAGGGAAATGTAACTATGAGACGTAAAAAATATCCAAGATAATTTTGGATACAGAGACATTATGCTTTTCAACAATATTGTTATGACGGCAATGCAACTTTTTAGGGTCTTGGTAGAACTAGGATTGCAATATCGGTCATTTTATTTGTAAGCAGTCTGCTTTATTGCATAAAGTTCCAGTAGTGGAAACAAACTATACCACATGAATATTTAATAAGCCGGAGAAACAAATATATCGCTACACAGAAAAGGAAAGTTGACGATAAAAAAATTCGAAGTTTTCACATTTATTATATTGGTTCATTTAAATTTACATAATCAAGAACAAACATACTTATCCATGTCCGAATTACAATCTAGAAGCAAAGTAAAAACTTTGGAACTGACAAGTCATGTTAGACACGTGAACTTCCAGGGAAATGAGTCTGGGTGCTCCAGAAAGGTAAGCACCTTCTGTTTAGGTAGCTACACCCGCATGGAAAATGGAACTATGGGACTTTAAATATATTCAGGGCAATCCTGGACACAGAGACATCAAACTTATCAATAATACTGTGATGACGACCATAAAACCTTTTGAGGGCCTTGATAAGCCTAGGCTTGCAAAATCCCTGAGTCAACAATTCATTTGCAAGCAGAGGTATATGTCATGCAATCACTTACTTGCAAAGTGCTTCGAATAAGTTAGAATATCCGGCGCAAACAGAAGATCCCAGTCTTAAAACAGCATCTGCATCTGTCGGCTTATAATTCCCGCTAAAAAAGCCTTGCACATCGTAACTGAAAAATATAAACTGGCAATTTTAATAACAGCATGAAGAGTCAACATATTTGAACAATTTTGGCCGATCACAACTGATGAGCAAGTCTATTCCGAAACGGCCGTCTAGTGCTGCAAACTTAAAACAGATGTAGGACAATTAACATAAATCAAAACGATTCCTACTGAACAGTCTTTAGTTTTGACTGAAAACGTCAACTTAAAAATGCATATCGACACTGAAAAAAATGTTGAAACAGTTAAGTTGTCCAAACAGGAAGTCTCATTCTTCCAGAGCATCTTGTCCCACTTCCCTGGCGGTAGTTCACGTGGGTGGCTAAATTTGCCAGTTTCAACGTCTTAACTTTGCTTTGGATTTGTGATTTGGACATGGAAATGTATGTTTGTGTTTTGAAACAAACATAGTAATTCATGTCCAAATCACAGTCGCAAAGTAAAGTAAAATCTTTGAAATAGATTGTTTTAGGTTAAACTTCAAACAGGGAAGTGAGGCCCGGTGCTCCGAGAGGGTAAGTATCTATTTAGCTACCTAAGCACATCATGTGTGTAATCAAAATTGAGAATGAAGGAAACTATGCCAAATATGTCCATGGTGAATCAGCCCAATACTGACAGTTGTTATCTCAATACAGCCTAAACAAACATATCAGTAAATTAACAATTCAAACTTTGAAAACTGACAAACAAAAGTAAAACACGTGCAAGTCCATGTGTTGAACTACCTTTGCCAATTTCAAAGTTTTTAATTTGCTTTGGTATTATTATTTGGACGTGGCTTGTTTTTTATATCACTACTGCTCATGATCATCTCAGAAGTCTATGGAGCGATTTGGACATGGACAGGTATGTTTGTGTTTGATTTTGTTACCAGTATATTAATAGGATGAGAAAGCAAACGTTTCGTTGGCAATGAATTGATCTTTTAATGGTAGATTTTTTATGACACCTGTATTGTAATAATTACCTGTATGATTGCATGCGTGTAAACTTCTGTCTGATAAATCAAAGGTTTATAGAGTTCAGGCATTAAATATTGATTACGTGTAAATAATAGCACACAGGAGACCCACCAATAGAATAATAAGAAATAATGTCGATATTTTATGTGTAGTCTATATGGCAAAAACACATGGTGAAATGTAACCTATGTTACAGGAAAACTATAAAATCATGTTTTGGTGGTATTCAATTTTCGTGGTCCTAAGATAACCCGATACAATACAGTCAAACCTGCCTTTAAAGCCACCTCTATATAAGAATCGCCTGCTTATAAAGGCCAGTAGAATTGTATCCCAATTGTTCTTTATTCATATTATTTAACCTGTATATAAATGCCACCTGCCCATAAAGGCCACATTTACTGGTTCCCTTATAATTAGGTGGCACTTATAGACATGCTTGACTGTAACAGACGATGTCGATATTTCTATGTGGTCAACATGGCAAAAAACCCTTAACGTTTGTTAGTGTTTATGGATGTTTTTTCGACCCTGTCATTTTTTTTCACTTATATCCAGGTCGTTAGTTCAGCAATGATGGCAGAATCAGGATGGCCCGGAAAAAATTATCGACCTTCTGCAAGCGAACTCGCAAACTGTATCACACTAGCATCTGTCCCGAATGGGATTCGAACCAAGGCAATAACAGACACTGTGATTTGTGAGCGCAAATTTTAGTCCACTCTGCCATCGAGGGCCCGGTTTGTTGAAGTAAATAGCTTTCTTCGAACATGTATAAACTGATTCTTGTTCAAACTACGAAAAAAGTAAAGCAAAACGTTGAAAACTGGCAAATTAAGTTTAACAGGTACACATCCACCAGGGAAATGATGCCGGGTGCTCCAGAGTCCTATCTAGCTAGCTACACCCACCACGTGTGTAAATAAAATTGAGAATGTAAGGAACATAGAAGTATGCTATGCCAAAAATATCCAGGATAATTTGTAAACAGGGACATCATATTTATCAACAATGTTATGATGATATCCATTAAGCTTTTTGATAAGCCTGGGACTGCAATATCCCTACGTCAACAATTATTTGTAAGAAGCTTGCTTCGTTGTATAAAGTTCCCGGAATTAGAACAAGCTCTTCTATAAACTGTAGCCATTTTCTCTAACGGTGAGTGACTTTAAATACAATATACTAACTTTAGGGCACAGTTGGTTCTTATTTATATGCCCTTACCTAATGTTAAGCTGTATCCATTTATAGAACGCTCTAACGGTCTCTAGGTGATTTTTATCAACTTTGGGGCACAGTTGGTTCTCATTTATATACCCTTACCTAATGTTAAGCTGTATCCATTTATAGAACGCTCTAACGGTCTCTAGGTGATTTTTGGCTGGTCGACTCAGATATTTAGATAACTCTTCTACAGAAATTGTAGCCGATTTTGGTGCCTGAAATATATCAAAATACATTTTGGTCTTTCTCATTCAATATCTTAAAGTTAGAAATGTATTTGAATTTGCAAAATTTTTGCCCTAGCACTACTGATGAGGAAAATCAGGTTAAGACATAATAGTGAAAGTATAAAGGAAATACTAGGTTTCCACAAAAAAATTATTGGCTACTAAATTTCACAAAATTTGGAAAACATACTCGCCTTTATTAAAGAATTTGCTAAAAACATCTAATCCATGTCTAAATCACAATCTAAAAGCAAAGTGAAAACTTTGAAACTAGAAAATTAAGTTATCACGTGACTTTCCACCAGAGAAGTGAGACCCGGGTGGTGTAAGGGTAAGCACATCCTGTTTAGCTAAATACATACGGTTAAATTATTGCATCAAACTGTATATGTTATTTTGATGCATCCCGGGACAAGCAAATGGAACGCGCGGGATTCCATTCCAGATATCTATATGTCAACACCACTGCGGTAGTTCAGTTGGTAGAGTGCTCGCTCCGTAAGTGGGAGGTCGTGGGTAGTGACTGTTCTTTCGACAAGCACTCGGCATAACGAATTGAAATTACGGTTTTTCACGGCGGGCTTGGCACGCTAAAGAATTCTGCTGTATAATGCCATCAGCGCAACCCACATTTCTGCATTTTTGCCTATAGCTGGCGACGTCTCGATATAAGTGAAATATTCTTGACTGGGACGTTAAACACCATTACTCCATTCACGATATCTATACGTCAACCGATACATAACATGTTTGATGAAACATATCTTACAATAGAAAAATGATTTATTCCATTTACGTTCATTCCTATGGCACACTATTTCCGATACAAATTTAGTTGGTTAGTTGAATGTTGCTTAACGTCGCATCAGCAATTTTTCAGCTATTCGCGCCGATAACTATTTCCGTGTATTCATTTGAAGTGCGAGTGTGTTGTATAATCTGTCTTGTACAAGCGCGGACTCGGGGTGACTTTACCGTGCTAGCTCACAGAATCAGTATGCCGCAGACAAGCGCGTACCAATCCTCCAGTCACATTGAACTGATACCAGGTGAACCAGTAAAAGCCAACTGCAAGGAAAATTCACTTTCCCACATGTGGTTTGAGCGGGACTCGAACTCACAGCGGTGACAGTCCCTGGATTTGAAGACTGGCGTCTTATCCATTAAGCCACCGCGGCCTCTCTCTGGACTTTCGCCAAATTCTAAGTGACAACGACAAAGCTAAGCTATCGTTACAAAAATAAAACCACACACACACACACACACACACACACATATATATATATATACCTTCGCAGCGTGGTCGTCAATGGCTTTGAACATGCCCATATCAGGGATAAGGTTCTTTCTGCCTTTTTGTGACGGTTTCGCTGATGGGGTTTCGTCTTCAAAAGCTTCAATAAGTAAAGTTTCTCCAGTTTTAGACACATGTTGTATCGTTGACTTTTGCTGCGGCTTTGGTGGAACAGCAACCGGCTTTGTTTGCTGAATATTGTTGGAATTAAGGTCGGATTGGTAGTTATAGTAACCATTTTGTTTTGATCGGTTGTCAAGATTTTTCTGATTTTTATAACTAGTAATGGCGGCTTTCTCTGCCTGTAGGAAGAAATCTTCGTCGTCGTCATCGAGTTCTGTAATTTGGGTGTCCTGTGTAGCTTTGCTCGATGCCGGAGTGTTGGAAACCGGTTTATGCTCGCTTGAGCTTCCACAGCCCATTTTTCACCGAGTTTCTGAAAAATGCAGAAGTGTATACAATTTAAATAATGATACAAAAGTCAAAAGTAAAGCCTAACGGGTAAATGACTTATAATTAGAGAATATGGTAATTCTATGGTGTTGGGGGGGGGGGGGGGGGAGGGTGTGTTTCACTTGTGGCAGTCACTATTTTATACATATTTATAACGATGTGTTTTAAAAACGGTTTTACTTAATATTATCGTTTAACACAAATGTACTTTTAATTAGTTCTTATGGTAACTCGATATATACACTTGAATTACAGTACAGACCTGTCGAAAGTTTAACACTGAGTTAACGAAAAAGGAGTCAAAGCCAAGCTGCCAAGTGGCGGAGATACATAGCATCTCCCGACAAGCTTTAGAGACAAAGCTAACTAGGAGCCTAAGATAAACATGTCTTATAGTTAGCTTTGTGTTTATCTTTCGACAGGACTGTACTGTAATACATGTATGCCTGTATTGCATATATGCCGGAACTCATCTGTGAAAGAAGGTAATAAATTTTAAGTGTACCGATTGTACTTAAACCGTATAGACAATAAGATTGATTCGTTTAATTGTTCTACATCAATTATGAATGATTTAAATCAATGCAGAAGGGTTCATTGAACATTTCGACCCGTATTTTACCCATTGTGGATCAAGCATAAATTATATTACATAAATACAGTCAGACTATCTGTAAAGGCCACCCAATGGAACCTGTAAAAGTGGACTTTATGAACAGGTTACCCTTATATACAGGTTCAAATATAACATGAATTAAATGGAATAAGGGTAAAATTTTACTAGACTTTATAAGCAGGTGGTCCTCATATACTGGCCTTTAAGGTCTTTAATACAGGTTTGATTGTATAACATATGTTGATATACTTTTTATCGACAAAATGTATTTTCATGTAGCGTCTCGTAGGTCATACGTGGTCAAATAGATTGTTTTAAAATCAAAAATATAAAATAACGTTTGTATATAAATATTGAGTTTTATATGCGACACTGATATCCGGCAAGTTAACTAACAAACTATAGGGAGGGATTCGAACCTAATTCTGGGTCATCTTAAACTAAGAAATTGAATTTTATCCATGCATGATTAATTTAATTTATTGAAAGGGGTTTAAAATGTCACTGTGATTGAATAAAGACCAAAATGACCAATATTATACATGTAAAATTTTGCGCAATAAAATGAACACGCAATATTTGATATGAGGTCAAGCAGTCGGTGGGATCTAAAAACATCATTCTTAAGTACAGACCTGTCGAAAGTTTAACAATAAATTACGCTTTAATACCGAATAATCAGCTCATCGCAGTCACTTTTTAGCTGTATCACGACAGTTTTTCGGCAGCTACTGTCTACTGGCAAATTTGAAATTGGAATCATTTTGTTTTCACGTCATGGTATTCAGAAAGATAAGGTGTCATTTTGAAGATCATTCTCAGCTCATTGCATCTATATTTATCCCCCCCCCCCGCAAACAAAATTGGAGGGGGTATATAGGAATCACCCTATCTGTCCCTCCCAATATCGTGTCTGTTCCATATCTTCCATGTCTATGGATGGATTTTTATCAAACTTGGAGCAAATGTAAACCAACATGACTCGACGTGTCGCATAATTCAGAGTTCTGGGTCAGGAGGTCCATGTTGGGGACAGGGTATTTGGCTCTCAAGAGACAGTTCTAGCATAATTTTGTTGAAATTTGTCAAAATTTGACAGATTTAAGTTAGGGAATGATTGTGAAAACCGGACCACCGGTCGAAATACAGTGTATATATATTAAACGATATACTAATACATGTTTTTTATAAGTGCGTTAATAGAATCGGAGTGCTCTGCCTACCTAAGGACGTAATACCATCCAATAGTCAGACAAAGGGGGCACAACAGCATCAGTTTTATCCCAATCAGCTGCAACACCGACACCTACAAGTATAGCTTTTTCCCTCGCACCAACCCCAAGTGGAACATGCTACCAGAGAAGGTTGTCACACAGGCAACTGTGGAGTCATTCACAATTCCAGTGCAGGGTAGAGGGAAGTGGCAACTAGTGTAAATAGTTTTAACCTGTTTTGAAAAGTCCTTGTGAGAAGCCACGTCACACAAGTACTTCTGCGAGTTGATGCTAATAAGCCCTTCACAGTATTTCAGTACATGTAAATGTAAACGAGAGGCTATAGGTGAGCTACCGATATGGCACTAAATTCGTAATTTGTTAGCTTATTCGTGTTAAACTTTAGACAGGCCTGTACTGTAAGGTCAAGTTTGACCAGGCACCATAAAAAAAACGCCGGTCATTCTTAACACACCTATCTTTGTGACATAAGAGTGTTTAAGATTAATTTTTTAATTCTCTTGTTCTTGTGTAACGCGTTTAATCTTACAATAAATCTGATATTGAAATAAATCCAGACGGATTTTCGACAAGATATTTAAAATTCATTCTTATAGTACACGGAGCGGAACGATTAATATAAAACATTACCACCGTATTTAAAAAAAAAACATTCTTAGAACTTTGTTATGTGTTACTTTTGAATTTTGTCATATACCATTTTTTTAATGTATTTTAAGATTAAATTTTAAAAAAAAATGGTATATGACAACTTGGTTAAATTTAATGTAAACCATTATCAATATGTTATTATCAATCGAATTTCAAACTTCCGTCCAGCTCACTTATTTTTTAATTTGAAATCCCAATAATTCTATTAATTTTACTCTAAGCTTATTACATCTATAATATTCTAAATTTTCAAAACTTTTGATTTGTAGTAGCATACAATATTGTCAAACAAGCATTCTGAGAGTATTGCAAAACAATACATAGATCAAAGGGCCATAACTCCGGTAAAAATTAGCAGATGGAAACGAAACGTAAACTTGATCTGTAACTCATCATGGTAGACTCATATACCAAAAATCAGTTCATTATCCAAAAGCATTTAGAAAAAAAGAGCGGAAAACTGGAATTTCAGTGAATTTTCAAAGTTCAAAGGGCCATAACTCATGTAAAAATTTGCAGACCAGAATGAAACGCTAACTTGATCTGCAACTCATCATGGTAGACTCACATACCAAAAAGCAGTTCATTATCTAAAAGATTTTAGAAAATAAGTGTGGAAAACTAAGGCGTGACAGACGGACGGACAGACAGACAGACAGAGCGCAAACCTAAAGTCCCCTTCGGCTTTCGCCGGTAGGGGACTAATAAGTTAAGGAAAATCTTAGTTGAAAAAAATGATTGTGAAGGCGGGATCTGATCTAATAAAAATATTCTTAACAGTAATACATGTATTTGCGATCGAATGTTCCGTAGGCTACAAAGTATTTGCATAGATCAAGCTAGTTTCATAAACATTTTTGTAATGCCGGTCGCGTTCATAAATTCTATATTACATGAACCGACTTATGTAACATACAATACATATTCTTAATAGCTGTATTTGCGATTGTGACGAGGCCTATAACATTTATAAACTAGAATAACTGTGAGCCACAAGCTCACAAAAAATACCCCCGCTCCCAAAAATCCATCGGATCAAATTTTTGAAATAGGAGGTGCAAATCTACATTATATCACAAAGATTTTGTGAAAGTTTAATGAAAATCCATTGAAGGGTTTAGGAGGAGTTGCGTATAAGAGATAGGTACCCTAAGGTGTAACGGAAGGACGGACGGACATACGGGTGGACACCCCTATCACTATATACCCCCACACACACATTTTAAGCGAGGGGTATAAAAAGAGGCACATGGGCCTTAACGCTCATCTGAGGCTAAGTACATATCTCATGAAGAGGTTAAATGGTCAATGACATTAATTAAAGAAAATGTCCAAATTTTCAACAGTAAGGGCCCATTATATGCAAAGATTTTTGCAAATTAATTATAAATTGTCCTAAGAATGCAACAATAACATATCTAATGTCTAGCTACAATATATTATTTGTAAACAGCAAAAAAAGTAAAAACAACTGTGAACCCATGACCTTCATCTATATATTAAAATGATTTTAAGTCAATACCTACAATATTCCAATATACATGCCTATACAAAAAGTTCATAGTTTTTTAAGATAATTGTCAATTTAAGTATTCATTTGCCTCTATACCCTTGACCTTTGAACCTATGACCTTCATCTATATATCAAAATGATCGTTAGGTCAATACCTACAATGAACCCATGACCTTCATCTATATATCAAAATAATTTTAAGTCAATACCTACAATATTTAAGGAATAACTGTGATATTATTTTTTTTATTGGTGTATAAAAGAAAAAACGATTTGCACACTGGATAATGCGCGTAGCGATCAAAATGATCGTTGCGCAAGTGCCTACAATATTCTAATATACATGCCTATACAAAAAGTTTATAGTTCTCAAGATACATTGACAAATGCATTAATATTAGTAATTCCCCCCCCCCCCCCTGTCCCTATTATTGTCCCTACAGTTACGATTTGTTTAAATCTGAAAGTATGTTTTACATGAAATATCTAAGATATATCTTTTGTAAGTTCAGAGGAGATGATTTTTAAAGATTTTCACAATTTTCCCCTTTATGGGGACCCAAGGGGACATAATCCCTTATTTGTGCAAATCTTAAAGCCCCTCACCTCGACATCATTACTGACCTTGAAATATCATCAAATTTGGCTTAATACTTTTTGAGGAATTGATTAAAATGTGAAAAGTTTACACACGACGCACGGCGGACGACGGACGAAGATAGATGACAATAGCTCATCTACGCCTATGGCTCATGTGAGCTAAAAAACCATGCGAGTTGCATGAACAATTATTCAGAGTTTAATAAATTCAATATTACATGAACGCTCGTGCAAGATGTATTTAAAAATAAAAAAGGTTCTCAACAGAAATTTTTGCTATTAAACAAAGGCTTAAATAAAATTAAAAAAATAATAATAATTAAATATTTTTAAAAAATCAAACATTTATTCAACGGGTTGGTTGGTTGGTTGAATGTTGCTTAACGTCGCATCAGCAATTTTTCAGCTATTCGCGACGAGAACTATTTAATTAATCTCTATGGATTAATCTATGAACAATTTTTTTGCATGCATGTGAAGTGCGAGTGTGTTGTATGGCCTGCCTTGTACTAGCGCGCAATCAGGGCGGCTTTACCGTGCTAGCTCACAGAGTCAGTACGCCGCAGACAAGCGTACCACTCCCCCAGTCCATTATACTGATACCAGGTGAATCAGTAAAGGCCAACGGTAAGGAAAATTCACTTTCCCACATGTGATCCGAGCGGGACTCGAACTCACAGCGGTGAGAGACCCTGGATTTGAAGACTGACGTCTTATCCATTAGGCCACCGCGCCCTCTCTTTATTCAACGGGCTTACCAAATACGATATAATTACTGGAAGGCAAGGTACTCTAATTTGCAAACAAATGCATTCTAAACATAATAATTGCGGCCAACTTCGATATTACACAAACACTCGTGTAAGATCCCCGTTTTTATTTACAATTTACAATAAAAATATTTTTCACAGTTTTGAATAATAAAGTCCTTTAACAATCTACTTATAATAACGCCAAAAATCAATATAGATTATATATTTACTTGAAAGTAAACTTCCTTGTTTAATGTATATACAATGGTACAGACCTGTCGAAAGTTTATCTCTCTCTCTCTCTCTCTCTCTCTCTCTCTCTCTCTCTCTCTCTCTCTCTCTCTCAATAAACCATTCAATATATATGTATTATAAAAGATACAGATATTATATAAGTTGTAAATATATATTGGATGTGAATAAAAAAAAATATAAAGATAAAGAAGAAAGTTTAACACTGAGCTAAGGTAGAGAAGTCGAAATTCGACTGGTTAGTGACCAAAAAGCTGCTTAGAGATAGATAGCAGCTGTCGAAATGCTGCCTAGAGATAGATAGCAGCAGCCGAAATGCTGCCTAGAGATAGATAGCAGCTGTCGAAATGCTGCCTAGAGATAGATAGCAGCTGTCGAAATGCTGCCTAGAGATAGATAGCAGCTGTCGAAATGCTGCCTAGAGATAGATAGCAGCTGTCGAAATGCTGCCTAGAGATAGATAGCAGCTGTCGAAATGCTGCCTAGAGATAGATAACAGCTGTCGAAATGCTGCCTAGAGATAGATAGCAGCAGCCGAAATGCTGCCTAGAGATAGATACCAGCTGCCGAAATGCTGCCTAGAGATAGATACCAGCTACCGAAATGCTGCCTAGAGATAGATAGTAGCTACCGAAATGCTGCCTAGAGATAGATACCAGCAGCCGAAATGCTGCCTAGAGATAGATACCAGCTACCGAAATGCTGCCTAGAGATAGATAGTAGCTACCGAAATGCTGCCTAGAGATAGATACCAGCTACCGAAATGCTGCCTAGAGATAGATAGTAGCTACCGAAATGCTGCCTAGAGATAGATACCAGCTACCGAAATGCTGCCTAGAGATAGATAGTAGCTACGAAATGCTGCCTAGAGATAGATACCAGCTACCGAAATGCTGCCTAGAGATAGATAGTAGCTACCGAAATGCTGCCTAGAGATAGATACCAGCTGCCGAAATGTTGCCTAGAGATAGATACCAGCTGCCGAAATGTTGCCGAGATAGATACCAGCTGCCGAAATGTTGCCTAGAGATAGATACCAGCTGCCGAAATGTTGCCGAGATAGATAGTAGCTACCGAAATGCTGCCTAGAGATAGATAGCAGCTACCAAAATGCTGCCTAGAGATAGATACCAGCTGCCGAAATGTTGCCGAGATAGATAGCAGCTGGCGAAAAGCTGCCTAGAGATAGATACCAGCTGCCGAAATGTTGCCGAGATAGATAGCAGCTGGCGAAATGCTGCCTAGAGATAGATAGCAGCTACCAAAAAGCTGCCTAGAGATAGATACCAGCTGCCGAAATGTTGCCGAGATAGATAGCAGCTGGCGAAAAGCTGCCTAGAGATAGATAGCAGCTACCGAAATGCTGCCTAGAGATAGATAGCAGCTACCGAAATGCTGCCTAGAGATAGATACCAGCTACCAAAAAGCTGTATAGAGATAGATAGCAGCTACCGAAAAGCTGTATAGAGATAGATACCAGCTACCGAAATGCTGCCTAGAGATAGATAGCAGCTACCAAAAAGCTGTATAGAGATAGATACCAGCTACCAAAAAGCTGCCTAGAGATAGATACCAGCTACCAAAATGCTGCCTAGAGATAGATAGCAGCTACCGAAAAGCTGCCTAGAGATAGATACCAGCTACCGAAATGCTGCCTAGAGATAGATACCAGCTACCGAAATGCTGCCTAGAGATAGATACCAGCTACCGAAATGCTGCCTAGAGATAGATAGCAGCTACCGAAATGCTGCCTAGAGATAGATACCAGCTACCGAAATGCTGCCTAGAGATAGATAGCAGCTACCAAAATGCTGCCTAGAGATAGATACCAGCTACCGAAATGCTGCCTAGAGATAGATACCAGCTGGCGAAATGCTGCCTAGAGATAGATACCAGCTGGCGAAATGCTGCCTAGAGATAGATACCAGCTACCGAAATGCTGCCTAGAGATAGATAGCAGCTACCAAAATGCTGCCTAGAGATAGATACCAGCTACCGAAATGCTGCCTAGAGATAGATACCAGCTACCGAAATGCTGCCTAGAGATAGATAGCAGCTACCGAAATGCTGCCTAGAGATAGATACCAGCTACCGAAATGCTGCCTAGAGATAGATAGCAGCTACCAAAAAGCTGCCTAGAGATAGATACCAGCTACCGAAATGCTGCCTAGAGATAGATACCAGCTACCGAAATGCTGCCTAGAGATAGATAGCAGCTACCAAAAAGCTGCCTAGAGATAGATACCAGCTACCGAAATGCTGCCTAGAGATAGATACCAGCTACCGAAAAGCTGCCTAGAGATAGATAGCAGCTACCAAAAAGCTGCCTAGAGATAGATACCAGCTACCGAAATGCTACCTAGAGATAGATACCAGCTGCCGAAATGTTGCCTAGAGATAGATACCAGCTGCCGAAATGCTGCCTAGAGATAGATACCAGCTGCCGAAAAGCTGCTTGTCAAGCTATATATAGCTAACGGGTTTCCGAGATGAGCTGCTGATTCGGAACTTATTTGTCAGCTTCGTGTTAAAATTTCGACGGGTCTGTATCAGAGAGAGAGAGAGAGAGAGAGAGAGAGAGAGAGAGAGAGAGAGAGAGAGAGAGAGAGAGAGAGAGAGCACAAATTCGTTCGCTTAGTGCTAAACTTTCGACGGGTCTGTACCAGAGAGAGAGAGAGAGAGAGAGAGAGAGAGAGAGTCAGCACAAATTCGTTCGCTTAGTGCTAAACTTTTGACGGGTCTGTACCACAGAGAGAGAGAGAGAGAGAGAGAGAGAGAGAGAGAGAGAGAGAGAGAGAGAGTCAGCACAAATTCGTTCGCTTAGTGCTAAACTTTTGACGGGTCTGTACCACAGAGAGAGAGAGAGAGAGAGAGAGAGAGAGAGAGAGAGAGAGAGAGTTATGTCCCAGTCAAAAATGTCATTTATATCGAGACGTCATCATCTATAGGTGACTTCGAAATGGCAGAAACTTTTACCTTTGCAGTGCACCCAGGGCAATATGGCAGGGAAAGTTCTTTACAAAAGTGACACGGAACGTCGGTTTTAGATCTCTTCTGAAGGACGAGAAAGAGAGAGTATGTAAGCAAAAGTTCTTGCACAATGTATACTGCAGTAAAAATATAAAATACTCTTTACTAGTTTTATACAAAATTCTTCATTTTCTCTAGGGTAATTGAGAATAAAACACGTTTATAATTGAATACTGGGTAAAGTGAACTGGCCCCGGTTTCACAATCATTCCTTAACTAAGATTTTCCTTAACTTAAATTTAGCAAAATTTGGTAACCTGTTTTTGGAACTACTGATGAATATTTTTGTCGAAACTTAATGCAAATGTTTTAATCTAGAAGACACCTTAAATTCACGAATATCTTAAAATCTGATAAAATTATTCAGATTTCAAATTTGTCAGATTTAAGTTAAGGAAAATCTTAGCTAAGAAATGATTGTGAAACCGGGGCCAGTCTTTTAAATCATTTAATATGATATAAAAATTTTAATTTTGTTTACTTTCAAAACATTTCCTTACAAAGGTATATTAAATCTGTTTATTCTAGTAATTACGGATAATTTCGGAAACGTTAAGTGACTAAATTCTTAACATTATATGTCAATATTCCCAATAATTTTCAAAAATAACCCATTTATATACGTACCAAGACGCGACTTTTCTTTTTAAATGACAGTAGATCTTTTAGGTAAATAGTCGGACAATTACACATGTATATCGCCAAGGTCGTCGTCAAAATATTTGGAACATGAAGTTAGCGACTAAGGAGAAGTGTGACAAATTAAAATATAAAAATGTAGAACAATTCCAGTTTTTCACACGTTTGCGTTCCAATTTTTATTGTGTCGTTTCATGTTCTTTCTTTAAAATGCACGTAATTTCTTTTATACAATTCATGGTAAAAGCCTATGAGTCTATGCTTATGGAATAAAAATAAATTCGTTTACCATTTTTAATTGATTAAACAAGCTTGAAGGTTATTTTTAAAATCCAAAAAAAAAATATGAAATTTAAATGAATATTTTGTTTTGTCTAAAAGGAATAAAAAACCAATTGAATCTGTAAAATAAAATAATAAATAAAAATATAATATGACCATATACTTTTTTTCTTTTTTTAATTATTATGAAAACATGCATTCAAAAGAAGTATATGACAATATAATGTAATATCTATAAATTAATTATGAAGTCGGTAGGCGTGCCACTGTGACGAAAAAACCTCCATGGACATTGTCCTACGTACATTGCAAAAACATTTTTGCTACCTTTTATATAGCTGGTGACGTCTCGATATAAGTGAAATATTCTTGACTGGGATGTACAATCAATCTCTCTCAATCTATCAGTTCCTGTTTTATTTTGCGCTTCTTTTTCTGTTAAAAAGGTGCGTACGTTTTTAATAAAGAAAACTTGAAGCATATGCAATTTATTATTTTATTAACTGGGATGCATGAACTCGGCTTTTGGTTTTTATCCATTATACACATAATTTCATCATGAAAGAACAAAATAAAGGACGACCTTGATCTAGAAAATGCATAATTTTTTTAGACTCGAACAAAGTACAAATTTGATCCTCAGTGGCCAGATGGTCTTGAACAGATGCCGTCCGAACACAGACAGGGTTATTTTCACAAGACCCTCCGATTTCCTCCACTATTCCTGAAATGAACTCTCCCATTCAAGTTAAAGAATATTCACTAGATCGTTAAACTCTGGTAACAGCTTTATGTGCACCACAGTACGTGGTATACAATTTTGGAATGTATTTTATGACTAAATTAAAAAATGGTATGACAAGAGAATTAGAGAAACTCCGTTGCGATGAAATATACTTTGTTTGAAAGCAAATAAAAAGAATCTATTATTATTTCAGAAAAATTCACATATGAAACTACCTATTGTTTACAACATGTACAATACCGACCTGTCGAAAGTTTAACACTAGCCTAACGAGTTAATGCCGTCGAATCTGCAATTTAATCCGGTCATTCATTCGCTACATCAACACAGTCGCTTTCTATCTCTCGGCAACTAGACCAATGCCGTAGCTCAGCTGGTTGAGTGCTCGCCCCGTAAGAAGGGTGTCGTGGGTTCGCCGGAACTCCGGCCGAGTCTGGCCCAAGACGTGAAAGTTAGTTGTTACTGTTTTAGCCAAGCACTCGGCTTTATGGAATGAAAATCACGGTTCTTTCGGATGGGAACTTAATATAATAAACAAGGTCCTGTGTCACGGAAACCAGACCCTGTTGTATAATGCCATCAGCGCAACGCACAAAGTTTCTGCACTTTCGCCTAAAGCTGGCGACATCTCGATATAAGTGATAAACTTGACTTAGACGTTAAACACCATTACTCAACTAAACTCTTCCGGTCACTAGCTATCCATATCTCGGTCACTCTGCAGCCGAACGTTTGGTACTTTTTGTTAGCACAGTGTTAAACTTTCGACAGGTCTGTACTTATTGTAACTTCGTCTTTTATTGAAGGTATAAACTTAACACGGATATCCCAAACTATTAATTATTAAACAAAAGATTTTATATTGATCAGTAATCTGTAGATTCAACAAATACAAGACCACGGTTCACGTACTGGAAATTCAATGTACAATGGTATGACTTATAAAGAATCTCTCCGATTGAAACTTGGTTAAAAATATGATGAATAAAGCGAGTTTAACATAGAAGTTTTTCCAGTTAAGAGAGAGGGAGAGAGAGAGAGAGGGGTAATAAAAGAAGGCACGCTTCAAAATCATTTCGGTCATTCTCAGTCCAAAACACAAGTGAATATTCTTTCAAATATCGAGGAGATCAGTTAAGGATTGTGGAGGAAACCAGAGCGAAAACCTTGTTTAAAGCCTCATCAGCATTGTTACAGCTATTCGAGAGAGAGAGAGAGAGAGAGAGAGAGAGAGAGAGAGAGAGAGAGAGAGAGGGTAATGGAAGTAGTCATGAAGTTTTACGCCCAGTCAAGATTCGTGTAACCTCCAACATTATAGTATATGGAATATTTTAAAAAAATCTTTACAGAAATCGCGAATCAAAATCATGTCACTCATTCTCAGTCCAAAAGACAAGTTAATATTTTTTCGCATATCGAGGAGGTTAGTCAGGAATGGTGGAGGAAACCAGAGCTGAAAACAACCGACCTAATTCAGCAAGCGAACTAACGAAATTAGAGCATGCGTTATTGTCATGTGCTACTTTTAAATTTTGATGAAATAATACATTCAAAAGTAGCTTGTCGTGTGCTACTTTTGAATGTATTATTTCATAAAAATTCAAAAGTTGCACATGACATTATTGTTTAAATTTGAAGCCGCATAAGCTTGGTTACAATTATATAATTGGAGAGAGAGAGAGAGAGAGAGAGAGAGCGCACTCTAAACCGACTTTGTCCAATCCACAGTTGATTAATTGTGTGAATCCAACAAGGATAATCCACCCGTTACAAATATATTAGTACCTAAAAATCATCGAAGAAAGTTCTGAAATAAAGTTTTAAAATTACCTATATTTAAAACAATAAAACTTACCTCTTATCCTAAAAAAATTAGAATTCCTTATTCCTTAAAATTTTCCACATGTTCATTCAAAAAATCACAAAAGCATTTTTTAACAGATTAAACAAGCAAGCCCTACTGATTTAAATTAACCCGTATTCTGTCACGATCTGATCAAGATATGGAACGGTGGAATTAACTGGGGCGATTACGGACTAGTCTAATTAAAGATCGAACCTCCGCGAAGACATGGGGTCGTTAATAATTAAGTACTTCTGTCTTTAACAAGTTTTGATGATGTCACAATGTTTGTAGTAGATACGGTTCACAGTTACCATTCATTTGTGGATATTTGACACGGCTTGAATTAAACAGAATGTAAAGTGTGACTTTATTCAGATATATATGGACTATACCATACAGGCCTGTCGAAAGTTTAACACTAAGCTATAGGCCTAAATTATTTGCGCCGAATACTAGCAGTATATTTCTCGACACATTGACTATTTAATTCTATGTAAAAAAAAAATTAAATTATTTTTCACAGAAATGTCACAAAATGTTCAAAATGGGTTGATTTCATCACTTTTTCTGTCAAAATTAAAAGTTTAGTCGAGGGTACAAATGGAACTCTTTCCAGACCTTCTTTTTACCCCCCCCCCCCCTATTAAATTCTATGTAAATAAAATTAAAATTATTTTAACAGAAATTTTCAAAATGGGTGATTCCGCCATTTTCTATCAAAATTAACTTTTAAGTTAAAGGTACAAATGGAAGTTTTCCCTTTTATTATCTATATCTCTCGCTATCCAAATTTCGGCCACTCCGTAGCTTAGATTCGACTCTCTTATACGTTACTTTCAAATGTCAATTAAACTTTCGACAGGTCTGTACTTCATGTCTTGCATCATCGCGAGGTTAATAAAATAAGACTGTCGAACATTGATTGGTAAGCTGATCTGTCAAACCAAACAATAAGTCACAAGGATTATACAAAGAACTAAATAGTGACTTGCAATAGTACAAGTACTATCCAACAATACAGTCCTGTGGAAAGTTTAACATGAGCTAATAAGAACAAAAATCGACGATCAGCTGCGGAGTTGCAGAGATATGGAAAACTAGTAGCCGAATAAGTCGCCGAGAGATAGATAGATAGCAGCTGCCGAATTAGAGCTAAATAGAGAGTAAAAAAGCTGTCGACTC
Organism: Anadara kagoshimensis; assembly: GCA_021292105.1. Classification (NCBI taxonomy): domain Eukaryota; kingdom Metazoa; phylum Mollusca; class Bivalvia; order Arcoida; family Arcidae; genus Anadara; species Anadara kagoshimensis. Next base: position 53,351,396 of record CM037869.1, on the reverse strand, counting down.
GGTACTAATTCTTCAGCTTAGTGTTAAACTTTGGATAGGTCTGCACTGTTCTTATAATACAAGTACAGGCCTGTCCAAAGTTTAACGTCGAGCTAACGGAGTCGAAGCTCGGCCTGTCGAGTGTCCGAAATATGGATAGCTAATGGTCGAAGTATTTTGAGCCTTTTCCCAATAAAACGATGTCATTAAAATAATTGTAATTTTTTGTAAAAAGTGGCTACAATCTATTCAATTCAAACTTTATTTTACGGAGAAGGTCCGTGGGGCACCCGGGCCGTAAATATAGTTGGACCCCAGTATCTACATGCTTGTCGTAAAAGGCGACTAAAATGGGGGTCCATCGGATGAGACCATAAACCGATGTCCCGTGCCGCGGCATATGCGTGGCACACAAAGGACCCAACACTGCACATTACCCTTAGGCCACCGAAAAGGTAGATATTTCTGCCACTTCACCTATATCCGGATGCTGACGTCTCGATATAAGTGAAACAATCTCGAATGGGACGTACAACTCCATTCAATCAATCCTTTACAGAAATATACCACTGCTGTAGCTCAGTTGGAAGTGTACCCGCTCCGTAAGAGGGAAGTCGTTGGTTCGAACCTCGGCCGCGTCTGACCCAAGACTTTAAGGTGGGTAGTGACTGTTCTTTCGCCAAGCACTCGGCATTACGATATGAAAGTCACGATTCTTTCGGCTGTGAACTCCCCTGTCACGGTGGGCCTCGCACGCTAAACAACCCATCTGTATACTGCCATCAGCGCAACGCACAGGCAAAATTTCTGCACCTTCTTCTATAGCTGACGACGTCTCGATATAAGTGAAATATTCTTGACTGGACGTCACACACCATTACTCAACTTTACAGAGATATATAAACTGTTATCTACAGGTACATATCTCCATTTGTCTCCTCGATTTTATCATATTTATTAAGCCGCGCCAAGTGCGCCAGTTTAAATCAGTGATGGGTTCGAACAACCATAAAATTTCCAGTCAAAAGGGCATTTTTAAGAAAAATTGATCGAAGATTGTTTTTCTTTTCATGATACTCAGATTACAATTTTATTCAACATTCTTGGGAGAAAAACACACAAATATTTCCTTTTCCATCAATTCCAACAAACGCTTAATTAAATAAAGTTCAGCAATAACTAAAAGGTTGGCAAACATCGTTAATTAAGAATTGACTTTACTTGTTTGTTTTTTGCTTTGTAACGAAGAAAACAATTGTTTGACGACAATAAAACGGTAATAATTTATCCTGCATTATTTATTATACAAACCCAAATCAGACATTTTATAACCGCGCTATATAAAATTATGGATGCTGAAATCTCTGTTCAATTCAAACTTTATTTCCTCCTTTATAAAGAGATGCATAAAGTGTTATTTACAGGTACAGATCTCTATTTGTACCCTAAACTAAAATTTTAATTTTGACTCGGAAAAAAGCCTAAAAATATCAGAATCAGTTTACTTTTATGTTGATTAAGTCGCGCAGAGTGCAAATCAGTTACATGTTGAGAGTCACGGGTTCAAACAACTATAAAAATTCCAGTCAAAAGGACATATATAAGCACAATTGATAATGGATCGTTTTTATTTTCATGATACTTAGATTACAATTTAATTCAACAATCTCAGAAAAAAACCACACACACAAATATCCCCTTTTCCATCAAATTCAAACAACCACCTACAGTGCAGACCTGTCGAAAATTTAACACCGAGCTAACGAAAAGGAATCGAAGCTCGGCTTTCGAGTGGCTGACATATGGATAGTTTGTCGACAAAAGGCTACCGATAGGAGTTGTCAAAAAGTTGTGTTGTGGTGATGTAGTTAAGCAGGGTTCGAGATAGGGTTTCCTTTGGAACTATAATTGTTCTCTTGGTGTTAAACTTTCGACAGGTCTGTACTGTAATTAAATAAAGTTCAGCAATAACAAAAAGGTTGGCAAACACCGTTAATTAAGAATTGACTTTACTTGTTTGTTTTTTGCTTCGTAACGAAGAAAACAATTGTTTGACGACAATAAAACGGTAATAATATATCCTGCATTATTTATTATACAAACCCAAATTAGGTATTTTATAGCCAAGCTATATAAAATTATGGATGCTGAAACCTTCAAATGCTGCCAAATCACTCGATTTAGGGGAGCACAATATTGGGACGATTTCCAATGTTAAACAAATCTAAACAATGCGATTTTATAGCCAAGGCGAGTTATAGGAAATTATGGCATGTCGAAATCGCTGAATGCTGCTAATCAACTCAATTTTGGGGAGAGACGTTCTCTTTTTTAGACAAACACATTATCTGTGTATACCAAAATCTATAGATGCTGCCAAATCAATCGATTTTGGAGAGGCTTGCAATACGTTTGCAGGTGCCGAAATGATTGAACGCTACGCTCGTACCAAGTAATTCGTGCGATTTTGGGGAGAGATACAGTGTAGGCCTATCGAATTAGGGCCGAAATAGCAGGTCATCTCGACTCCTCGTTAGCTATATATGGGCAGCTACTATCTATCTATCGAAAGCTTTTCGGTAACTTAATTCATATCTTGACCACTCGGCAGTTGAGCTTTGATAAATTTTCGTAAGTTTATGTTGAACTTTCGACAGGTTTGTGCTTTAAAGTATCCCTTTCTCTAATATTATACAAGCCTAAATCAAACAATTTTATAGCAGAGCTTCATGAAATATGGACGTTGTCAAATCACTCGATTTTTTGGGAAAGACTAGTTTCCTTCTTAAATATGCTCAATCTCCAATATGACTGAAATCAGTCAGTTACACGCATTTTATAGTCTAGCTTTGTAAAATTATGACATGCCGAATTCGTTGGATGCTGTCAAATCACTCGATTTTTGGGCGAGATACAGTACAGTCCTGTCGAACGTTTAACATTTAAACTATAGAATTAGTGTTGAGTTGGCAGCTCCTCTCGACATGTCATTAGCTATACATCGGCAGCTGCTCGTTATCTCTAGGCAACCTTTCGGAAGAGACCTTAAAACCGATGTCACTTGCCATGCAAAAGTCTCCTTGCACAATGATCTGAGCGCAGTGGGGCCATCTATGCCAAATTTCAGTTCTGAAAATTACACGACAAACGACGGTCACTAAGTCAGTCGACTCCAGCCTTTGGCTGCCCTTTGATAATCTACCGAATCTGGAATGATGGTGACTAACATTGCAAGAAGTTTCTTCAATTGCATACATTTTAGGAGAGGGATTTGACATTGGCAACTCTCAGTGTCACTGAATTTCAAACGCATTTCCCTTACGAATGGGACGTTATGTTTCTGTATTCTGAAGTAAACAATGATTACGATAAGGCCTATTTAAAGGTTGAACATATTTGTCGTTACCATCGGTTTGTTGTGTGTGCAAGTAACATTTGTTCAGTTCAACAATTTGGATATTATCCAATTTCTGCTTCATATTTAGACTTGTATATCAATGATGACGTCCAAGGCTACATTTGAGGCCGTCTAGCATTTTTTGGTCAACTTTACTTTTCTATGCAGCAGTGTCCCTGCTTATTTTGTATTTATCTCGCAATTCATACGTCATAGTAGAGCGTACTTTCACCAAGGGAACTTTATACAATGACGCTGCTTACAAATGAATTGTTGACGCAGAGATATAGCAAGACCATGCTTATCAAAGCCTAAAAGTTGTATGGCCGTAATCACAATATGGTATAGAAGATACGTATGTTGTTTCTATATCATTAATATCCTGGATATATTTTACGTCGCAGTTTCCATGTATCTTTCGTTTTCGATCTTGATTTCAGACTGAAGGCGAAGCTAGCTACACAGCATGCACTTATCCTTTTGGAGCACAGGACCTCGCATGCAGATAAGTCCAAGTGTTGAACTTAATTTGCCAGTTTTCAATGTTTTTATTTGGCTCTTAGGATTATGATTGAAACAAGGGACAACATGCTTGTCTTTGATTAATAAATTCCGTGGCAACACTCAAGATAGTGTGTCCAAAATACAAACACATCGAATTACAGTCTAACCTGACTTAAAGGCCACCTCTATATAAGAGCAACCTGCTTGTAAAGGTCAGTACAACTGTATCCTAATTGTTCTTTTATCCATATTAATTGAACCTGTATATAAAGATCACCTGCCCATAAAGGCCAGTTTACTGGTTCCCTTGGGTGGCCTTTATAGACAGGTTTAGATGCAAGTGTCAATACGTTGTGTATGAACTTGATTATCCCGAATTACAAGTTCAGAGCCACTTCTGTGAACCAGGCATTAGTTAAATTATTTCGTAAACGTTTGAGGTAATAATTTCCATTGTTTAATCTTTTCAGTTTGTCTCTGGTTGCAATAGTTATATTGTTCAATTATTTGTAACAAGGATGCCTCAAAGGCCGACTTTGGATTTTTGTATCACTTTTGGGTTTTAAACTTCAATGTAATAGTGGGTCGGGTCTTTTTCTAGTATTATAAATAATTATTGGTCGCTGTAGCTAGCTAGACAGGATGTTCTTACCCTTCCGGAGCAACTAGATTATTACCTGGTTCACGTGTTTAACTTAATTTGCCAGTGTTCAAAGTTTTTACTTTGGCTTTTGTAATACGATTTCAATAGGACCGGTATGTTTGTTTTTGATATGGTGTATTAGCAAAATGAAAACCAGATTTTCAATGGAATTACTGTTACTCTTATTCCGAACAAAGTAGAATTGATATTTTTAAGATGACAAGATGATAAAAATTCAGAATTCCATTTGGTATTGACATTTAAAATAGCTTTCAAGTCCTGGATAGAGAAAATATTGAATAATTTGCATCCGAGTCACTGATGGTTACCCTAATGGTGCAAAATTATCTCCAAAACAAAAATCTCTTCTCCATATAGCAAAACAACTAAAGACAATAAAGTTTACATTCTGCACAAATTCTGGTAAGTATTTTCATATTATAGAACTTCAAGTCTTATTACGATAACAAAGTCCAAACAAGATTAAATTTCCAAAAATAAAAATTCTACCATTTTTAGGTCTACAATAGTTATTGCAATTGAAGAACCTCCTTTTTACGGTCGCCATCACAACATTATGAATAAGTATGATGTCTCTGTATCCAAAATTATCCAGGTTAAGTTTGATTTCCATAGTTCAATGTTCCTTTCATTCTCAATTTTGATTACATGCGTGAAGGGTCAAGAGGTGTATACCCTTCCGGAACACTCTGTCTAACTTCACTGATGAAGGTTTGCTGTGCTAGTTTTCAAAGCTATACTTTGCTTAAGGATTGGGAATTGGACCTGGATTGGTATGTATGTTTTTTTATTGTATAGATTCTGATAAACTGACGTTAAAAATATATGTAGAAGTGAAAACAAGTAGGTAATGTTATGTACCGCAAATTTATTTTAATAAGCATATACATGTACAGTACAAAGTCTGCGCAGCTAACAAAAACTTACGTGTGACTGTAAAGAGAACTCAAAAGAGTGGTTCAAAACTTATTAAAATGTTCACATATACTTTAAAAGTTCTCCTGCGCGGCGCAAAATGCTTCAAAGCAAACTTGAAAATTGAATAAAATCGTTCCAGTTGGACAAGAAGTATATTTGGTTTCCTAAAAAAATCCTCTAAAATAGAAATCAGATGGGCTGACCTCCAAAATTTAAAAACTTCCCTGTTGTTTTAATATACCTTCTAATAGATATATTCAACTGTACAATATTTAAAAAGTTTTCGTTTGAAAACTTAAACGAACCACTAAGTAACACAACTACAGTTAGTTAATCTTTGCAAATCCAACATTTCAACCAAAACATATTACCATAAATTGTCGGATGAATTCTATATTACTGAATTTTCTTTCATGTTGTGCTTCAAATAAAATGCAATGTTATTGCATAACCAAAACAAAATGTTTACCATTTAAATTTTATATGAAGCAATTCCATAAATTAACTATATCCCGATTCATCCATTTCTAAAGATTCGACTGAGTTCCAGCAGTTGATTAGCTACGTTATATTTTTAAAATTCATATCCGATTTTATCGAATAAAAACGGCCAAAAACGAACATAACAGAAAAACATTTACTATTTAAGTTTAAAATTTGCAGCTTCGGAATAAAATTCCACATCAGTAGTACTTGGACCTAAATTGTAGAAATCTAAATGTTAAAAGTAATTCTACAACTTGGGTTTTAATCCTCATTTCAAGCTAATTTGTTTATATGACTAAAATTGAAATTTGATGTTTACTTGAATGGAACATTTCAAACATGTAGGTCTTAAAAGTGACCACAACAAAGGCACCTTTACTATAACGAATCCACAATTGAGATATATATGTTGATTCTTTCATTTTTCATTCCCATTTTGAAAGAATGTATTTACAACCGATTTGTTAATAATTTTATATACACTGTATTTCTTAAATTTATATTTCTTTCAATCCAAAGAAATATTTCACTCGTGTAGGTTTTTGAAAATTAACTGAAAAGTAGCAAGTTTCTGTTACATATTCGCTTGTTCTTATACATCCAAATTCAAGAAAAGTGTTTAAAAAAACATTTTTTCTCTTATTCTTCAGGGCCAAAAAAATCTATTGTTTTTATCAAAGCAAACAATAACCCCAATTAACAAGCATCTTCAAAAATCCTCACTGAATACAGTAGATATGTTGTTCATTTTATAAATACCAAATGGCAAGATCACTTGGGATAAAACATATCACGCACAATTAAAATTTCTACTCTTAAATCACTATACCAGGTGAAGATCTGTTTTCAAGTTTAATACAAAAATTCTTTTAGAATATTAAACTGATAAGTTAAAAGTGACCATGGCAGATATCATTGCATGGTCTTTAATTTGAATAAACTTTTTAAAAAATGTTTTGTTTATCAACAATATCGCATGTCCAACAAGCAAATATATCTGTTACCATCTGCAATTATGCCAAATAATATTCTCTTTCAGAATTTTTAAAAAGATTATTCATATTGCTAATGCTGTGTATACTCTTTATATCAAATTCTAATCTTTCTGACCAATTTCTTTCATTTTTATCAAACACATGCAAGCTGTATATGAGTTCTTTTCACACTATACAATATTTTGTACTAATATTTCAAAATGTTCTTTAAATAGTGACTCATACAAAAACATAAATATCACTTTAAAATGTTCTCTATCATGTCAACAATCAACAGATTTCAAAATTTCAATTTTCCTATCACAATGCTATTCTAAGAAATTTTCAAGTTTTGAAAATATTTTACTCATCCTTTTGAGGCAAATATTTGCAATTTATTTTTTGCATTCTTAATAGTAAATACTTTTCTTTGTTCTATTATCAATACAAAATCAAACCATAATTTAAAACAATTTTACAATTGTAAGTATAATCTGTTCGATAAGCCAACTTTAGGTTATTCATCCAACTTCTGAATTAAATTTCTTTTTATTTGTTCCTGAAAATTCCAATTCTCCATGTATCAGATGTAATGCATATTACTTTTACGAGTAACTTTTGTTTCATTCTATTATACATAAATGTAACACTTCAAACCTGTTCTAAATATTAGTTTTCCCCTTTTCTTTCCTTTAATTCAGAAACTTGTGTTTCCTTCAGTATAGTCTGAAATGTAGATCATTGCACTCCTTTTTCCTTTCTTTTATTCAGAATATTGTGATTGCCTTCAGTAATCTATGTAGATCATGCTTGAATTATATCAATGAAAATGTGTCACACTTGAATGTTGTTCTGTGTATTTTACTCATTCCTTTTTAGTATATTCTTAACTGTAGATCATAATTCCGTCAGAAATGTAATCCTTGTTCTGTTGTACTCATTTTGTTTCTTTTATACAGTGTATTCCAAAATGTAGAATTCACTTGGTCTTGTCTTCAGTATTCTCCAAGTTGTAGGTCACGTTTGTGATTATCTTTATTAAAATATATTCCACTTGAATCTTGTTCTCAATGTTGCACTCCTTTTTAACTTTCTTTTATTCAGATTATTGCACTTTCCTACAGATCATGCTTGAAGTTATCTTTATGAAAATGAAAATGTGCCACATTTGAATCTTGTTGTGTTTGTGGTAATTGAAATTTGTGTTTTCCTTTTAAAATATTCTTTAATCTAGATAATAATTGCAGTGGAAATGTTCTTACGCTTCAAAAATTAGTCCGAGTGTTGTACTCCGTTTTCATTTCTTTCATTCAAAATCTTGTGTTTCTTTAGCGTATTGTAAAAAGAAGATCATGTTTGGAACTTTTCCTGATAACACTTAAATCTTGTTCTGTGATGTACTTCATATTGTGCTTTCCTTTATAAAACTGTAGACCACAACTGCAATAGAACTGCCTTGCACTTCAATCTTGTCCAGAACGTTGTACTATTTTATTTCTTTTATTCATTTTGTGTTTGTGTCCCTTAAGTATATGTAAAATGCAGATAACTCTATTTCTGATAACCTGTCACACTAAAATCCTGTTCTGAAAACTGTACTACTTTATCTTTCCTTTATTCAGAATCTGTTGTTTTTCTTTATTGCATTCAAACATATAGTTCATACTTGCAACTGTTTCTGAGAGAAAATGTATTATTCTTGAATACTGCTCTGTATGCTCTGCTTTTTTTAACTGTTGCATTAAAACTATAAGTTTCCGTTCCAGATAGAAAACTATTCTCCTGATCATCTGAAATACTAGTATACTGCAATTTTTTTCTTGGTATTTCCAAATAACAATCAAGTAACCTTTGCGGTTAAAACAACCATTCTCTTAGACTTCATACTGTTTTCTAATTATGTTATAATGTTGCATTGTACATTTATATTAGTTTTACTAGTAACTATAGATGTCGTCTTAATTTTAATCTTACTGATCAATAGTTTTCTTTTTACTACATTTTTTCTGCAACGTTTTGTTTGTCGCCTTCTCAAAAACTGTTCAACAGACATTTATAAATCTTCATAGGAAACAATCTTTGAGTGAAGAAGATGTGCCATTGACTATTCCTATTTCGATCTTGCACATGGTTGGGGATTTGATACTTTTGAAATCACATCCCATTTGTTAAAACTTGTTATTCATGGTTTTATTGCTGATAAAATCTGTATTGGACATATAAATTCAACAACATGCCACTTTTATGATGTGTATGTAATCTTAAGCAAGATGATGCATTAATAACTTGAAAATTTAAAATTTACACAAAATGGTGTAAACCCATATTTGTCTGTTCTTAATAATATTGCTTAACGTTTTTCCTGTTACAACAAATATCTATGATTTTCTTTGATATGAACGCACAGTTTAAATTTTTCTATACAACTAACATGGTTGGTTATGGGATGTAATCATTTAATATTTTAATTTGTCACTTCGCTCATCTGTAGTCAGTGTAGAATTAGGAGTCCTGCATCCTGATAGATGCTTTATGCGAGTGACAAGCTCCTTTTTTATTATCAGAATTTTTGATTGTGTATTAAGTACTTTGCAACTATTTGTCGGCAATCAAGTAAGCCATGGTATTTTTGTCTTTATGAACATACTATGCAGATCTTTTTGTCTTTCTAAGCAATTCCAATGCCTGTGATTTTCACGCAAAATATACAATTTCTAAATTCTTCTTCTAGTTAGTATGATGTCTTTTTTCACCTTTATTCATTAATATTCATTTTTCCTAAAATACAAGCTTATTCCATGAACAAACATTACAACACGTATTAGTGTTAAAAATTACAGCTAGTCCAACAGTCCGAGCCCAGGATGTTTTGAGCAAAGACTGGTCACCTTATTTATAGTCTCTTATATACCAAAACAGAAAATATTGATTTTGACTTATTTCGATCACTTCACAAATGTACATGTATAAGAAAGTAAGGTTTCTTTGCCAACTATTATACACTAAAATTTTACCGACTAAACTTATAGTTAATAGTATTTTGTCTTGGTCAGATACGACCATGAAACAAACCCCGCCCTTCAACATAATGAGTGAGCATTATACCAAATAAGCTATAGGTAAACAACATTGACCTGTCCGTTTGACCTTTCATTAGAAATATTCATATAGGAGGGTCCACCCAATAAATGGGTAGTGTTAATATCCAAGTTAATACATACACAGTACACAGGTGTATTCTTTGAGGTGAGTATATCTCATGATGTATACAAAATATATACCTGACTGTGTTACCTATTAATAGGTGTACTTGGTCCATGATAAATATTTAAATGAAAGGTCAAGCAGGCAGGTCAAAGTTGTTTGCCTATACCGTAGTACTGTAAACCAACTTTTATTTGTGAATATTAACTTTCACGATTCTCTTGCCAAAACAATTTCACGATAATTAACTTTTGTGATATTGACTTTATATCTGAATATTAGGTATAAATAATACTATTTTCAAAAGCAGGTTCGAATGTATTAACTTTCACAATTGTTTAGTAATCTTGAACCATGATAATGTTTATCCAGTGTGAATAAAATTTGGTTTATAGTAACGAGTCTTGGCAGACCTGACCAGGGACTGATCCCCGACCTCCCTCATACGGAGCAAGCACTCTTCCATCTTATCTAACGTACCAGTAGCAAAACCTCCTAACCTCCCTAAGACTACCAAAATCTCACTTAAGGTGCCCTTTATATACAGGTATTACTTCATTTCTTAAAGGTCACCTCTATATAAGGACCATCTGTATATAAAAGCCAGAAGAATTGTATCCCAAATGTTCTTAATTCATATTATTTTGAACCTGTATATCAAGGCCATCTGCCCATAAAGGTAATTTTTACTGGTTTCCTTGGGTGGCCTTTATAGACAGGTTTGACTGTACTTACAAATGAATTACCTATTCCTGGGGTATCTCTCTCTTAAGTTTTACACCTTCTTCATTCTCTGCCTGAGTTGTACCCTCCAATGTAGAAAAGTCTACTTTGTACCTGTAAAAATATTACAAAAATTACACATTTAACTTTGTTCTCATCAAGTGTTCAGCAATGGTGTATAACATCCCAGTCAAGAAAATTTCACTTAAATCTGGATGTCCTAAGCTATAGATGAAGTTGTAGAAATTTCGTCTGTGTTGAGCTGATGGCATTATACAGCAGGATTCTTTATAATGCCATGCCTACCGTGACACGGGACTTCGTTTATTTTAACTTTCCATCCAAAAGAACCGTGACTTTCATTTCATAATGTCGAGTGATTGGCTCTCATCAAGTGGGGAACATTCATCACTGAAAGATATTTGCATACATGTTGTCAGATATAAGTTTAAATATAAGCGAGTTATATTAAAACTAAACAAGCAAACTCAGTGTATTAGGATCCCCCGCCAGCAGGTTCTTTTTCTTATATTCAAAGGGCCATTACTCGAAAGGAAATTAGCAAATAAACTCGGGTTAATGATATGTGCATCTCATATTTATGTTGATACTTTGCACCAAGCACCATGAAATGTGCTTCAAAGTTTTCGAGAAATAGCACAGACAACAATTTTCAACAAACATATGGAAGGACGGACGGAAACTCAAATTTAATATCCTCCTCTTTCTTTGAAAGAAAGGTTATAATAGAACCATTTGCGTTGTATTTTCATGTTATGTGCGAACATGGAAATTACCCCTAACTACAGTTACAAGAACATCAACAATCTACCAAAGTTCTATTGAACTAATAATGGAGTGGACTGATGACATTTCACATCCCAGTCAAGATTCTTTCACTTATATCGAGGTGGCCAGTTTTCAAATGGTGTAAAACTGCTGGTCAAACAATATCCATATATATCAGTACTTCAAACAACAAAATGTTCAATTGATTGAATGCAATCTTAGTTCCTAGTAGAGAATATTTTACTGATATCAAGATGTCACCAGCTATACTCCGAAACAACAAAATAATAGATAAAGTTAAATGTTATTCCTGTGAATGATGTTAAAGAACAGCCTACTAACATACATTGATAAATATCAAATTTTATGAGTGGAATAATGAAGTTTTACACTTTATATCACCATAGTGACACCAATGGGTATCGAGATGACAAATCCTGTTATAAATGCACCAAGATACAGCAGTGCCTGTAAAAGCAGATGGAGGTCAAATAATCCCATTTTCTGTTATTCCTGAAGTTGGGTGGGAAGTTCCAAAATAATAACAAAAATTGTCTCCCTTGAAGTGTTAGGGGAAGTTATTTCCATGAATTATCTTGACTGATGCCGAGTGATGGAGTAGACGCCCTTTGATTGACCTTTCAAATTCTATGGAAATTAAATTTATTTTCCTTGTATCCCAATTCAAGGATGATGGAGGAAACTGGAGTGCCCCATGAAAGCCACCAACCTACAGCAAGCAAACTGACAAGCTTTCTCCAATCTTGAATCTGTCCAGAGTGGGATTCTAGTCCCCTTCATTTGACAAGAGAAATAAGAAAGGACTAAAACAGTTACATAATCATATGTACTTTGTACAAGCAAACTAAAAACTTACTCTATATCTCCAATTAGAACATTCTGTGTCTTATTATCTAGGTATTGCTGATATTTCCTCTCTAAATCCTGAATAACGACATCGTTTAACTCCTTCCATTCTTCTTGAGAAGCAGGACTGACTTGCCATACAGCCAATGTTTTTATGGTCTCTATGGCACTATCGTCACCCAATGACTGTTTTTCTCCAGCACCAGCATCACCCATAGGTTGCTTCTCTCCAGCGCTATCTTCACCCAAGGGCAGTTTGTCTTCAGTGCTTTCTGAACCTGACCTTTGTTTCGCTGTTCTGGTTTGTTTTACTCGTCTTTTATTCCCTCTCACCATCTGTAACTTGGTTGGAGTTTTCTTTTGGCCTTTCTTTTGAACATTTTCACCATTTTGTTCTTCCTGAACAGGTTTTTCAATATTCTCTGTTTCCATTTTATTATCACCATTTATGTCATTTTCTTCTTTATTTTCAGCATCCTTTATTTCTATTTCTGCATTTTCTTTTTCTTCCAAACTTTGTGATTGTTCAGATTTAGTTTTTGTATCTGCTGTATTGCCATCCTCATCTGCAATCGTTTTATCCACTGTGCTCTCATCCTTGGCTCCAGTTTCATTTTTTTCTACTCCTTCATCCGTTTGAGCTGTTCCTTCATTTTCTATTTCTGTCTGTCCATCCTTCTCCTCTTCTTTCTCTGTCTGTCCTCCCTTTTCATCAAGTATTCCTTCCTCGTCATCACCTTCATGGTATTCATCACCATGTTCTGCGTCTTCTTCATCATAGCCTTCAGGGTGTTCTTCATCATATTCAGCATTCTCTCCTTCACCCTCCTCTTCAGGATGCACCTCTTCATCATGGTCGCCTTCCTCATCACCATGTTCTTCTACATTCTCCTCCTCATCATCATCATCCCAGCTTTTATATTCATCGTCATCATCATCAACATCAGAAATATCTTCGTGCTCAGAATGTGTCTCAGACTCATTTGTGGTACTTGTCTGACACTTATTTTTAAGAAATCGCAGAATTTCTCTTTTTCCTCCTGAATAGTCATCTGGATTCAAGCCATACCTTTCCAAAATTCTGAATGTGGCCTTATCGTAGAAGCTATGAGATCTACTGCAGTTTTTCATCTGATCACAAGTGCCATCTATGAATTTCTTACAAATATGTAAAAATGGGCATGGTTTGTAATTCACGTTGTTTCGGTACTCTCCTCGGCATCGGGTCTCCGAGTTATAAAACGAGCATATAAGAGGAATGTTTATTCCCTGCCTGTTGTATAAATTCCTAAACATCTGCTGTAGTTGTGGAAACGAAAGTCTGTGTAGCATATGGTCTCTCAGTACTTTTTTATTGTGCGGATTTCTACGAACATCATGTCCATAAACACAACGCTCTCCTCGTACAATCACTTAAAACTCTGTATTTACACAGATGTAAACCCTCGCATTTTTCATCATCACAAACCCCGCATATTTCGAATGTTGGCGGCAAATCATAATTTTGGAATGTCCTGTGACGCTTTTTTTCACCCACTTCAGACATATCTCCCACCTCAATAGTGTGAACTTTAAACACATCCTTATTATCGGACAAAAAGTTATCAAAATCATCGCTGGTAGAAAACTGAATATTTTTGGAAGTTATAAGCTCCATTTCAAGGTCGTGAACCTTCATGTGTCCGCCCTCGTCCATCAGTAATCGTAGAATGATGCCAGCTAAATCATGCTTTTTTGCCTCATTTTCTTCTTCTGGTTTAACTTCTGTTAACGTTTCAAAGTCAGGATACCTATCTTTGTCATCCTCTTGGTCTTTCTCATCATCACTAATATGGCTATTTTCTAGAAAGTCTGAGTGTCGCCTATGTCTTCTGAAATATTTAGCGCCTAGTTCATCCGATTCAGAGTCGTGATAGCTTTTTCCAGGTGACGCAGATTTCCTAAACTGTCTTGGTCTGTGTTCAAAGCTGCTCCTTCCCCTACCTCTAAACTGACTAGATCCTCTACTTCTGCTATATGGAGGTCTGGAGGATCTCTCCCTTGGGAACCTCTGCTTGTAAGATCCTCTAAATCCCCCAGAACTGCCACTGAAACCATCTTTGGACCGATATTTTTCTTCCATATATCTGCTACTTGAACTTGTGTCTCGTGAACTTCTGAAAGATGGCGACCTCGAACCTCTAAAATCCTCTCGGTCTCCTGAGAATTTTCTAGACACTCTGTAATCAGATGATGGTGACCGAAAGATTTCTCTAGAAGGGCTCCTGTCAAAATTTCTAGAAGAACCTCTTCCTCTGGATCCAGTGCTGGAGGGTCTACTAGTATGAGATCCTCGATCATCTCCAAAACTCCTCCTCCGGTCACCTCTGGAACTTGAAGAACCCCTATATGATCCTCTGGAGTCAGAACCTCTATACGACCCTCTGGAATCTGAATTATAGGAACCTCTCAAACTTGTAGAACCTCTACCTCTATAAGATCCCCTGGATTCTGAATTGTAGGATCCTTCTCTGGAACTTGCTGAACCCCTATAGGATCCCCTGGATTCTGATTTATAGGATCCTCCTCTGGAACTTGCTGAACCCCTATAAGATCCTCTGGATTCTGAATTGTAGGATCCTCTAGCATTTGCAGAACCCCTATATGATCCTCTAGAGCCCGCCTCATAGGACCCTCTAGAACTTGCAGAGCCCCTATATGAGCCCCTGGAGTCTGAGTTATAGGCTCCTCTAGAACTGGGACTGTCATAACTGGACTTGTAAGATCCTCTTGTATCAGATTTGTAGGAGCCTCTGGACTCTGATCTGAAAGACCCTCTTGTCTCTGACCTAGAAATATAACAAGAAAATTCAGTGAATTAGGATTCCCCGTCAGTAGATGATCGATGAAAATAAGTTAGTCCGCCAGTATGAGACTGGTAATTTTCTGGCAGATTTTTAACCTTTTCAACAAATCCCTATCTAACTCCATAGAAATTACAGATCAGGGCTGGTTGGAATATCAGCTGAATTTTTATAACTCCCACGAAAATGAGCAAACCAGCTCAGATTAATAATATATGTACATGCATGCACATCTATCAATGTTGATGCAGAAATGTTGGCAGGAAATTCAATCAGGTAACTGAGAGACGCAATGGTTTTTATGCCCAAAATCAATATTGTTTTCATTAATTATTTTACTGCCAGCTAAAGGTTGGTTGAGAAATTAGAGTGATCGGAGAAAACTGTTGACATTAGGCAAGCAAACTGACAATCTCTCTATTTCTAATATTGAGATCTGTCTTGAGTAAGATTCAAACCCAGGGGACCACATGCACTGTGATTTTTAAGGAACAATTTACACCACATGGCAAACCAGACCCCAAATCCAAATGTTTTTCTGACACTCAAGTTTCAAGTTGATTTTTTTACTGTGCATAGAGTAATAACAGTTATGTTTTACATTCATGATTTTAGGACCAAATGTATAACCCACTTCACAATATGATATGTCCTGTTTTAATACTCTTCAATATGAAACAAAATAGCACTCTACACTTATACGACAGGCCCCAACTCTGAAAAAGGGGCGTGTAAAAATCAATTTCATGCTACATTTAACCCTTTACCTTCAGTGGTCATTTGATGACAATACATCTCTCCTAACTAGGATTTAAATAAACATTTAAAGTTGACCATTGATATATTTTTACTGTTACACAGGTAACACTTTAAACTGGATTTCAGATTTAAATTTTTTTTAGGAATTGTATTTATTCAATATATAACACAACTTTCAAAACAAATGTAAAGCTAACAGACATTAAAACCTACCGTACATATAAAAACGACCTTTGGGACTTCTTTAGACAATTGGTGTATATACAGATGTTCTTTTTGGTTGAAATATAAAGCAATTGTAAATAAAACAGTGGTCTTAAAAGACAGGTGGTCTGTATACAAATGGTCACATTAGCAAAATTTTATTGTTTTTACAATTATAATTGACGCTTATATCTAGATATAGGCAGCTGTAGACAAAGGTTTAGAAATCTTGTCTGTATGTTGCACTGATGGCATTATTACACAGGGTTCTTTATCATGTCCAGTGGCGTAGCGTGCATATTAGCAAATAATCCTGTGCTTGCACATGATTTTTTAAAAATATGTTTTTAAAAAATTAATCCAATCAGCCATTTGGTGCAAATGACAAACAAAATAATTATATTGCGAAAGTTACAAACAGTGGATTATTATTTTTTCTTTGAATCATTTAAAGAATAAATTATTCACAAAGATATTTTTCAAATCAAAAACATAGCCACGAATTTCGTCTCACTCTTAGTCTAGTAGCATAGGCGTAGGAGGGTTTTTAATATTGGGGGGAGGGGGGGGGGCAAACCAAAGCTATGTCTATGTGGTGCCGCA
This sequence comes from Anadara kagoshimensis, assembly GCA_021292105.1. Classification (NCBI taxonomy): domain Eukaryota; kingdom Metazoa; phylum Mollusca; class Bivalvia; order Arcoida; family Arcidae; genus Anadara; species Anadara kagoshimensis. The sequence continues at coordinate 53,334,482 of CM037869.1, read as the reverse complement.
GGTACAACGTCGTGCCATAGGCACGAGGCGGGGAGAGTATGAGAGGGTGCTAAACCCCTCGACCTCGCATAGGTGGGGATCCGGGGGCCTCCCCCGGAAAATTTTCAAAACTAAGTCCTGTCTAGACGCATTTTTCAATGTATTGTGCATCGTTTTGATATGTTAAAATACTGTGATATCAAGGCAAGATTATATAAAATAACCGTATGACACAAGTTCCATAATCACCCCACTCATTGGAGATGGATATCAGAGACTGGTCCAGCATTTCAAGAAGGGGGGGGGGCGTATAATGTGAGAGCCGAAAGCTCGAACATTCTAGGGGGTTTCGGGGGCATGCTCCCCCGAAATTTTTTAAAAAAGTGGCGCCAAAATCCTGCATTCTGTTGCAATCTGAGCTGAACAATATGTATTTAGCGCATAAAGGGGGGGTGGGGTACGTCCCCTATGCCCCCAGCTGAATCCGTCACTGGATAATTTTGACACCCTTTTACAAGTATGATGATGAAATTGATAATTGCTTGGTTACCAGATGGACATTTCCTGTTAAAGCTCTTGGTTTTTTTTCTTTTTTTTAGCACTTGCACTATAAACGTAAACTATGATACAAAATTTCACACATTATAATGTGGGGGCCTGCCCCCCTGCTCCTACGCCTATGAGTAGTGATAAGCCAATCAGTTCATAGGTGAACATTTTCCTCAAATGCATGTGAACCCATGTGAGGGATGGAAGCCTTAACTGAGAACTTTTAATGACATCCTCAGCTTTTGGTAACAATTTCAGTTTCTAGCTTCTAAAGATGAATTAAATCGAGACCCTATAAGAATTCAGATATTGGCTCCATATTTTCAAAAATTTCTCCGACCCCTTCCACATAGAGTGAAGGCGTCTACACACGAGTGTGATGTCTTTGCCATCAGACTTGCACATTCATTCTTTCTGGCTACGCCCCTGATGCAACGTCTACAGTACTGTGACATGAGGCCTAAGTTCCTATCACAAATAAACATTACTTTTATTTCGTAATGCTGAGTGCTTGGCAAAAGAGCAACCATTACCCACCTTCAAGTCTTGGGTTTGGAATCCAATACCTCCCACTTATGGAGAGAGCACTCTAACAACTGAGCTACTGTGGCGATTTGAGTAGAATAATAATGTTTAATGTCATAGTTTTTTAATAAGACAGTCAGTTATGAATTGGCAGAAATCAGATATCGGGAGAAAACTGTGCAGAATGTCTGGATATGTCTATTGTCAATAGCTGACTTATTTTAAGATCATATAGTCCAACGAGGTTTTTATAGATGGTGTGTGTGTGCATGTGCGTGTGTGTGTTAATATATCAAAAGCCCCAACACAAAGGATGCTGGAAAACACATAAGTCAAATAATTGTTAGTGGAATATTTGACATGTAGGCATCTACATATGAAGTCAATCCTACATGTATACATGTATTACTATTTTATGCTATAATCATTTTTGTCAAAAAAAATAAAGGTGCACATATAAAACATTGGAAGTTCAAAAGCCCTTAAAATGTTTATATTTGTTTTAAATCTAATTTTTTAACATCATTGACCCACCGTGCAATCAAGATATACATATTGATATGTGTAGCATCTCATATTGGGGAGTACATACATTTTATGCATATGGAAACTTACAATTCATATCTGACCTAATTCTCTAACTTCTGTGTTATGTCATATTTTAACTTCAATATTGTGTTTCAAGTAAAATGAATGAAATAAACATGCACCTCCAAAAAGGCAATCAGTTAAGTGGAAATCTACGCCATCAGTACTTTGATTCTGTGTGTAAAAATGAGAATTTAGAATTTGAAGTACCCGAGTCAGTTCTTAAAACTGCCCTAAAGGCTTTAAATCAATTTACTGTCGATAAACCAGGATGTGGTCAACTATCAATTTAAATCTATTGAATTTCAGTTTCTTTTGGACCGCCTTATTTAAATAGCTTAGAACCTGACTTGGGTGACATTTTTGGGGCCTGGCGTATAAGTGTCTAATAGCGATGTTTAAAAGATTTTGAAACTTGAAACTTCAGTATAGTGTTTTACTACTACAAGGAATTTTTTCCAAGTCAATATTCCACGTTTTCAGAATAAAATGTAAAAGAGAGTGCCTTTCAATTTCGGTATAATAAAGTAAATAGCACCCTTGCTTGAGGGATATATGAAAGATTGTCTCCCCTTGGAAACTTTATCTCCCTGTTCTATTGGCTCGGAAGATAATGTTCATTTGGGAAGACAATCCTCCATATTTCCCACAACCAAGGACACAATTTATATATTAACATATCTATAAACAAATCTTGTGGTTCATTACCTTGACGATCCTCTTGCGTCTGGTCTAAATGTTGAACCTCTGGTAGACGAGCCCCTGGGGGAGGTACTGTATGAGGATCCTCTTGATCCTCTAGGGCTTGTATTACTGTATGATCCCCGTGAGCTGTATGACCCTCGAGCTCGCTTGGACTGAAAGTCTGAAATAGAAATTAGAACATGCTGATGTTATAAATCGATAATTGATCAGTTGTGACCAGATCTTAAAGGTACTTGATTAAAGTAATTCAATTATTGATTTTTTGTTGTGGGAAGAAATCACAGACAGAAAAACAAAAAATATTGGTTAGAAAATTAACACAATGTTATGGTTGCCTCTGTTCTCTGTGAAAGGTTATTCCTGTAACTAAGACTCAAGACTAGATCCAGGGCATGGCTTTCTTTTTATTATATATACTGGTATAAATGAAATGGAAAATATAAAGTTAAAAAAATAATAGGCAATTCTGCTCTTACTAGTCTTAGTAAAATTAGGGTTGTTGGGTAAATTTTTTTTCCATTTAATTGACAATATGGGGCAAGGATGTTAACTTTAACAGTGCTAATACTGCTGATCCCTCCCCCTCCCCCCTCCACATTGTTTCCAGGACATAATAAATAAATTTGTCATTACCATCCCGATCTCTGTAACTGCTGTCCTGGTCATATTCTCGCTTCCGTACTCTTCCTCCACCACGTATCATCTTGGATAGTCTGAAAAATTAATATGAATACATAAATTATAACTTATGGTTTGGAGTAAAGTAATAAAGTAATAGGCCAAGAATCGTTCACTTATATCAAGGCAGTCAGTTCAGAACCAGTGAAGGAAATCAGTGTGTCCTAAGGAAATCAGTGTGTCCTAAGAAAATCAGTGTGTCCTAAAAAAATCAGTGTGTCCTAAGAAAATCAGTGTGTCCTAAGAAAATCAGTGTGTCCTAAAAAAATCAGTGTGTCCTAAGAAAATCAGTGTGTCCTAAGAAAATCAGTGTGTCCTAAGAAAATCAGTGTGTCCTAAAAAAATCAGTGTGTCCTAAGAAAATCAGTGTGTCCTAAGCAAATCAGTGTGTCCTAAGAAAATCAGTGTGTCCTAAGAAAATCAGTGTGTCCTAAGGAAATCGGTGTGTCCTAAGAAAATCAGTGTGTCCTAAGGAAATCGGTGTGTCCTAAGAAAATCACTGACCTTCAGCAAGCAAATTGACAAACTTTTTCAAACTCTTGCGACTAGAAGTGCTAAAGAATTCCTTTAATTTTGCACTAGCACACACAGATTTGGTGTGAGCTATCCAAAATTGGTACTATTGTAGTGGGACTGTCACTGAGCTAGTCATGGTATTTTTGTGTTGTGTTTAGTAGATATAATAGTGATTTACTACCAGACTCTGGTCCATATCTTTTAGCCTTGTAGTAGAATGCTTGCTTTTCACTCTAGAGGGCCAGGCTCAATCCTCAGCTGGGACATTCTGCAAGGAAGTGGGGTTTTCCCCACATGTTTTCTACCTCCTGTTACATTGGCGCCCAACAAAAAACTCATGTGAGATTTCCAAGGTGGGAAATCTCAAGATAACAGGGGAGGAATGTAGCGGGACTGAGCTAGTCATGGTATTGTTGTGTTGTGTATAGCAGATATAATAGAATGATTTACTGCCAGACTTTCTGCTCAGGATAATTTAGCCTTGTGGTAGAGTGCTTGCTTTTAACCCTGGAGAGTCCGGTTTTGATCCTCAGCTGAGGCACTCAGTGAAAAGGTGTTTTGTTTAGGTGTTTCCTCCCTCCTGTTACACTATTAACTTCATTTACACCTGTTTAATATTATGGAGACAGAATAGAGAGTTGAGTAAAGGTGTTTTATGTCCCAGTTAGGATTCTTTCTACCCTGAAAAATTCAAATGCCCTTGACTGATGGCCACTTATGCATATCTTCTTTGCACCAGCACTAAATAGGGCAAATTTTTGGATGCTAGGTCATCTTCAACCAATGAAGACAGTATCCTGGAAAATAATCAAACACCGAAATACAGCAAATTAAATCAAACACAACAGTGATGAACACTGACGAATCGTTTTAACCCCCATACTGGACATAACTTTGCATATTGGCAATGTATTTTGGTACAAGACTTTCTTTGTACTCCTGTCAAATAATTATTCACAAAAATGTTCGAAATGCCACTATTCTTTCGGGTTAAACTTGTTTTTCTTTGTCAAATTCAACTTTCATAAAGGTTGATCATACAAAACCATGGTCTTTCTTGAAAATGACTCATCAATTTCAAGTCAATCAAAAATAGTTACTTAATTATTTTCTGAAATTATGGAGTTTGTGATAAATATTGTATCTAGTTTCGTTTAAATTACCAAAAACTATCTTGTTTCGGTTTCCCTGTTTTCAGCACATTTGTTCAGAACGCCGCCGGATATAAACTTAGAAAAGTAAATTCTAAACCGGATCTGTAATCAAACGTTTACGGAATAATAACTTACTAGTTACGAGTTAAAAAGCATCAAGATTGAGAAGAAAAAATACGGAAAAATCAAAATAGTTATGAAATAATGAATATTACGAAATAATAAAAATAATAACGAAGCAAAACCTTTCTTTAAAAAAAGGGGGATTACCAAAAGAACATCTAAATTTTCTTCCTTTTTACGAGCAAGTCATAACGTATGAAATATTTTTAAACGTATTCAAGCTATACCTTATACGCTTGGAATAATTAAATTTAAGTAAATTTAAGATAAAAATTATCTTTAAAAATAATATCCGTTAAGTTTCTTGGGTAAAAGAAAAAAATGGGCCTCGGATACGCTCACCTGATAAATAATGCCTAGATAATATATTAATATACCGGTATTTCATGAAAGTAGAAATACTGAAACCTCAATATATATGTAGTAAAAATTTGTGGCTTTTACAGATAATTAACCATTTAGGAATTGGCTTGCATCTGTGACCTTCACCTTTGAACCATATCCTTCAGCTATATATCAAAATGATCGTCGTATCAATATCCATAACATTCTAATATACACGCCCATACAAAAAGTTTATAGTTTTCAAAATAATTAACCATTTCGATATTCTTTTGCATCTGTGACCTTGACCTTTTAATTCGTGGCCTTTATTTATATATCAAATATTCAACATATCAATACCTACAATATTCTAATATAAATCCCTATAAAAAGTTTAGTCGCTTTTGGAGAAGAAGTTTTTTAAAAAGATTTTTGCAACCTTAGGTCACCTTGACCTAGTTATGGAAGCCATGGCAACGCCACGAACAAATCTGAATTGCTCCGACCCATATATAATTCTGACCAAGATTCATTGAAATCTGTCAGGTAGTTTCAGAGAAGAAGTCGAAAATTGAAGTTAACGGCACGCACACACAATACACACACGCACGCATATGTACACACGCTGCGCTATGCATAAGGTCACATGATATATATATATGACCTTCGGTCAGGTGAGCTAAAAAGGTACGAATTGCCTCGGATACGATATGTTTCGGGTACAAGTTGCCTTGGGTCAGTGGTACGAGATGTTTCGGGTACAAGTTGCCTTGGGTACGATATGTTTCGGGTACAAGTTGCCTTGGGTACGATATGTTTCGGCTACAAGTTGCCTTGGGTACGATATGTTTCGGGTACAAGTTGCCTTGGGTACGAGATGTTTCGGGTACAAGTTGTTGGATATTAGTTGTCTAGGATAAGAATTACCATGCATACTCAAGATGTCTTTGATACGAGTTGTCTTTGATAAGATTTGCCTTTGGTACGGGATGTTTCGGGTACAAGTTGTCTTGGGTACGAGATGTCTTGGGTACGAGTTGTTTTAGGAACAAGTTGTCTTGGACAGGTGTTGTCTTGGGTAGGAATTGTCTTGACCAGTACAAACTGTCTTAGACACGAGTTGTCTTGGTAACGAGTTGTTTTGAATACGAGATGTCTTGGGTACGAGATGTCGTTGGATACGAGATGTCTTGAATAATCAATATTACCATGAACACTCTTGTAAGATCCTCTTTTGGTTTTATACAATACATGCCTGTCGAAAGTTTAACACTAAGCTAACGGACTAGTGCCAAATTGATAGAATCTCTCGGTTCCTCAATAGCGATATCACTATATCTTTCTTGACAACAGCTTTTTAGTTTATAGCTATCGATCGATCGATCTCTTGACAGTCGAGGTTCGACTACTTTTTGGTCTTAAACTTTGGACAGGTCTGTACTGTAGTTATACAGTCTGACCTGACTTTAGAACCACCTCTATATAAGGACCACCTGCTTATAAAGGCCAGTAGAATTGTATCCTAATTGTTCTATATTCATATTATTTGAACCTGTATATAAAGACCACCTGCCCATAAAGGTAACTTTTACCGGTTTCATTGCTCGGTCTTTATAGACAAGTTTGACTGCATATGCTTTGTGAAAGCAGGCCCCCAGTTTCACAATCATTCCTTAGCTAAGATTTTCCTTAACTTAAATCTTGCAAAATTTCAAAACGTTATAATTGTGTTTATTTTATAGATATACAGGAAATTAAGGTGTCATTTTAAAGGTCACTGCTAGATTAAAACATTAGCATTTAGTTTTTACAAAAATATTCATCAGTATTTCCAAAAAAAAGGATTACCAAAATTGGCTAAATTTAAGTTAAGGAAAATCTTAGTTAAGGAATAATTGTGAAACTGGGGCCTGGTCCCAGGTTCACAATAATTTTTTATTAACTTAAATCAAGCGATCAGGTTTTGGTAATCATTTGGAACCATGAATAATTATTAACATCTTTGACAAGACTAAATACAGGTGTTTTTTAGCTTTGTCATGTGCTGTTTTTGAATTTCTATTAAAATAATGCATTCAAAAACAGCACATGACAACTGTTTTTGAATGCATTATTTTAATAGAAATTCAAAAACAGCACATGACAGCTTAATAATGCTTTCAAAATAACATCTTGCACATTTGAATATCTTGGAAACCTTGAATTCAATTTTGCAAGATATAAGTTAAGGGAATTCTTAGTTCACAAAACAAATTTGCTGGTTTTCAGTATCAATTTCCTATATGCATTGATATTATAGTTATATATATATAGGTTTTTGTGAAAGCTGTACTATAGTGTATTAACTAGAGCATCAAGTTCTATTTTAAGCTACAGCACAACAACGTACATAAAACTAACACGATCATGTGATGTGTAACTTAAGGCTTAACTTGGAAGCCATTTTGTAAATACTTCTAACGATCATGTGACTTATATTTACATTCTTTGTAAATATCAACACTCTATGCAGTATTATGTCCTGTAAAAACTTTATGCAGTAGAGTGTAACTTTATGCAATAGTTCCTACAAGCGGTAAGTAAAATTAACATCTGTGTCATTATTCATATAATTATCTATGTTAAAAGTTCATGGTAAATATTTCAAAGTATTAAGAGGGCACATGTAGATCTAAGCCGGTTCTGTTTTTTAAGCAGAGTCTGTTAGACTGACAACGGGGATATGTACATGTATGGGAAAAGATTGAATGATTGATGACATAGGAAATACGCCCCGGTTAAGAGTATGTCACTTACATCGATGCGTCACCAGCAGTGCAATCATGGTATAATGTGCAGGAAGAGTTTTTTTAACGTGCTGTGTCACGGGACATCGCTTTTTAAGGTCTCTTCCAAAGGACCTTGTTGCTCCCGATTTCAAATATGCCGAGTGCTTGACGAAAGAAATACCACTTCAGTTTCAAATCTCGGTCAGCCCCAACCTGTGTTCAAACCACTACTTCCTACACACCAAGTAAACACTCTATATAATTATACAATCTTAAATGTCAAAAGTTCACGGTAAATATTTCAAAGCTTTAAGATGGTGTAGATCTAAGCCGGCCCGGTTCTGTTTTTAAGCTGATTAATTTAGACTTACAGTGGGGGCCTGTATATGCATTGGAAAGGATTTATTGATTGCATGGAGTTGAATTACGCCCCGGTTAAAAATATGGCACTTATATTGATGCGTCACCAGCAGTGCAATCATGGTAATGTGCAGGATCGAGAGTTCTTTGAAGTGTCGCGCTTGTCGCGACACGAAGCATCGCTTTTGACAGTCTCTTCCGAAATACACTGTTACTCTCAATTTCAAATATGCCGAGTGCTTGACAAAAGAAATGCACTTTCCAAATCTTTGTCAGACCCAACCTGTGTTCCAATCACTACCTCCTACACACCATGCAAGCACCAACTGAGCTGTAGTAGTGAAAAAGAAAGAGTTTATATTGAACTGATATGACTGGTAAACTTCGAATTCTAGTAATCGAATACAAATACCGGTTCATATTCAGATCACAATCCTAAAAAAAAAAAAAAAAAAAAACAACTGGCAAATTAAATTAAACATATGAACTTCTACTAGGAAAGTATGACCGGGTGCTCCGGAAGTGTAAACACCTCCTGTTTACCTAGCTGCAAACGTCACGTGTGAAGTCTGAGGCATGACATATAGCCAAGATTAAGAGACATCGTACTTGTCAAAGGGACCAGATTCGTTATAAAAATCTATAAAATCTAAAATACCCATGCTATGCACTTTTTTACATACCGTCGGTATTTGTTAGATTTTATCATAAATCTGACCTCTGTGGTATTTTTTCGATGGTCACAAAGGGTATTGATAAATCTAGGCTTGCAATATTATCCCCGGGCCAACAATTTATTTGTAAGTAGCTTGCTTGCTTTTATTGGCTATGTACAAGTTGATGACATACCTTGACAAGGTAGATCTTTTTAGGCCGATTTTTTTCTTTTTTTGTTTTGTTTGTTTTTCTCTCTTTTTCCTTTTTTTATGCAAAATTTAGCAGACCAAATTGATTCAAAGCGCTGAAAGTACTGAAATAATCTTTTTTTTTTATTTTTTACTGTAAAATACAAACAATAACTCAATGACGTTCAAATCGTTCTTTTCCTAATTTTAGACAAGTGTCAGTCATTGCTGATTTCATTTTTTTATACAAATACTCAAATACAACCTGAGAGATTTACATATTAGTCTCCTGTCGGACCAAATGTATGGTTTCAAAATGGAACAAATAACTCAAATAACACTCGAGGCAGATCCTATTGTGAGAGAGTTTATCAGTTCGCTTGCCGGAGGTCGGTATTTTTTCTCCGGGCACTCCGGTTCCCTCCACCTTCCATGAACTGACCCGCCTCGATATAAGCGAAAGAATCTTGACTGGAGCATACGACTCCATTTATATTCATTTTATTCACTCTACTAAACATAATTCAATCCTAATAACACATACCATCTGTAAAAATATTACACATGTGTTATTATCACGCGACAGTCTGGAATCTGATTATGTAAATACGGATGTTTACAAATGCCAACAACATTGACCTGCCCGCTTGACCTTTTATTAGGAATATTCATATTTCATAAGCGGGCCCACCCAATACATGGGTGGTGTTAGGATTTCCAGTAGACTTGCACAAGTATTAATTTCAGTATCTTGCCCCTTTAAAACTATTACAGAGATCAACTGACAAAAGTCAATTTACTGTCAAAACCTGGGAATATAGGGTCCCTATATTCCCGGGTTTTGATAGTAAATTGACTTTTGTCAGTTGATCTCTGGGGCAAGATACTGAAATTAATAATTTAATATAGGGACTTGTGCAAGTCTAGATTTGCAGCTAACACATAAATTATGCTCGTTTCACATTGTCTAGACGAAGTGTGTTTACACAATAAATACAAGTACTCAATTTAAAGTTCAATCAGAGTTGAGTTGAGTCGAGTAATGGTGTTTAACGTCCCAGTCAAAAATATTTTACTTATATCGAGACGTCGCCAGCTATATGCGAAGGTGCAGAAATTTTGCCTGTGCGTTGCGCTGATGGCATTATACAGCAGGGTTCTTTAACGTGCCAAGCCTACCATGACACGGGGCCTCGTTTATTTTAAGTTCCCATCCGAAAGAACCGTGACTTTTATTTCGTAATACCGAGTACTTGGCGAAAGAACAGTCACTACCCACTTTCAAGTCTTGAGTCAGACTCGGCCGGGGATCGAACCCACGACCTCCCACATACGGAGCGAGCACTCTACTAACTGAGCTACTGCAGTGGTCACTGAGACAAATCAATGTTGTTTGGTTGTATATGGAATGTATATAGTTTATATTATGTTTGATTCTCGATGTAGATATCATATATCCCACCCTTAAGATCATTTTTAGAAGCACTCAAAATACAGGTAAAAACAATTTTGAATCTCAACGATATTCATAATTATTGTCGCCACTGGCTATAAATGCCAAAACTATAAACACCACCATTCCTCCTTGAACAAGTCAAAAATTTATTTTCACTGCTCAGATTATGAAGGCTCAGAAGTCTAAAATACTAAAAGTGCGCAAGTGACTATATGGTCTTTACACTGCATGGTTATTTTAGCTTGACCACAGTGACCGATAAAATGTGACGTCACACAACTACACCCAGCATCACTTACCTGTTGCATTTAGGGCAAATCAGTGATTTTAAGATGGCGATAAGCATGCATTTAATGATTTTGAGAACATACTATATGCTACCAATCAGAACGATAAAATGTGACGTCACACAACTACACCCAGCACCCCTTACCTGTTGCATTTGGGGCAATTCAGTGATTTTAAGATGGCGATAAGCATACCTTTAATGATTTTGAGAACATACTTATTGCTTTAAATATATGCTACCAATCATTCAACTCCACATACAGATATATAGATGTTCTATGTCTTAATAGTCATAAGATTTAGTGATGTAATCTATCCTAACGAGGTTGAAATATAATATACGACCTATTCTTCTTATAGACTATAAGGACAACGAAATGCTACATTTGAAACTGTATGACAAACATGAAGACTTTAACTGTTCTATTGTCATTTTCTTTTCTATACAACAATAGGCCTGCTTTTCCTGCTTATGGTCTATACAACAATAGGCCTGCTTTTCCTGCTTATGGTGTAATTCTTTTACAATACGCTATAGACATGAATTAGTATGTTTGCTTTTGATTATCCACTTCAAAAGATCATTTGTACTTATTATATATTTCAGAAATGACAAGTTCAAGCCAAGCATTGCTTTGTGACACGTGCAATGAAAGTGACCAATCAAAAGAAGCCATAGGACTTTGTAAAGAATGTATGGAAATTTATTGTCCGGAGTGTGCTGACCGCCACAAGGCGCTTAGAGCGACTAAATCACATACTTTAGTGATAATACACACCACAAATAAAGATGGAGGTCAACCTGATTGTGACCCATGTACCGAGATGGGAAAAGGTAAAATACCAGCTCAGTATCTGTGTGCAGAATGTCGTGAGCTGTATTGCAATCCGTGTAAACAACACCACCTTAAATTGAAGGCAACAAGGAGCCACTACATACATGAATTGTATCCGCCACAAGCTACAGCATCTACACAGCCACAACAGCCATCCCAAACGGAAAAAGTCGCGGATTTATCGTCTGGTTTTGAAACCTGTACACTATCAAGTGGCGGAGAATCGTCTGCTCAAACCTCATCACGTGACGACGAGTCTTCTTCTGATTGCGTGTTCATGTCATCCGATTTTGAAGGATTTGACGCTTTACCCAGCCAAGAACAGCTTGGTGCGCAGTTTCCGGTATTTCAATCACGTTTCAAAGGTCAAGGTAAAAGGAAATGGTCGTTAAGCAAAGATGATATGGACAAATTGTCTGCAAGAGTTGTCTCAGTTTTTCCGTGTAAAACAGACGATGATGAAATTGAATGTGAAATTAATGGTATTATCTGTTTGGCAGACGGGAGATTAATCGTGCTGGATATGAACAACAAGAAACTCAAAATGTTCAACAAGGACTTCGAGATTATTTGTACAGAAGCGACTGAATTACCAGGGTTAAGTATGGCAAAAGTAACGGAAGCGGAAATAGCTGTTGCTAGTACCGCACAAACTGTAGATTTTTATAATGTTTCAAAGAACGAATTTATTCTTCTGAAGGAAAAATCTTTTAAGATTGACGCCCATGGTTATGGAATTTCTTGCAATAAGAATGTGTTTGCAATAATTTGTGATATTTACGAGAAAGATAGAGACGGGTTTATCAAAATTTGTTCAGACGCGGGAAAGGAACTTCACCGTATTACGTCATTCAAATACAAACCCGGACATATACTCAGTTTGGACACAGAACTTGACCGGATTTATGTTTCTTCAAAAGACCAGAGTAAATTCATGTGTATGTCTGTCCAAGGAGGCCTGCAATGGGAGATGGATTTCTATGGTAAAGATGTAATAGAACTCTTTAACTATCTTCTCGTTACGGAATACAATGGCGGCCTTGTTCTGTGTTCCAAAGATGGCCGATTTAGGAGAACATTAATTGAAGACACAATGGGAAACCATCTTGAATATATAGCAATTAATTCTAAAACACAACAAATATTTGTAACTCGTTTCCATGACAACGATGTTATCGTGGTACAATTGTTATACCGGAAATCCAAAAATTGTGTAATTTCTTAAAAATAAAAAATTTGGTTGTTATATAATGCCTATATTCCACAATTTTTTTGTTTTTATACCATCTGCAAACGAGTGGGTATATAAGAATTCATTCTGTCCGTCAGTCCCAATATCATGTCTACTCCATGCCTTCCATATCTATGGATGGATTTTGATCAAACCTAGAACTAATGTAAACCGTCAATATGAGACGATGTGCTGCATACCAAATTTAGGTGTATAGGTCAAAAAGGTTCAGGACCAAATGGCAAAACATGCGGGGAGGGGGTATAAGTCGGCTTCACTGATAGCTTAAGTTATTTTTATCGGAACCTGGCCAAATTGATTCTTGGGCAATTTCTTTTGAGCCAATTTTATTCATATATGAATCACCATGTTCGTTTGTCTGTCAAGATTAACCCATTGCTGGTTTCGGAAATATCATATTCCCCACGCATGTTCTCTATGGTTCAAGGGTATGTTATGACCTTCAACCAAGGCCATAACTCACAAGGCAATGTTACCGAGGGTATGTTGTTTCGTATATACAAACAGCATTGACCTGTCCGTTTGACCTTTTATTAGATATTCAAACAGGTGGATTACACAATAATAGGGTAGTCCTAGGATTCGCAGTTAACACATAAACAATGGATGGTTTCCCTTGCTGTAGACGAAATTAACACATGTGTTCCTTTTTGTCCATAATAAATATATAAATTAAAGTTCAAGCGGACAGGTCAATATTGTTTGCCTATGCAAAGCGGTCTTGGGCCTAGTTGTTCAAAGCTTTGTTAGTTTAACCAATTGATTTGTCAAAATTTTATTTTTGCATAATTTCAAATATAAGTTAAAACTAATGTTGAAAATGTCGGAAATGAATATAATTTCTCCAAACTAAGTATTATTAATTTGGTTATGATTATACCCCCCCCCCCCCGCTTAAAAAGTGGGGGGTATATATATAGTCATAGGGGTGTCCGTCCTTCTGTCCTTCCGTTACACCTTAGGTACCTATCTCTTATCCGCAACTCCTCTTAAACCCTTCAATGGATTTTCATGAAACTTTCACACAATCTTTGTGTTATAATGTAGATATGCGCCTCCTATTTAAAAATTTGATCCGATGGATTTTTGGGAGCGGGGGTATTTTTTGTGAGCTTGTGGCTTACAGTTTTTCTAGTATTTTGATTGAAATGGAGATATTGATTTAATCATTGATTAAACTTTGCACAATGTATAACTGGGGTGAGTTGTTCGAAGCCTGATTAGTTTAATCAATTAATTAGTCAATATAATTTCAATTCTGTTGTGAAGTAAGTGAATGAAGTTTCAACAAATTGAAGCACGTGGCTATAAATATATGGATTTGATGATGGATATGATGATTTAAATGTGTTAACCAACTGATTGGGCTAATCGAGCTTTTAACAACACTTGGATGAAGTTGTTAGATATATCCCCGGGATTAATTAGAAATAATAGGAAACAGTTTCGTAATCTGAGGTCAACAAATTAAAATATTTCACCATACAGACTCAATAAAATATAAGTATTACATAATTACTTCCGTGACGTAACGGTTTCAATTCCGGTAATCTACTCTGACATCCTTATGACAGTATGGTCCTGTCAAAAGTTTAACATTGAACTAACGAAAAGGAGTTGAGTTGAGTAATGGTGTTTAACGTCCCAGTCAAGAATATTTCACTTATATCGAGACGTCGCCAGCTATAGGCGAAGGTGAAGAAATTTTGCCTGTGCGTTGCGCTTATGGCATTATGCAGCAGTGTTCTTTAGCGTGCCAAGCCAACCGTGACACGGGACCTCGTTTATTTTAAGTTCCCATCCGAAAGAACCGTGACTTTCATTTCGTAATGCCGAGTGCTTGGCGAAAGAACAGTCACTACCCACTTTCAAGTCTTGGGTCAGACCCGACCGGGGTTCGAACCCACGACCTTCCACTTACGGAGCGAGCACTCTACCAACTGAGCTACCGCAGTGGTACTAACGAAAAGGGATCGAATCTCATCTGCTGAGTAGACAAGATATAAATAACTAGTGACTGGAAACAGATAGAAAAAGTTACGAAAAGCAATCGAATGTCGACTGCAGAGTAGCTAGAGACATAAAATCTAGTGATACAGTATAGGCCTGTCGAAAGTTTAACACTAAACTAACGAAAATAAGTCAGTGATTGGCTGTCTAGTGACCAAGATATCGATAGCTAGGGACCGAAAAGAGATACAGTACAGAACTGTCTAAAGTTTAACACTGAGCGAACGAAAAGGAGCCGAATCTTGACTGCAGAGTAGCTAAAACCTTCCGAGTGATACGGCCCAGACTTGTCGAAAATTTGAAACGGAGTTAACGAAAAGGAGCCGAATTTCGGTTGCAGAATAGCTAATGACATAACATCTTGTATTACCCGATCATGGTGAAACACCCGTGATTCCACTTCCATCCATAGGACAGTACAGGCATGTCTAAAGTTTAACATTGAGATTTCTTCAAAAGGGAAGGAGCATCGGCGGCCGAGTGACGATATGCAGTGGTATAGCTCGCCGTCAGGATTCGAATCCCACTCGTGGAATATCGTACGCTTGACGAGGGGTTTCAGTGAGCACAGAAAAGTAGCCCGAATCTTTGCTGCCGAGTAAGCGATATACGGAAAGCTGGTGACCAAAAAATCTGCCGAGAGGTTGATAGCATATACATGTATATGCCGAAAGCTATCGAGATACTGTAAATATATTTAATTTCGTGTGTATTTATTTTCGCGGTATATGATATTTAGACATATCCGCGTAGTTAAATTTTCACGTTTTTTGAAACATGCTCTATAACATATTAGGTATAACACAATTTCGCTTTGTATTAATTTTCGAGCAAAACAAATGACCGCGAAATAAGCGAAAACTAGTGTACAGCGCGGAAATAAATACGTTTACAGCTAACAAGGGACGAGATGAGCTCTTGTTTCAGCACTAATTCGTTAACTTGATGTTAAACTTTCGACAGGCCTGTATTCTAACCTTGGTGTATATCATAAATAACGCAATAGAATTAACTAAAATATTGAATTTTTTGCCATATTTCAAAGTACAGTCAAACCTGTCTATAAAGGCCACCCAAGAGAACTAGTAAAATGTCCTTTATGGGCAGGTGGCCTGTATATACAGGTTAAAATGATATGAATAAAGAACAATTGGGATACAATTTTACTATATAAGCAGGTTGCCTTTATATAGAGGTGGTCTTTAAGTCAGGTTGGACACTACTTATGTTTTAACTTAATAATCTGAATATATGCAACAACGTTGTTTAAATCTTGAAAAACAATTTTCTTGGATTTTTTTTTAATTTTTGAGAAAAATATAAAAATGTAGGAAAAAATATTTTTTCAATATAAAAACACTATTTCAGCTGAAATTCACTAAATTTTTCATGTAAAAAAGAAAACAAATGTAGGATTTTTTTCAAGGTAAAAAAAACTGTTTTAGCTTAAATGAATTAATTTTAATACAATAACTTTTGAAGGATATAAAACACATGAAATAAAGAAACAGTGTTTAATTGATCGTTTCTTAATTCATGCATGAAAATAAAGTACATACAGACATGCCGAAAGTTTAACACTCAGCTAGCGAATTATTACTGAATCAGAAGTTCATCATTTGGGCTTCTCGTTAGCTACATATTGGCAGTTAGCATTAGCTGTCTCTCAATGGCTATTAACATATCGACCACCGGCCACTTGGCAGCCGAATGTCGACTTATTTTCGTTAGCTCAGTGTTAAACTATCGACAGGTCTGTACTACACTACATACATCTCCCTTAGGGAATTCCCCTGTTGGTAAAAACCAATGACGTCATACATGGACGTACATGCGTGTTTACAAATGAATTACTTTATTACATATTTTCATAACAAATTGTGAAATAATAGAATTGCATTTGTATTTCAACACAACTTCTTATCTGTTATATTTCCACACATAAAGTTTGATTGTTGTTTTGCCTCGCATCAATAATTTTCAGCTATTCGCGATGTATGGTAGCTGATTTGCGCCATTTCGCTTTTCCGCCATTAAAGCGCCAAATCGAAATTCAAACGCGGAAAAGCGTAAAAAGCACGAAAAAGCGCCAAAACATGTTTTTGGGCGATGTAGCGCTTTTTCGCCCGCAAAAGCGAAAATTAAGCGCGACAAAACGCAAAATGCTTCGCGAAAAAGCAAAACAACATTTTTAGTGCTTATGCGCGTTCGCTTTGGTGCTTTTTGCGATTTTGATGACGAAAAAGCGAATCAGCCACAATAGCGATTAAATAATTTTTTACTAAATTATCTCAATAATTAATCTAAAAATAACGGCTCATGGAGTGCTTTGTACTTTTGCCAGAGCTTGATTGATTGATTGATTGAATTTAGTGTTATATCCCAGTCAAGAATATTTCAATCACCAGTTATAAATAAAGTTGCAGAAATTTTAGACATTTAGAAATTCGAACCCACGACCTCTCACATACGAAGCGAGCACTCATACATATATGATCTGCCTGTACATTTTGTGATAGCGAGACACTGTGGGTCAGAACCCCAGCTGCGTATGTTTTGTGAGAGCGGTAGGTCATGAGTTAAACACCAGCTGGGTCTGCTTTATACTTTTTGCGAGAGCGGTAGGTCATGAGTTAAACACCAGCCGGATATGCTTTGTACTTTTTGCGAGAGCGGGAGGTCATGAGTTAAACATCAGCTGGGTCTGCTTTATACTTTTTGCGAGAGCGGGAGGTCATGAGTTAAACACCAGCCGGATATGCTTTGTACTTTTTGCGAGAGCGGGAGGTCATGAGTTAAACACCAGCTGGGTCTGCTTTGTACTTTTTGCGAGAGCGGGAGGTCATGAGTTAAACACCAGCTGGGTCTGCTTTGTACTTTTTGCGAGAGCGGGAGGTCATGAGTTAAACATCAGCTGGGTCTGCTTTATACTTTTTGCGAGAGCGGGAGGTCATGAGTTAAACACCAGCTGGGTCTGCTTTGTACTTTTTGCGAGAGCGGGAGGTCATGAGTTAAACACCAGCTGGGTCTGCTTTGTACTTTTTGCAAGAGCGGGAGGTCATAATTTAAACACCAGCTGGGTCTGCTTTGTTCTTTTTGCGAGGGCGGGAGGTCATGCTTTAGAACCTCGGCCGGGTCATGCAGATTTAGTCTGCTTCGTACTTGTACCGTTATCCACCTCAAGAATGGCAGTACTCACACCTTTAATATCGCATTCAATATCGCAGAACATATAGTCAAATACATCGGTATCAAGCCTATAACCAGTGTAAAACCATTGAACCGTTACCGGACCCACACAGCGGCGAGACGACACTCGGCGGGACATTGGTGGCAGAGTGGTCTTTCGCGCGCTTAAGGTTAGTTGGTTGAATGTTGCGTAACGTCGCATCAGGATTTTTCTGTCAGCTATTCGCGACGAGAACTCTTTTATTAATTTCTATGGGGTAATCTCTGAGCAATTTCGTGTATGCATGTGAAGTACAAGCGTGTTGTATGGTCTACCTTGTACTAGCGCGAACTCAGGGCGACTTTAACGTGCTAGTGCGTACGGATTACACCACCTTTTAGTTAGTTCGCTTGCTAAAAGTCGACGGTTTTCGTTGGGCAATCCGGTTTCCTTCAGCTATCCATGTACTGGCCGTCTCGATATAAATGACTAAATCTTGACTTGGCTGTAAAACTCTATCACCACACTTCACTACACTATTCATAAACATCTCAACTGCCAATGGCCGAACAATTTTTTCAACCACACATCTGTCGTCAAAATGTAGCTGTATAAAGTGAAATGACGTCTCGATATAAGTAAAATAGTCTTGACTTGGACGTAAAACGCCATTCAATCAAGCATCAATATATATTTCAAGTCATCTGGGCGACTTGGTTGCACAACTAACCGCAACAAACTCCGAACGAGTAGATTTTGTTGCGCAACTGTTAGGTTTATCTATGCATGTAATCGTAATGATTTACGCTTTTATATAGCTCTTTAACTGTGTTTTGCCACTTGTTGTGCAATCGTTGGATTTCGTAATGATTATCTCATTCTATTTACCAACATGACTGTACAAAAAGGAGCGGGAGGTCATGTTTAAGAACCCCTTTCGGGTCATGCAGGTATAATCTGCTCCGTAATTGTACGGTTCTTTTCTGAATCAACAGTTTTCTCAAGGGTTTTCTATAATAATAATTATATTCAAGAATATTTTACTTATATTTGGGCGTCACCAGATATACATGTATGTGAAATGACAAAAATGTTTATCTTTGAAATGCAATCAGGACGATGTGCAGGGAAGGGGGTGGTTCTGTAACATGCCACGCCTGCCTTTACAAGAGGTTTTTGTATAGTCTCTTCTGAAGGATCTTCATTTTAGTTGCAAAGTGCTTTACGAAAGAAAAATCTTTACCTATATCGAAGTCTTGGCCAGACCCGGCCAAGTTTTGAACCCTGGCCTTCCACATACAAAGCGAGCCTTTTACCAATCAAATATAAAATACTTATCCGTGTCCGAATCACAATCCAGAAGCAAAGAAAAACATTCAAACTTAGAAACTTATGCTAAACACGTCAACTTCCACCAGGGAAATGAGACCGGGTGCTCCGGAAGGGTAATCACCTCCACCAACTGAGATACCATTGTGGCAAACTTATTGTGACCTCTGACCTATAAAATATTGAACCTTGCGTTTCCTTATGCAATTGTTACCTAGATTTTCGTAATACACTTCTGACTTGTAAAATTTCCCCCAAAATTTACAAAAATTATCAAGGTTTATTGTTTGAAGTGTATCAATAAGTCAAGTGACAAAAACAAAAGACTTCATCGAGGCCGAATTTCTTGTCTTAATGACAGCAAGTAACTTTTGACATTGTTTATAAACAAGAACAGTCAGTAAAACTGACTTAAAACATTTAAACCTTGGCCTATGAACCCACATTTTGTATGCGGCACATCGTCTCATGTTAGTTTACATTTATGTCAAGTTTGATCAAAATCCATCCATGGACATGGGAACTATGGAACACTTTTTATGGAACACGCTTGCAGTGGTCAATGTAGCACGCATTTTGCATGCACAATAATTCGATAATCCACGATTTACGGTATTAATCTATAGGAATATCTATCCGTCAGTCCCAATATCAGTTCCCATGTCCATGAATTTCAAAATTTTGGCTAAGTGGGAATGATCCATGTCTGAAGTTTTGAAATGATTGAATTTATTTATTTATCTATTTTTCAAATGCCCATTGGTTTTTTTTATATAAAAAGCAATTTTTAACATCAAAATTTAATAGAATAATAAATTTTAAAGGAATAAATTATTGAATTATAAATAACAAAACATCCTGCACCACAAATCAAATTTGCTGAAAAAGACTATAGCAAAAACTTTCCAGGTGAAATCTTAAATGTTTATTTAACAATGTTGGCTGAGTGGGAATAGCAAATTTCTAAATGTTGGCTAAGTGGGAAGACACCTTAAAAGTACACTACTAACGTTAAGGCAGATAATTCGGCCTAGGGAAGTTTGTGTGATATATCCGGGTTTGGTAAAGTTTAGAATTTAAAACAACGGACGCGGAAGATGAAACCATATCTAAAAATAACACAGACAACAAGTCGAATGGTGGTTTCTAGTCACCATATTTATAACCTATCCATTTAGAAGACCCAGAGAAATCAGACTAGTTGTACTGACGTAAAATGACTCATATGGAAATTTGCGGATTTTTAGTTTTTTAATCTATATAAGATCTAGACAATTTGAGTTGCTAAAGAATAAAAAAAAAGTTGTAAGATAAGAAATTGTGCCTAGAGATTGTATGAGAGCAAGACATTTTCAGTTGATAAAGAAGAAAAAAGTGTTAGATCGAAATTTAAGGATTTTAATTTCCATGAGAAAGCAAGACTTTTTTAATTCATAAAGGAGGGAAAAAGTGCTGGATAGAAATTTAAGAGAGCAAGACATTTCAAACGGTTTATAAATAAAGAAGGAAAAGTGTAAGTGAATTTCATCATTTCTTTTAGAGCAAGACATTTTATAAAGAAGTGCTAGGTCGAAATGTACGAATTTTAATTTCTATGATAAAGCAAAACTTTTTCAGTTTATAAAGAAGAAAGAGGTGTCAGAAATATTCGGATTTTAATTTTTTTTAAATTCCTAATTTTTTAAAACAAGACATTCGGAAAAAATTGGAACATTTTCGGATTTTAACTTTTCATTTTATGAGAGCAGGGCATTTTTAGTTTTTAAAGAAGAAGAAAAACAACAACTGTGTTTTGTTTAACTTTTGAAATTATACATGGTTTAACCCGTCACCATGCCAACAACGCCCATACAAGAGAGACAGATATTGTCTACTGGGGACCAAAGTTTTTATTTTACCAACAATAAAGGAGTTGCCAGTTCTGGTTCTTTTGATACTGAATTCAAGAACTCAGACGGACCTACTAGGATCCCAAGATGTGATAGTAGAAATTCAGACGGGGGCCTAGATTTTTCTCCGCGAAGTTGTGATAGTACGGTAACCATTGACGATGGAGCAGACGACAGGAAGCCAACACGAACTAGCTCGAATTTGAATTCGTGTGTTTTATGTTTATGTTTTTTGTGTAGTATAAACTTATGTGGTATAATTGGAGGATTTTTGTACATGCGAATTATTGACCAACGTGTTATGAAGAATAGCTACCATAAGGAGTCTACCAGTCCAACGGCTCAGGCATTGACAAATGTTTCCAATACAAGCCCTCCTGGAACTAAAAATTTCGCGGAAATACCAACAGAGATGGAACTTCTTACTATGGTATTAAATGTATCCGATTTACATGACAACCACAGACATTTGACATGGATTTCTACAGCTGGCGGAGAATCCAGCAAAAACGTCCAATACCGTGACGGCGTTTTCAAAATCCAAACATCAGGGAATTATTTAATACATTCAAAACTTTCAATTTTTACGGTGAAAGAATTTTTACCAAACGGACTTATAAATTACAAAATGACGAGTTTTGAACATTGTGTCGTGATTCTCGGAGAATCCGCGCCACTGGATTGTAATATGGAGTCCATTTTTAACGGGTATAAAGGGCCGAGCCATGTATGGCGGATGGTGTACCTTACCCAAGGTCAGCGATTGGTTGTTAAAATGAGCAATAAGGAAGCTATATATAAAAGCGAGGAAAGTAACAGGTTCCAGTTAGCTCGAATGTCTTAACTACCCCGCGATGTTGTAAATCGGGAAATTAACGCGAAAAAAATGCCTTTTAAAAACATATTCTTAATCTCGCGACGTGTCTTAACTCTCTCGCGATACCGGGGAAGTTTCGCGAAAGCATTGATTTCAATATATTTTTGTACCTTTAAATTTCGCGTCATCGAATGATGATCATCAATGTATATATGCGAAAGCTTTAATTTTGCGTCGTAGGATTGTGGTCATTACATATGCAAGTGGATTATATAAGAATATGAAATTCGCGAAAACATTATTTTCGCGTTTTGTTACAGTCGCGAATTTACGCGAAAATAAAAAGACCGCGAAAATTTCCTGATTTACAGTGACTGTAAAATTCGCAGCAGTTCATTATATCACTCTAGGTTGTATAAGAATAGATCTGTTTTATTAATTAATTAATTTTGTTATTAATTCATTTATATATTTATTTAACGCGTGGTGTAGCTAGCTAAATAGTTACACTTACGGAGCACCTAGCCTCACTGACCTGGTGGAAGTTCACAAAAAAATATAATGTCATTAGTATTTTGTGTGAAAAATAATTTTCATGATAAATTGCAGTTTTTACCTAAAATCTCTGTTATAGGAGAATGATGTCCAGTTTCAACAATTTTATTGTATGAAAATCAGTGAATATGTCATGTATTTTAAAACCGTGTTGATTTTATAAGGTAAACAACATTGACCTGTCCGCTTGACCTTTGATTTAAATAGTCATTATGGACGAGTAAATTTAGTAAAGGAATCATGCGTGTACATACGTCGTCTATAATTTTATAACACTCATCATGGGCAATGTGTATATATGTATTAACTGCGAATCTTAACACTACCTATGTATTGACCAGGTCCTTCGATATGAATATTCCCAATGAAAGGTCAAGTGTACAGGTCAATGTTGTTTACCTACATATAATAATTTATAAATGTGTTGATTTCACCTGTTTTGTTCCCTTGACCTGTGCACATTACTTTATGGAATTATTCCGGGATTTCCCTAATTTTTCCAGACAAGTTTTCAAACAAAACTTGTGACAATGATAAAAGTTAATGTAAACTCCCTTTATTCATAAAGTTGATAAAATCACAACTTCAAATATATTTTTATACATGTATTTAAATTTTTTAAAATAAAATTATTTAATTTTGATTTGTGTGACTTCAATGTTTGTTGTTAAATTTAGACATTACAGATCGCAAGCACCTTTACGACACTACGGTGGCAAAATTGACAGAGTGCTCGACACCAGGGTTCGAACCTCGTCTAGATCTGACCAAAACTTGAAAAAGGGTATTGACTGTTCTTTCGTCAAACACTCAGTATCAAGAACAGAAAGCCATGGAACATTTGAAAGTGACCTTTGAAACCCGAAGCCCTGTGTCACGTTATAGGAACGTTCCACTATTTTGCCCCGGGTACTCTACAAAGGTAGAATTTCCTGCCACTTCACCTAGAACTGGTGACGTCTCGATATGAGTGGAATATTCATGACTGGGACGAAAACCCACATTCAATCGATCTTTTTGCAGATCTACACTGATGCACAGCTTAAAGGGTTACGCCCATGTAATGTTACGTGTATAATGAAGGAAAAAAATGATGAAACCGTCATGGCACGGATGGGATGATGCAGTTCTATGACGCAAACTACAGTTATTTCAAGACGTTACATCAGCTTAAACAAACATGGACATCTGCTTCCTCCTACCTAACACAAAACAACACGACAATATGGTTCTCATCGTGAAGTTATAACATGTTTTGGACAGTTTTTATGACTAATTTTTATAAATATGGTTGACATATTATATCCGGATTCTGATATCAAGAACCACGCCATGCTTTGCACCATATACGTCATAAAAGACATTACAAAGCCATGACTTCATTCTCCGTGACAATAAACAAGGGCGTAGCAGAGCTTACGCACATACGACCGCGCGTAAGTTAATTTTGTCAAATATCATATCTAAAAATGTTAAAATAATTATATGACAGCTATATTTTAAAACTTGAAAGCAATACAAAATTTAACTCTCGAAACTGAAACTATCATAATGAACAAGACGATTTATGCATATGAATCAATGAACAATTCAGTGGTCGTTTGAATTTCGTTTTGAAGTTTAGTCGAAACAAATTGCAGATAAGGGTCGAAATTCATGGAAAACCAACCATTTTTGTTGTATTTTTCAAAATTTCTTGGGGAGCATACCCCCTAGAAATACAGCACTTTTCACGTTTATAGTGCGTAATTTACCAACATGCTCAGCTACGTCCCCTGATAAATATACTCAACAATAAAAGAGTTAAGGACCACATCAAAAACATTATTTAATTTTGTAGAATGTGAATCATAATTTTTTCATTTTTTTACTTCTCGTGATTTCGTTTATGATGTTTGATTTCATGCACAAAAAAATTACTGCATTACATCATTTGAAACAATAAGAAAGCAAGAACAAAATTAAGATGGATTTTACATTTTTCAGTTTTTGGATTTTTATTTCAAATTTTACAATGGTCCTGAACTTTTTTGTTTAGTATATTATGATGATACAATATAATAAAGACCTGTTAAAGTTTCACACTGAGCTAACGAAAAGGAGTCTTACCTCGGCTGATAAGTGAAAGGTCGTGGGTTCGATCCCCGGCCGGGTCTGACCCAAGACTTGAAAGTGGGTAGTGACTGTTCTTTCGCCAAGCACTCGGCTTTACGAAATGAAAGTCACGGTTCTTTCGGATGGGAACTTACAATAAACGAGGTCCCGTGTCACGGTGGGCTTGGCACGCTAAAGAACCCTGCTGTATAATGCCATCAGCGCAACGCACAGGCAAAATTTCTGCACCTTCACCTATAGCTGGCGACGTCTCGATATAAGTGAAATATTATTGACAGGGACGTTAAACACCATTACTCAAATCAACTCTTACCTCGGCTGCCGAGTGCCAGATAGTTATATTCGTAGACAAGCTTCCGAGAGCTAGATACCAGCTGCCGAGACGAGATATTGCTAATGAGGGCTCGAAGTGGTCTTCCAATTCCGCACTTATTCGTTAGCTTAGTGTTAAACTTACGACAGGGATGCACTTTATGTTTCTCCGTGTGTCACGACCACTACGGTAGCTCAGTTGGTAATGTACTGGCTTTGTATGTGAGAGGAAGAAGATCGAAGCCTGGCCGGGTCCAAGGCTTGAAAATAGGTAACGGCTTTCTTTCGTCTGTCATTCAGCATTTAGAAATGGAATTCATTGGGTATTAAAACCGACGCTCTATTTCGCAGTATGCATGACGCCTATAATAAAGAACCTTACTAGCACATAGTCCTTGGCACAGTGTTAAGGCCACAATTTCTGCTACTTCTGTCACATACAGCTGGCGACGTTTCAATACAAGTGAAATATTCTTGACTGGGACGTAAAACACCATCCATTCAATCAAATTACAGTCAAACATGTCTATAAGTCCACCCAAGGGAACCAGTAAAAGTGGCCTTAATGGAAAGGTTCAATATAAATAAAAATCAATTGGGATGCAATTCTACTGGCCTTTATAAGCAGGTGGCCTTTTTATAGAAGTGGTCTTTAAAGAAGGTTTGACTATATTAAAAGAAATCAAATTTTAAATATTTCTGTATTTGAAGGTGGAAACGCATTAAAATCTGTTCAAATTACCGGTATTTTTGATAAAATGGGGTTATTTTTTAAATTAAAAATACTCAAATTTCTGTCAAAACAGACGTCGTCTCCCTTACCTGTAACATAAATGCCATTAGACCCCATTTGTCAAAGGTTACTCTATAGCAGTAAAAACAAACATACCGATCCATGTCCAAAACAAAATCCAAAAGCAAAGTAAAAACTTAAACACTGTCAAATTAAGTGAAGTGAACGTCCACCAGGGAAGCTAGACTGGGTGCTTACAGAAGGGTAAGCACTCTGTTTGGCTAGCCATAGTACAGACCAGTCCAAAGTTTTACAAAGAACCTAACGAAAAGGACTCAAAGCTCGCCTGCCGGGTGGCTCAGATATGGATAACTAGTGACTGAAAAGATGCCAAAAAAAACTGCCGAGATACAGCCTTGAATGGCTGCAGATTCGGCACTAATTCCTAATTCATTTAGTTGTTGATAACCCTAACTGCCTTTGTGGTAAAGTGGAATTAACTCTACACTATTTTTTTGAATGCCCATTTTACACAACTATAAGAAACAATTACATTAATTCTATACCTTACCATGTTACATGTCTAATTTTACTTTATGGTAGTCAAGATTTCACTTTACAACAAAATATTAAATTGTTTAAGAGAGTTCAATCTTACATTTTACGTTCTAAACGATTTACCTAATATTGCTTTCGAACTTGTAATGCTCTTCCAATTGTACATGTATATTACATATTTGACCTAAACATTATGCCATCATTTGCTTATGTTGCTTTTTCCTTCTTGTTTGTATATTATATATGTTCTCTTCTTTTTCCATCATCTCTGTCAAATAGTATTACTTTTGTTCCACATGTTATTAATTGTATATGCAGTTGTGGGAGACTGATTAATATAAGAATTTAATTCTTGTTTCAGAATCCCAACTTATATTTTGTAATCTTTAATTTTGTGAAATTATATTCATTTTTAAACTAATTCCTTTAGTGTTAAACTTTTGACAGGTCTGTAATGCACACCAACTAAATGGAAGAAAAATACAAGTGTATTCATAATGAATGATAGTAGCCACAATCTGTTAATACTGCAACTGCTGACTAAATGCTGGTACATACATTCCCGGTGGTATAAAAAAAAACAAACGCCTTGGACACTTTGAAGCAAGAATTTTTATTTATTTATTTTCTTGCTGTCAGACTTGTTAACATGATAATTGTTTGTATTATTATGTATATCAAAATTAATGTTGAATTAATGTACAGATATGCACAAGCTAAATGAATCAAACCAATAACCCTTGTTATAGTAAAATTCTAAATACATGTACCTGGGACCAGTTGTTCGTAGCTTGATAAATTTAATCAATTGATTAGTCAAAAATACCCCCTCGCCCAAGCATCTCTGATGTTGTGGATGAGGGGCACTATCTGATATAAAGTTTGAAGTGTTGATAAATTTAATCAATTGATTAGTCAAAAATCCCCCCCCCCCCTCATCCAAGCATGTCTGGTGTGATGGATTAGTGGGATTCTCTGAAGGTTAGCCCGAAGGTTAACTTTGCAAAATAGTTCCATCTATTGGCATGTGACCCTAGGTTCAAAGACTAAAAATGTAGTACCACCCCTTATGCACAGATACCCCACATACTGGTATATATCCTGCATTATATCAAATATTTTGTGAATTCTCCGTTGGACAAACACAAAATGAATAAAGTTTAATGAAATGGAAACACTTTTTTTAAAACTCTGGGCTCAATAATGTATTTTAATTTTTATTTGTCATTCATATTTGTGTTATTCATTGATTAAATTACTCAAGCTTCAAACAACTGGATCCTGGTACTGTTAACCTGGTAAATAGGGAAATTGTCAGCCACAGTGGCTTAAGATGAGTACAGTGGTTACGGCAGTAGCGGATCTCAGTCAGTAGCGGATCAATTTTTAGAATAAAGTTAATTTTTTCCAAATTATTACGAGAGACCAATAAAACTCGGATATATTTCTGTAAAGCTGGTATTTTTACTTAATTCTACGTTTCATTTGTGTTGATAAACGTCCTATATTTTAAATTCTCGGCTTTCTAATGCGAATGTCACAAGCGTCTCAGCGACATGGATGTGATTTTCAAAACCTAACTTTCGATTTGACCAACGTGTTCAATACTTTCAAAGGTAATTTGAAATGATTACAATAGCTCTTTACACTCGTTAACATGTCTTCTTTCACGACATAAACCTTTATTGAGCTTTACAATTTATGACAATAAAAAATAAACCAGTTTATGCAGGGTGCAATTACGGCAATAACGGATCAGCTGCTGTCTACTCTCGAAAGGCTAACAAAAATATGGCATGTACCCATGGGGCTGTCTGGTGCTTTCAGAAAAATAATAGATTCTGGTGGGTTCAGTTATATATATGCAGAAGCTATTGGAGAACCAGTGCCTAGCTTCCCTCCATGGTCAGTATCCCATGAGAAAGATGGGGGCATTGTCATGCCATGCCACTATCTTATTTATCATATGATAAGGCCAGATCAAAGGACATTTTAAAGAAGCCATAATTGTCATGCTTGAAGTATAATCTGTATGAGATTAGAATATATTGAATAAATACATTAATATCCAACCCTATATTTTGTGTTTAAGACAATTAAAGTTTTATTCCGTTCTATATTTTTGTCTGGTAACAATTTTGGACCTATGATGTACAGTGTACAATACCAATAAGTATCATTGTATGCATATACTGTTCTTGTCAAAATAAAATTTTCATAAACAAGAGTATGTAATAATATTTATAACTTATAAGGTACAATTATTTTATTTTATTTCCTTCGCCATTTACTGCTTTTATAATTCAGTATTCAAGAAAATGCTGATTGACTTAATTTATCAGGGACATTGCGATGATTTGTTTTTTGTTATTTATTTTAATCATGACATTTGTTGATATTACGATTAAAACTCTTTAATATTGTGTATGATTTGTATTTTTTGCAATTGAATGATGGAAACTCAAACTAATCATGTTTTGAGTTAATCTCCTTTCGTTTTCTTGACACTAGGTGGCGTGATCCGCTACTCACAAAATGATTCGTTACTGACGTAAATACATGGGATACAAAACGCGTGGATTGCCCATACTTATAGTCGGACGATTTTTATCATCTAATGATAAATTGAAAGTTTGGAGAAATGTCAATTGATAGTACCAAAAAATTACAATCGGCAGTGATGTTTTTCTCGGAGAGCAGTGAATATTGCACTAATGATCCGCTACTGTCGTAAGCACTGTATATTAAGATGATTTTAACATTAGAGTTTAGGGGGAGACAGGGTTAATAGACATAAATTAAACAACCTTTTTAATAAAACAAATTTTGGCATGGGCATTGAATAGAATATAACATATTATCATTATAACTTGATGGCAACAATATTATCATGTATCAGAACTTTTACTACCCAAATTAAGAATTTTCAACTACATGTACACACAATCAGAAAAATTATTTATGTGTTACAATGCTTGCTAATGCGAGACACTGTTAATAATTAAATTGCATTGTTGCCATAGTAACACAACTAAGTGCTGATACAGATCACTTGTGTGCTTGACAGAATGTAAGTTTCTATATGAGAAGTAAAGCACCTCTGATCATGTCAGCAGGAGAGGCCCTGTTTTGATTAGGTAACAAAACCTTACACTTCCAGAAACAAGAACCAAAATGT
Organism: Anadara kagoshimensis; assembly: GCA_021292105.1. Classification (NCBI taxonomy): domain Eukaryota; kingdom Metazoa; phylum Mollusca; class Bivalvia; order Arcoida; family Arcidae; genus Anadara; species Anadara kagoshimensis. The sequence continues at coordinate 53,304,871 of CM037869.1, read as the reverse complement.
CAAACTAGATTAGTAAAACTAAATCTAAATTTTACTGGGGCAATAAGTGAGATGGTGAAGTTATCAAAGGACATTATATCAAGGGTTTACTGTGGTGATTAGCAATGCAGCAAATTTATCAAGGTGGCAAAGTTATCAAAAGACATTACAATGAGGTTCTTTTGTGGAGATAAGGGAGATGGCAAATTTATAAAGCGGCATGATATTGAAATTTTAATGTGGCAATAAGCATGGTAGCATACTTATCGAAGGGCATGATATCTAGCTTTAGCTATGGAGGAGAGGGAGGTGGCAAAGTTATTGAGGGACATTACAATGAGATTTTACTGTGTTTCAAATTGTTAGCAAAAGCAGTTGCATAGTAAGGTACAGTACTGCGCCTAGATCCATCATTGTATTATTGGTCACCCAGTTTTGTAAGTTATACATACAAGTCCCTATGAGTAAATAGATATTATAAAAAGCATGACAATTAAATGCAATAAAAATTCAAATTAAACAAACATATTACTTTACTAAGTAAACACTCATACATACATCATCCATCAAATATCACTCGCTCCATCTTTCTGTCGCTCACTCTGTCTATAAAATATTTATAAAAACAAATGTATAAAATAAACTAATGGGCTTCATAACTGTACCACATGAACAATGCTACTTAATGTTTGTGCGAAAAAATTCAGTGAATTAGGATCTCCTGCTGGTAGGTACATTTTATGATTTGAACTCATGTTCAAAGGGCCATAACTCCCATGAAAATTAAGCAAAGGATTTGCTCATCTATCAATGTTGATGCTTTTTACCAAATTTCTTAAAATAACGTTTCCTATTTTTGAGAAAAACTGCAGACAAGAAGTGTCTGAATGGAAGGATGGAAGTCCGAATTTAATATCCACTTTTTATCCGAAAGGCGGGAATACAAAAATGCCACAAAAATTCCTAGGGCCCAGTTGCACAAGGCTTAATTAAAATTTATCATTAATTTAACCATAATTAGCAAATTATTTAATCAGCAGTGTTAATTACAGGTATAATAATTAACTGTAATTCAGAATATTGCAAGTGTGCCCTGGGAAAGTCATTATTGCATGAAAATATCAAATCATGTGATTCCATATACATGCCCATAATCTATATTTCCAATCCTGGTAACCAAAATCACCATTGGCTACTAATTTCTGTGAAAATACTTAAAAATAACCTGTGAAATTTGTGAAAAAAATATTTTACAGAGACAATATTTTCACAAGTTTTTAAAATTTGGCTTTTAAAATTTTCAAATTTGTGGAAACCTGGAACTGGGCCTTGTATAAAGTCATTTTTACTGGAAAACATATACTGTTCCATATGCATAATGGAAAGAGTTGTTCAGCACAAACTTTATGGGTGTCAGAAATATTTGTTCCGCACAAACCTTAGGCAGTCTCATGTACATGTAGTATGTTGGCAAACCCCATTGTATGATATATTGACAGAATGAGTTATTTATCAATGTCTTATGGCTTAATATACGACCTTTTATGAATTACCCTTAACAAACAAGACCAAACCCTCATGAACAAAGTTGTCTGCATTTTGTCTGAAAAACCTTTGAATTTGTTATGAATATTTCTGAATTTTGTCTGAAAGTTTTTTTTAAAACATTTTTCAGACTTTTATTCAGAATATTAATAAAAGTGTTGAGAAAAATTCAAACACCAATTTTTTTGGTGTAAGAAAAATTCAGAATGTAGACATTTTCAGACATATTCATACAAAATGCAAAATGTTGGCTTATAACCAGACAAAATTCAGAATTTTGGCTTCATGAGGATATATGAAGACCATATGAACATTATCTAGTATCCTAAATAACACTGAAAGCATACATGAATATTTGAACAAAAATTGCATAATGTAGGAAACTTGAGATTTATATGTACACATTTTGTACTCAAACATCCAATCGTAATAAACTTTACAAAGCTACTGTACCTAAACATCCAATCAAAATAAATGTTACAATTCTACACATTCTGTGCCTAAACATCCAATCACAATAATCTTTACAAGTACCTAAACAACCAATCATGGTGAACATTACAAGGCCACACATTCTATGCCTGAACATCCAATCACAATAAACTTTACAAGGCCACACATTCTGTGCCTGAACATCCAATCACAATAAACTTTACAAGACCACACATTCTGTGCCTGAACATCCAATTACAATACACTTCACATGGCCACACACTGTGTCTGAACATCCAATCACAATACACTTTACAAGGCCACACATTCTGTGCCTGAACATCCAATCACAATAAACTTTACAAGGCAGTATATCATTACATACATGTACAATGTGTAACCGTCAAAAAAGAACAGTCAATGATGATTGTTTGAGATCAAACTCTCAGACTTAAATATGATTACATAATGGCTGATCAAAACTTTATAATTATCCAAGAATCCATCTCACTTTTGAGAATTCAGGAAGAAAATATAAAATTACAGGGGTTCAAAATTCTCTAGGTCCAGAGGTCCAGGACCTTTTGATTCCACATACATTGGGATCATTGATATTTAAACTGTAAAAGGTTATGGATCTACCATTTTTTACTAGGACCAATTTTCAGACTAATTTCTGCATATAAAATCATGAAGTCAAACCGATCTCCTTGTGACTTCAATGGTAAAAAAAAGTTATTGTTCAACGGTTTCCAGGAGCATGACCTCAACCCCATGAGTGTTTGACACATTCAGACAATGCTAACTGGGTAATTCACATAAGCTGTTCAATGATGACCTTGAACTTTCAAACCTCAATGCAGAATGACAGAGTTAACAAATATTTTCATAGATACGTGACAACTTTTCCACTAGATTTTAATATTTTAAAATGTGATGCGACTTAACTAGTCAACATTAAAATATTTTGATAATCTGACTCAAATTTGTGTCCTGTTAGTCAATGTGCAGGCCGTTAAAAACTTAAAAGTAGGACCTGCCAAAAATAAAGGCAAAAGGTCCTGGACCTTCCATTACAAAACATAATTTTGAACTCCTGAACAAAAATGATGGTGTTCCACACCATTCTACAATGTTTATATAAATAATTAAACATATAAAGTCACTACTTTCCACAAATCCCATTGTCCAATTTTGGCCCATCATATGGTTCAGCAAGAGCCCTGGATCCATTGATTTCAGTTCACAGATCCCAGTGTCCAATATAGGCCCCACATATGGCCAGTAAGAGCCCCGGTCCATTGATTTCGGTATATTAATTCCCAGTGCCTAAATTCAGTCAAATATATGGCCTATTTAGAGCCCTGGATCTATTGATTTCGGTCCACAGATCCCAGTGCTCAAATTCTGCCAAATATATGGCCTAGACAGAGCCCTGGATCCATTCATTTCAATCCATCGATCACAGTGCCCAATGTCAGCTCAATGTATGGCCCAAATAGAGCCCCGGATCAGTTTATTTCAGTCCACAGATCACAGTGCCCAATATCTGTCCGATATATGGCTTAAAGAGAAGCCTGGATCAATTGATTTCGGTCCTAGATCCCAGTGCCTTATATCGGTCCAACATATGGCCCAGACAGAGCCCTGGATCCATTGATTTCGGTACTGTAATGAAGTCTATGTCACAACTCTACAACTCAATAAAACGAGCGCCCTTCGTCTATCCACTTAGCAATATTCTGGCTTTGGTCACTGGAGCCAACTGACCGATGGTCACTACTAGCCGATGGGCATCAATGTTATGTATCAGTAAATGATGTGTATAAAACTACACAGATACGAAACTGTGTTATTTCAGCATATTAACAGCTATAAATGGATTGTCTCCCTTGGTATTATTACTTCATCATGAATTCATCACAAGTTTATGGAACTGAAAATAGATTAAAAATAAAAACTTCTGTGAAATCATTAATTTTTGTGGTTTTTCAATGCACTAAATGAGAATGTAGCCTTTGGCTATTAATTTTTGAGAAAATAAATTTGTGAAAAAATACTTATGAACTGTTTCTCAAAATTTTGGAAACTTGGCTATTTTTGATTTTAAAAGTGTGGAAACCTAGTTTATTTATCATTATTTTTATTATTCTGTCATGCAACAGAAATTCCAAATTTTGTCTGAACATTTCTGATAAAATTAGTCTCTGACTTTTTCTGAACACTTATAAATGTTTTTTCAATTTTGTCTGAAAATTCTAAATTCATCTTGACAAGATGGCCAGTTGAGCTAAAATGTAAAATGTTCAAAATTTCAAACTATTTGATGAGGGTTATTGTTATTGTTGAAAATCAAACTCACGGCTAGTGTCCTTTCTGTGCTTCTTTGGCAGCTAGAATTAGTGGTTGTAAGTTGGCTAGTGGTTTTGCAAGTCTCATGAAAGGATGCTACAATAAACAAGTTATAAATAAACCAGAGGCTCAGTGTGACTGAGCCTGTATCGCTCACCTGACTAAAATGCTTTTAAAGCAAATTTGTATTCCAGTGATGAAAAAATGCACTGTTTATATCAGACAGAATGGCTAAGGAAATCACTGTAGAACTATATGTACCATTCACAGTTTTTTCAATCTGATTAAAATCACATCTCTCACTTGCTCCCCCATTTTTGATATAGGCGCGGAGTGGGAGATCTAAGGAAACACCGTTTAGGGGCATATGTGAATGAGCCATTGTTGTAACATTTCTTGTCCAATGACATTTCAGCTTCCGAGATTTTGAAAGTGTTTTGCCTTTATTGTAAATGAAACAGGTAATTTGAATTTGTCAATCTAAGTCAAGGACCTTCCATACATCATTCCCATAAAGTTTGGTTCAATTTGCTTCAGTAGCTTTAGAGGAGATAGCAAATATATGCTATTCCCATAGGGTTAAACTATGTTCTGTGCTGGCAGCCATCTTTTTTGGCGGATCAAAAAAATGTCCACAATCTAAGTAAAGAACCATCCATACATCATTCCTGTAAAGTTTGATTCAATTTGCTTTAGTAGCTTCAAAGGAAATAGCAAATATATGCTTTTCCCATAGGGTCCAATGTGAAACAATGTTCTTCACTGGCAGCCATGTTTTATGGTAGATCAGGAAAATGGAAAATTTTGGCAATCTATGTAAAGGACCTTCTATACATCATTCCTGTAAAGTTTGGTTCAATTTGCTTCAGTCATTTCTGACATACATAGTCAAAAATGCGTTTTTTTCCATAAGTCCAATGTTAAACTATCTTTGCGCTGACAGCCATTTTTTTTTGGCACATCAGAAAATTTTGGCAATCTATGTAAAGGACCTTTTATACATCATTCCTGTAAAGTTTGGTTCAATTACTTCACTAGCTTCAGAGGAGATAGCATATATATGCTTTCCCATAGGGTCCAATATGAAACTATGTTCTCCGCTGGCAGCCATGTTTTTTTCGGCGTGATCAGAAAATTTTGGCAATCTATGTAAAGACCTTCTATACATCATTCCTGTAAGTTTGGTTCAATTTGCTTCAGTCATTTCTGAGGACATAGTCAAAAATGTGTTTTTTTCCATAGGGGCCAATGTTAAACTATCTTCTGCCCTGGCGGCCATGTTTTTTGGCCAATCAGGAAAATTTTGGCAATCTATGTAAAGGACCTTCTATACATCTTTCCTGTAAAGTTTGGCTCAATTTGCTTCCCAAGCTTCAGAGAAAATAGCATATATATGCTTTTCCCATAGGGTCCAATGTTTGGCCCTGGCGGCCATTTTTTTTTTGGCGGATCAGAAAAATTTGGGCAATCTTAGTAAACGACCTTGCATACATTATTCCTGTAAAGTTAAATTGAATTTGCTTCAGTCTTTTCAGAGGAGATAGCCAAAATGTTCGTTTTCCCATAGGGCCCAATGTTATACTTTGTTTGGCCCTGGCGGCCATGTTTTTGGCGGATCAGAAAAATTTGGGCAATCTTAGTAAACCTTACATACATTATTCCTGTAAAGTTTTGGTTCAAATTAGCTCAGCGGTTTCAAGAAGATAGCAAATTTATGCTTTTCCCATAGGGTCCAATGTTAAACTATCTTCTGCGCTGACGGCCATGTTTTTTGACAGATCAGAAAAATTTTGGCAATCTAAGTAAAGGACCTTCTATACATCATTTCTGTAAAGTTTGGTTAAATTCACTTCAGTCATTTCTGAGGAGATAGCCAAAATGCGTTTTTCCCATAGGGTCCCATGTTAAACTAATTTTTGCTCTGGCAGCCATGTTTTTTGGCCAATCAGAAAAATTTTGGCAATCTATGTAAAGGACCTCCAATACATCATTCCTCTAAAGTTTGGTTCAATTTGCTTCAATAGTTTCAGAGGAGATAGCCAAAATGTGTTTTTCCCATAGGGTCCAATGTTAAACTATGTTCCCCGCTGGCAGCCATATTTTTAGGCGGATCAGAAAAATTTCGTCAATCTTTGCAAAAGATCTTCCATACATTATTCCTGTAATGTTTAATTGAATTCGCTTCAGTCGTTTCAGAGGAGATAGCCAAAATGTGCGTTTTCCCATAGGGCCCAATGTTAAACTTTGTTTGGCCCTGGCGGCCATTTTTTTTGGCTGATCAGAAAAATTTGGGCAATCTTAGTAAATGACCTTGCATACATTATTCCTGTAAAGTTTGGTTTAAATTGGCTCAGCGGTTTCAAAGAAGATAGCAAATATATGCTTTTCCCATAGGGTCCAATGTTAAACTATCTTCTGCGCTGGCGGCCATGTTTTTTGACGAATCAGAAAAATTTTGGCAATCTAAGTAAAGGACCTTCCTTACACCATTCCTGTAAAGTTTGGTTAAATTTGCTTTAGTTCATTTCTGAGGAAATAGTCAAAAATGCATTTTTCCCATAGGGTCCAATGTTAAACTATCTTCTGCGCTGGCAGCCATGTTTTTGGCGGTCAAAAACATTTCGGCAATCTAAGTAAAGGGACCTTTCATACATCATTCCTGTAAAGTTTGGGTTAAAATTGGTTCAGGGGTTTCAGATGAGATAGCCAAAATGTGAAAAGTTTACAGACGGACTGACTGACTGACTGACTGACAGACTGACTGACTGACGGACTGACGGACGACGGACGCCGAGTGATGGCAAAAGCTCACATGGCCTTTAGGCCAGGTGAGCTAAAAATAGGATGCCATTTCAAGAGTTCCCCACTGAACCCCAAAATTGGCAAATATGTTTTCTGAACAATGTGCATGATCAAAATTGGAATAATCAATGGCACATCAAATTCACCCAAAGATTGTTCCTGTAGAGTTTCATGAAGATCTGCTTAATAGTTTTTTAGAGAAGCAGATAAAATGTTGCTAATAAACCAATGTATAAATGTTTAGAATTACATGTATTTAACTTAGAAAATACATGCATGATTGAAATTCAATATTGTACTTGAAACTGTACTAGACACAAAGATCACAGTACAGTGCCTCTTGCAGTCTAAGTTAGAATCCCACCCCATCAGATCCTATTAGAAAGTTTGTCCGTTCACTTTTCAAAAGTAAAACTTTCCATCACTATCTCAGAACAAACTGTCTCATTATAACTGAAAGAATCTTAATGTACCATAAAACAAAATTACTCATTGTTAACACTAAAAACCTAACTGACAAATAGTTTTACTATCAATAAACCTTTTTAAAAGGCCAAAATCTGACTCAACAAATGGTGGCAGTAAATTGAGGTTTTATTGTATAGAATTTCCATAAAATTAAACTGATCTGTTTTCGTCCTACCTTTAGGAGATCTGTGGCTGAACATCTTCGATCAACATCTACTTCTAAACATTTATCTAAGAAGTCCTGGAAGACGGGTGATAATTTATGCTTCTCTTTGATATCAGGTTTACCATTGGTTGCTATTAAGTACAAAGCCTGCAAAATACAATTATATCATTATTATTAACAGTTTAAACAAGTAGTACAATATAGTTGTTTAATTCTGTGGGGATAAAATTCAGCGGTTCAGACACTGAAACTTATTCATGGGTATGAAATTTCGCTGATGTAATTACTTAAAAGTGGCTAAGAGTCAGTACCTCACAGACAAGCATACCACTCCCCAAGTTACATTATACTAACACCAGTTGAACCAATCATTACTTGGTCCTCTAATACCAAACCCAAGAAAGTGATATCTAATATTTTAAAGTCATATGTATGACCCAATGGTTCATATGTATGGTTCAAACTCATGACCTTCCGCTCTTGACAGACACTACACCATTGAGCCACCAAGTTGGTTCAGACTTTTTGCTGGAGTTGATAAAAACATCAAAATCTGATGTAATTGTACTTACTCTAAGAGGGTTTTCATTGAGATAAGGAGGTTCCCCTTCAATCATTTCTATTGCCATAATACCTAAACTCCACACATCAACTTTTGGTCCATACTGTTTTCTGTAAGTAATATATATACATGTACATTAAATTTTGTATTAAATTATAACTAAAATGTTTCGTTTGGGGGACATAGTGTAAAACACTTTATTTTTTTTTATTTTTATTTTTTTTGCGATTTACTCATGTTACTTTTAAAATTCAGTTTGCAAACTTTTATTTTCATAATTTCCATCATACATAGATGCACATAACTGCCCGTCTGGTTTGGGAATTTGAAACTGATATAACAAATATCAAGTTTACCTGTTGCAAATATACCTGATAGATAAAACAACTCGTTACCTGTCTTATGTATAAAAACCATAAATAATCACCTTTTTTTGTTTACTGCCAAGCATATCAGTACTCAAAAGCTTACCTGAATTTCAGGTGTAATTTTAAATCATTTGCTAATAATTTCTCTCAGTGCAAACATGTATGCTTGGATAAAATCTGGGAAACTACTGAAACCTACTTTTCCGGGTCTGCCAAATCCCAATAAATTGAAAATAAGGAAGATCAGGCATATTCAGGAAAACATAACATCCAAACTTCAAACATGTGACTACCGGTAATTTCACAACATTTTATATTCGTGAGAATCTCTTGCCTTGCAAAATTAGCGACAATAAAGTGTTTTACGGTAATAACATAGGGTGTAAGTGTTACAAGCTAAATATAAAAACAAAGATACAAACTTCTCAAAGTTCCATGCCTACTTATATCAAGAACCAGAGGCTCAGGATGAGCCTGTATCGCTCACCTGACTAAAATGCTTTTAAAGCAAATTTGTATATATGCTTTTCCAATAAGGTCCAATGTGAAACAACTTTCTCTGCTTGCAGCCATGTTTTATGACAGATCAGAAAAATTTTGGCAATCTATGTAAAGGAACTTCTATACATCATTCCTGTAAAGTTTGGTTCAATTTGCTTCAGTCATTTTCTGAGGACATAGTCAAAAACGTGTTTTTCCCACAGGGTCCTATGTTTTAATATCTTTTGCGCTGACAGCCATGTTTTTTGGCGGATCAGAAAAATTTTGGCAAGTAAAGGACCTTCTATACATCATTCCTGTGAAGTTTTGTTAAATTTGCTTCACTAGCTTCAGAGAGATAGCATATATATGCTTTTCCCATAGAGTCCAATATTAAACTATCTCCTGCGTTGGCGGCCATGTTTTTGGCGGATCAGAAAAATTTTGGCAATATAGTAAAGGACCTTCTTTACATCATTTCTGTAAAGTTTGGTTAAATTCGCTTCAGTCATTTCTGAGGAGATAGCCTAAAACTCGTTTTTCCTATAGAATCCAATGTTAAACTATCTTCTGCGCTGGTGGCCATGTTTTTAGGCGGATCAGAAAAATTTTGGCAAACTTTGTGAAGGACCTCCAATACATCATTTCTCTAAAGTTTGGTTAAGTTTGCTTCAGTAGTTTCAGAGGAAATAGCCAAAATGTGTTTTCCCATAGGGTCCAATGTTAAACTATGTTCCCCGCTGGCAGCCATGTTTTTAGGCGGATCAGAAAAATTTCGGCAATCTTTGCAAAAGACCTTCTATACATCATTCCTGTAAAGTTTAATTGAATTCGCTTCAGTCGTTTCAGAGAAGATAGCCAAAATGTGCGTTTTCCCATAGGGCCCAATGTTAAACTTTGTTTGGCCCTGGCGGCCATTTTTTTTGGTGGATCAGAAAAATTTGGGCAATCTTAGTAAATGACCTTACATACATTATTCCTGTAAAGTTTGGTTCAAATTAGCTCAGCGGTTTCAAAGAAGATAGCAAATTTATACTTTTCCCATAGGGTCCAATGTTAAACTATCTTCTGCGCTGGCAGCCATGCTTTTTGACGGATCAGAAAAATTTTGGCAATCCAAATAAAGGACCTTCCTTACATCATTCCTGTAAAGTTTGGTTAAATTTGCTTCAGTTATTTCTGAGGAAATAATTAAAAATGCATTTTTCCCATAGGGTCCAATGTTAAACTATCTTCTGTGCTGGCAGCCATGTTTTTTGGCGGATCAAAAAAATTTCGGCAATCTAAGTAAAGGACCTTCCATACATCATTCCTGTAAAGTTTGGTTAAAATTGCTCCAGTGGTGTCAGAGGAGATAGTCAAAATGTGAAAAGTTTACGGACGGACGACGACGACGACGGACGCCAAGTGATGGCAAAAGCTCACATGGCCTTTGGCCAGGTGAGCTAAAAAGAGGCTTCGATTTACTTGTAAACTGCTTTGTATTCGTGAATACTTATTCAAGGGATTTTATTTTACAGAAGGAATAAGAACAGATTAATTTAAGCAAACCAACAGTTTGTGTGACATCAAATCACTTATATTTAACATGCTTAATTTTATTTTAGCAGAAGGTTAGACCGAAATAAAACTGCTGCTAAAATTTCAGGGTTTAGAGTATCTCAAAATGACTAGCTTCACATAGGTTGCTTGATTCTATGCAACTTAACTCCTCTATGATGTAGAAAAAAACCCAACAAATATATTACCTCGTTACAACCTCTGGCGCCATCCAGTATGGAGTCCCAACCATAGTTGATCGTTTATTTTGTTCTGGAGACAACTGTGCACAAAAACCAAAATCAGCTGAAAAACAAAGCAAAAGTTGTCAAATGTTGCATCAGTGCTTTTTTATCTGTTCATCACAAAAACAAATTTATTAATTTCCAATTGATTAATCTCAGAACAAGCCCATGTATGTGCTAGATGTGCAAATGTGTCTTGTACTAGTCCACACTAAGGACAACATTAAGGTCCTAGCTCACAGTCAGTATGCTGCAGACAAGCATACCACTCCCCCAGTTCCATTAACCTGTCACAGGTTGAATTAGTTGATACTCAGTCCTTGTAATACCGAGAGTCATGTGAGGAAGCAGTATCTCAAATTTTGAAGTTTACATTTGGCGCCTATACCAGGTTTTACTGTATCAGACGTTCGAAATTCCCCATTTCCGAGGTATGGGACCAATTAATTTTACATCAGGATCCTTGATACTAAAAAGGTTGATATTGGACTTTTAAAATGATATACGAGATCAGCCAAAAACAAAGGCAAAAGGTCCTGGACCTTCCATTGCAAAACATAATTTTGAGCCTCTGTGTATATAATTTACTTACTTAATTTTACACCACCATCCATTCCTAGTAATATATTATCACTCTTAATATCTCTGTGTATAACTTTATTCTCATGGAGAAATTCTAAAGCTTGTAAACACTGAAAAGAAAGAAAAAAACCATTGGCTTTACTAGACCCTGAAAATGTGAGAAAATGAAACAAAGAGCAGCCTCTTGAGAGATAAATACACTCCTTCTCAACATTGCCTACGGGGATCAAATGTGAGAGTTAATCTCATGGCCTTGACCTTTGATCTACATACATTTGTGCCAAGTTTGATTTTGGGCAAGTTTAATCTAAGCCATGGTGTCACATAGAAATATCTAAACATACATGTAAACCAATACACAAAATTAGAAAGAAATTGTTATTTTTTAGATCTATATACAAATGTTACAAAATGAATCTATATCAAATAACCCTCAAACCCAACTCCAACATCTCCTATGGAGTCAAGAACAGACCTTGTGACCTTGACCTTGACCTTTGACCCAAAACATCTAAATTTATTAAATGTCTCATATTTTGATTTGGGTTTGTAATGGACGGATGGACCACCTTGATGTAAATGAAAGAATCTTGACTTTGAAGTAAAATATCATTACTCAACTCCTATTTGTTGACCTTGAAATTATCATCATTAAAATACACATATTTCAAATATATACATCATCTAATGAAGCTATATGTACCTCTCTACAGACAGCAGCAATTTGACCCTCGTCCATACACGTTTCCGTGACAACATCTGTTAATGATCCTCCCGCTAAATATTCCATTACAACCTAAAATAAACATACAAAGATAAAGTCAAGTTGCCTATCAAACTAGAACTATAAGTGTCCATTCTAGAAGGGACCATGGGGTTGTTGAGCCCTTATTTTTCTAAATAACCCCATTGTTAATTTCCTTGTCGGGCCATATTTAACATTACACGAATGCAAAGAATTTATCTTACGGTGTTTGAGATGAAAGTTTTTGAAAATGGCCCGCACTGAAAATTCCTAAATTGTATACTGGAACTGTCAGTGGCACTGACTGATAACAACTCCCCCAATAGTTTTGTCATTGGGTCATTTAAACTTCAAATTAGGACAATTTTACAAAATAAATCTGATCAAATTATTAATCACAGGTGCATATGTTCTTAACACACTATTTGTTGATGGAAAAGAGAAAAGTTTTAAAAATTGTCATAATCACATTTCACGTTGGCAGTACAACGTACAGAGGCAGAATTTTTTCATCTGTAAGACTTATTAGGAATCCAGATTTTACTTGTTCTCCTTTGCATATGACGAAAGACCAAAGCTTTGCAAAGTCTCACTATATCTATCTGGTATTACCGACAATATTGATTAAATACCCATAATTCTTCTCCTACACTGGTTATAATATTTTACATGATCTCTCTTGCGATTAATCATAAATCAGAGCTTCGCTAACCTGGGCTTCACTCGGTACAATTTACTTACCCATAATTCCTCTCCTACTAAATAACTGTCTAAATAATTGACTATATTAGGATTTTGATTGGCTTTCATAACTAAGATTTCATTAATAATAAGTTCTTTTTTTGGTTGTTGTGATAAGTTCATTGTTTTTATTGCCACTTCCCGTCCTGTCGCTACTTCTATTGCTATGAATACAGTTCCGGAAGCCCTATAAATGAAAAATGTATAAATTAAAGTACTGAATGTTGATCTAATGAGAAGCAATGAAACACGACATTAAGGACTGGAGGTTAAATAAGGACTTGTGGTTCCCACAAATGTAAATGAAATTAAACTAGAACTGTCTCTGGAGAGCTAAATATGGTGATTACTATAATATACCGGTACCCCTCCACAAACTAGTTTGCCTGTATACTAACAATTTTACAAATTATACAGAGGCTAAATGGGCCTGATATGCTCACCTGTTACATAATGGCAAGTTGAAATACTTTCAGAACTCCTCATGTCAAAATCAAGGACACATACAAGTCATGTAATGGCATAAGCTTACATGGCCCTAAAATGATGAGACCGTTTGCAAGAATGATAGGAAAGCAGCCTGTATTATTTCAAAATAATCAGCGCAATGCTGTAATAATTTTTTAAATGCACAAGATCAATTTCCAATGTTGAAAGTATTGTCTCAAAGGGACATAAGTAGTTAGCACTGGAAAAAAGGCACATCTGCATTGATGTAATGTTTTATTTTAGCATTACAACAATTTTCTTTTGACAACTTAATTAGAATTAAGGATGATGTCTGACAAACAATCTTCTTGGCCCTGGGGCGAGTGTAAATAAAATTCCAACTGCCACTGTGTTAATTCAACCCAGTCAGGACCAGTTGCTGTGTGCTTTATCTCAGGCATTAGTTACAAACTAACTTACCCTTGACCAATTTTTTCCATTTTGGTATATTTTCTATTTGGATCTCCTATTGTTACTATTGTTCGTAATTTTTCTAAGATTTCCTCGTCTGTCATTTTCTTTTTCTTTTGTTTTTCATTTTTATTTACAGCAGTTGCATCGTTTGCTTTTTCCTCTTGATCAAGAGGTTTTGTGTACTGAAAATGAAAAAAAAATCATAAAAATTCTGAATAAAACAATCTTAATAAAAGACTTTTCTGCTTAATATTTCTGACCATTTTCCAAATGCAAAAATCCAATTTTTGGGTCATTTTCCATCAATATTCCTTAGACAAATTTTTCACACTTGAGACCTTATGAAATACTTTTTCATCAATGTAATTGTATATTTCTTATTCAAATCAATGTTTCACTTCCAGAATTTTTTTTCCCTTCAACTTTTATTGTTTTCTTCAAAATAAAATAAATCTCTATGAAATGAACCTTATAACAATTCCCCGTGTCACTGTCACCAGCATGACAGGTTCCCTGATTATTATAGAGTCTGAATTCCAATAATTGAAGGTAATGTATACTGGATGAAATTTTCCCTAAATGTTGTCTAAATTTGTGAAAAATAGCCTACATAATTTTTCAGAGCAAAATATAAATTTTTAGCAAAATGCAGCTTTGCAATTACGACAAAGATTTACTAGGCAAGTATAATTTTCATCACATATGCAAGTCATGTGACCCATATTTGACCTTGACCTAGATTTACTAGTATACTTACTATTGACTTTGTTTTATCTGGCCGTGTTGCTATGGGGGGTGGGGGACTTTCTTCGTCATTATCATTTTCATCCTCCTGGGTGGCAGGAGTTGAATTTTCTACTCGACTCTGAAATAGATATGATACATGTATTGAAAAAAAGAACTTTAAGAGGTCCTAATATCCCCTTGGACTTGTACAAGTACTGTTAATATAGAAATTTTTGCGTCACTTAATTTTTTAGAAGTACATGTACTTCACTTAACCTCAAATGGTAGTAATATTGTTTAATATTGCATCACCAATTTTTACGTTATTCGAGATGAGAACAAGTTTGTTCATCTCTAAGTATTGTGTATGTGTGAGGTGTTCAAGTGTTTATGGTCTGCCTTGTACTAGCCTGCACTCCAGTCATGAAATGACCTAGCTTTTGTCATGATGATTACTCAGATTCCACTCCCGATTTGAATAATATTGGTTCATAATCATTCCAACTTTTACATTTCCACTATATATTTATTTTCCAAAATTACATGATACCTAGCTTATTACTCCAAATTAATAAATCCAAAACCTATTCTGAAATTCTGAAATGAATTAAAGTGTGGGGCTGATCTATATGTTCTATGTACACGATGTATGTGTACTTACGGGAGCAATGACAACATTTGTAGAAAATTTATCCGACAATGACGGTCGTATTGTAGAATCAGCACCTGTAAAAAGAAAATACAGATCGTTTGATTAAATAGTGTTTAAAGTCCAAGTTAAGAATATTTCACTTATATCACGACATCACCAGCTATAAGTGAAGTGGTATATACTGTATACCAATAAATATTCACAGGTAAAAACTTTCATGGTTTAAAAATCAGAAACATGTTCGCATGTACTTACTTGCATGGTAGACTGGCTAGTAAGTAAACTCATTTATATCTTTTAACATGTAGAAAACTTAATGGCGTACACAGTTTCGCAGTTAAAACTTGACCGTGAAAATCGTGAATATTAATACATAATGAATATTTCCAGTTATACAGTATAAGATCCCATGGGTTCAAATTCCTTGGGTCCAAGGTCCAGGACCTACTGATTTTACATTGGGACCCTTGATATTTAAAACATAAAAGTCTGATAGACCTACTTTTTTTACCAGCATAATGATTTTTCCCAATTTTTCTTATAATAGCATAGAGCTAATTTCAATGATGATATTGGACTTTAAAACATTATGTGGGACCTGCCAAAAATGAAAGGAAAAGGTCCTGGACCTTCCACTATAAAACAGAAATTAAAATGCCTGGATCTTCTATATAACACTTACTTGGGGGTTTGATATTGGTCATATATTTAAGTTTGGACTCCTCTTTCTCCTTATTTGTGGCATCATAGTAATTTAGAACATCCAGGACAGCCTGGGGATTCTTCTTTTGTTCTAGTTTAGATATGTTTGATTGTTGTAAAAGTTTGGCCCAGGATTCTGGCATCCCCTGTAAATCAGAAAAAATAATATTATATAACAAATTTTAACAAACAAATTCAGTGAATTACGATCCCCCAGAAGATATTTTTTAATTTGCACTTATGCCTAAAGGGCCATAACTCTCAGGAAAACGAGCAAACCAATTCTAGTTAATGATGTGCTTGTCTCCTATCAATGTAGTTGCTTTGCACCAAGTTTTGTAAAAATGTGGCTGGATGGAGGAAAGGACAGAAGTTAGAATTTATTCTATGAAAGGCGGGGAAAAAATAATCAAGTTGTTACTAGTGTGGCGACACCTTTAGGGGTTTCGAGGGAAAGAATGGAACAATCTAGAGGATTTCTATTAGTAGAGCTCATCCACAGAACTTGCCACTCAAAAGTTTAACACAGACCTGGCTGGATGGAGGAAAGGACAGAAGTTAGAATTTATTCTATGAAAGGCCGGGAAAAAATAATCAAGTTATTATTGAAATGGAAGATGCCATATCAAAAATGGCTTCCCAAGTGAACCCGAATTAGGTACTCCCCAACCACATGCATGATCGAAATATGAACAGCCAAAGGCAATTCCTGTGAAGTGTCATAAGGATCTAATCACTAGTTTTTGAAAAAAGTGGCAGAAAATTTTTAGTGAAAGAAATGAAATGAAGTAACACTTTGTCTCCCCTCCAATTCATTTGGGGGACATAACTATGCTGCACAGGGTTCGTACAGACATTTAGACTCCAAATTTAAGGACTTTTTAGGGTCTTTTCAGGGTCTTATTTGCAAATTTAAGGTTGAAGTTAGGTTTGGGAGGGTCCGGTACCTTTAAATTGCTTATTTCAATGCAACTTATTAATTTACTTATATATATCAGTCTATTTGCAACCACTTTATATCAAACTGACCAAATTCAAGGGCTTTTAAGGGTCTTCAGGGTAAATTCAAGGGCTTTATATGGGCAGACTTGTTTTTAGGGGCCTTTTAGGGCAAACCTCAAAATTTAAGGACTTTTCCAGGCCTGTACGGCCCTGGCTGCAACTAGTTTATTTTACTTACTGTAAATTCCCCTGTATGTGGATCAAATCCGACATGGACTGTGTGCTCAAAGTTAGACGGCGGTGATATAACTGGTTTTTCATTTTCTTTTAACTTTGTAATCTTTGTACCTGAAAAATAAACAGAATATTGTTAGTTTCAAAACAACTTCAAAAGTTTCTTAAATAATCTTGCCAGAACAAATCAGACAGCTCAATTATTAGTCAAACCTGCCTCGAATTAAAGGCCACCTCTACTAACGTACATCGACATAATGTCGTCACCGACCTTAAGTCGTCAGCACGAAATATTGCAAAATTATTTTTATTTACCGCTCTTAAGAAAGTTGAACAGTGGAAAATTTAAAAGCGGTAAATGTTTTCCATACTTCAATAACATACTTTGTATGATATAACAGGTTTCTTCATAGTAAAATTGGTATCTTTGACATCACTATCAAAAAGGTACATGTGTCATATCGGGCGACAGACTACAGAGAATGACAGTCATTTGGGCGATCGGGTCACAAACATACTTGTCAAGGGTACACAACCCAAACGACACAACAACCCCTTTTAAATATGTTCCTACTATATAAAGAGTTGTCTATCTTTGGCCAGAACATCAGTTAAAAGGTAAAAATATCGTTTTAAAACGACTGACGACTTTCAGGCGTACTGACGACTTTAAGACTGCATTAAAACCCTGCCAATTACCGGTATTCAGTTTTATTTCAAGAACATCTTTTCAGTCGTATAAGTGATTTAAGTGTTTTGGCAATATCTGTTTGGTGAAAATTCAAATTGATATGTGTTTTTTTTCAATCTCACTTTCTGGCCTTGTTTGGTAAATTCAACTTTTATAGCAAATCAAACAGTTTATATACACATATATACATGTTAGGAATGAATCAAACAATACAATTTTGTTTTTTAGATATTTATAATATCAAACACTACTAGCCACACTAGATTCAATTAAACAAAAACTAAAAATCCCTTCCGTAATAAGGCAACTAAAACGCCCCATTTCACGATCTAAGCGTGTCACTCTCGAGACCCCTCACTGCATAGTGTAACTGCCATTAATGAACAACTGATATATTGCTTTTTGTCACTTACCTATAGGCTAGCCGAAGTCGTTCCGATATAAGTGAAATAATGTAGACTGAGTTTTGAGATAAAATAATAAAGCGGAGGTTGGCAATCTGAAAAGAGTAGGTGGGAACACCATTTCGAACAAAGCCTGTTTCTGCAAATCTGGAGGTTCACATACATGTTGAAGTTCTAACCAATGTAATTTCAATACAAGAACACAATAATGTGTTACTTTATGTGTACTACAAGTTTGCCTTAAGATAGATAAAAAATATATTGTGTTTTCAAAAATGCAGTTAACCGCAAAATAAACGTGCTTGAAACAGCCAGATCCTCCAAGAACAAACGTCGGACAGCAAAACTAAGACCAAAAGAAAAAAAAAATATAGAAAAAGCAAAGCATGGTAATACATAATACACTAATTTCGATACGTCGCCAGCTTTAGGCGAAAGTGCAGAAATTTTGCCTGTGCGTTGCGCTGATGGCATTATACAGCAGGGTTCTTTAGCGTACCAAGCCCACCGTGACACGAGACCTCGTTTATTTTAAGTTCCCATGCGAAAGAACCGTGTGCTTGGCGAAAAGTACAGTCACTACCCACTTTCAAGTCTTAGGTAAGACCAGGTCGGGGTTCGAACCCATAAACGACCTCCCACTTACGTAGCGAGCACTCTACCAACTGAGCTACCGCAGTGGTTAATCTATACAAAGAGAAAAGTAAATAAATAACGACTCAATCAAGGCCAAAAAGGTAGTGACGACATTGGGTTAGCTAGGATGACGAGTTTTGGAATGCACAGTCTGAAAGTCGTCAGGTGCACCCCACTGCTGTTTCAAGTAGTTTATTTCAATGAAAATCTTCATTTAGGCCTACACAAACGGTTTTGTTTTGTCTAAAAATATTTTTTCTTTCCGATCCCACTAAACAACACATGCTAGAAGAATATACTTAACGACTATAATGCAATATATGACGTACCATGACAACATTATGTCGATGTACGTTATATTATATAAGGGCCACCTGCTTTTAAAGGCCAATGAAATTTTATCCAAATTATTCTTTATTACTGTTATTTGAACTTGTATAGAAGGGCCACCTTCTTATAATATTAAAGGCCACTTTTCCTGGTTCCCTTAGGTGGCCTTTATATACGGGTTTGGCTGTATAGTTTAGATTTGGACATTTTATCAAATTTAATGACATTTTATCAATTTTAACAAAATTTTATCATTTTGACAACATTCTATCATTTAACAACATTTTATCAATTTTAAACATCATTTTTATCATTTAAAACCATTTTAACAACATTTTTATCATTTAGACAACATTTAAATTGTCGTACTTCCTCCTCCTCCACTTAGCCTCCGTCTTAATGTTGCTGACAGGGACTTTTGCCACGTCAAAGGTACACTAGATCGCTTCTTCATGGTGCTTCTATATACATATATATTTATACAATATATTTTCTATATATTCACTGTTCTGTTGCTGTTTTTGTGTATTGGCAGTAAAACATAAATAATGTAGACCAGGTCTATATTTTCATTGTCTGGTCATTGATATTTTTCTACTCTCTTGACCTTACAAGTAAGGCACAAATAATAATAATAATAATAATTCCTATCTGTAGAACAATTAGAGGTTTTCTACAGCATAATATGTCCTTGTCCAAAGATTAATAAATGTCTTCCCATTTTTAGGACCTTTTCCTTTCTTTTCAATTCAGATCAATGTCACAATGCCTTCATTTATTCAGGACACAGGAAGAAACAAAACTCCATACACTTAATGTTTTCTTCTTTCTCTCCGTTTTTACTAAAATCACATATATTTTACTGCTATTCCATTTCCTGTAGTTCTTCTTTTTCTCTAAAATTCATTTCAATCCCACAATGCCTTCAGTCAGTCATAACACAGGAAGTGACAAAACTTCATATGTTGAATATTTCTATCTCTTCGTTTTTACTAAAATCACATGGGTTTTTTTTTTTTTACTGCTCTTCCATTTCCTGTAGTTTTTCTTTCTCTCTAAAATTCATTTCAATCCCACAATGCCTTCAGACAGCCATAACACAGGAAATGACAAAACTTCATCGGCTCAAAGTTTTCTTTTTCACCAATTTTACTAAAATTGTTCTCCCATTTACTGAAGTATTTAATTTTATTTTAAATCCAGATTTATCCCACAATGCCTTCAGTCAGTCTGGAAGCTGTCTTCTTTCTCTCCATTTTTTAGTACTACAATCACCTCATTTTCTGTTCTCCCATTTTCTGAACATTTTTCCTTTCATTAAAATTCTGATCAATACCACAATGTCTTTAATCAACAAGAACACAGGAAGATACAAAACTTCATATACTCAATGCTTTCTTCTTCTTGATGTTTTTGCTAAAAATCATGTGAATTTTCAATGTTCTCCTATTTTCTGAACTTTTCAGCTTTTCTTTAAAATACAGATAAATTCAATCCCACAAGGCCTTTAGACAGTCAGAACACAGGAAGAACTAAACTAAAAAGTGTCCTTCTTTTCAACGTTTTTCTAAAATCGTGCATTTTAATGTTCTCCCATTTTCTGAACCTTTTTTCTTTTAAATTCTGATCAGTTCAACGCCACATTTTTCAATTTCTTACAGCCCAGGAAAGACAAAATTCTGTATACTGAATGTTTTCATTTTTCTCGGTTTTCGCTAAATCACAAGTGTTTTTAAAATCCAACAGCAAAATAGCAAAAAATCAAGCCATTTAACGGAAAAATAGTAAAAAACCAAGCCATTATAATAAATCTATAAATATGAAAATAAACAATTTCCTTGTTGAGAATTATAAAACTCCTCAATTCTGTATCCAGTGTGTAGATCGTATTTAAACTTCCTGTGTCTATCACACCAACATAACGGCCGTCCTCCTCGTCCGTCAAGTCAAGCTGTATGAATCATAATATTAAATTAATAATATTATATCAAGTAGCTAACTAAATACATCAGGGTATAACTACTTTACTTTAGTATAACACTTTTAATCCACAAATAATGACACAACAATTAACACTGCTGAATTTGAATTTTAAAGAAACAAAAGAATATATAAATAAATTAAAAAAAAATTAATAAATAAGAAGTGGTCATTAAGTGAGTTGTTTATATCAAATTATTCAAATTGTTAATATTTTGTGTAAAATTGGTTCTAAATTTTAAAGCAGCAAAAACAAATAATTAAATAAAAATAAATAATAATAATAATAATGATAAAAAAAGACCTGGTCATTTGGTCAATATAATGAGATGTTTATTTCAAATGTTTGTTTAATACCAGAATTTTGTGTAATGTTGTAAACCAATTCACATTAATAGAAACATTTAAACCTAATTTGTTAGGTTTTAAAGGGAAAAAAGTATGGTAAATATTATAAGATGTTTATTTTAAACATATCGAAATATTTTATGCAATATTTTTTCCTAAGCTCTTTTCTTTGTCATTTCTATACAGTTGGTGTCTAAACTATGCCTTAATTAGGATTTCCTCAGTTGACATTTAAAAACAAGTTAAGTGGTGTGCGCGTCCCGAGAGGTTTACACATAACGGAGAATACATTATCAGCCCCGCCACAACGTGTCACAAGGGACGTAATACGATGCTTTATTTGGACAATACAATATTCTAAGAAATAGATGTCCATATGTTCACATATTACACCATAATTTCTACAATGATCAGCTTAAAGATGGAGGAACAGTAAGTTTTATATTTATTAACACACACACACATATATATAATTTATATATACTATACACTATATATTATATCACAACAGGATGCATGTACAGGCAAACAACATTGACCTGGCTACTTAACCTAAACTGGTAATTGAAATATTTTTTACAGAACAGTTAATTTACATATAGGGAACACAGGTTTTTATATCCGACAAGGACTTGGTTGATTGACCTTTGATTTAAATCTTTACTATGGAACAGTCCATTTACATAATGGGAACACATGTATGTATAAATAGGCAAACAACGTTGATGTGACTACTTAACCTAAAACGGTTATTGAAATATTTTTTACAGAACAGTTAATTTATATATAGGGAACACAAGTTTTTATATACAAGTTTAAGAGACAAATGACAATGACCTGACCACTGGACTTTTGAGTTAAATATTTGTTATGGAACAGTTCATTTACATATAGGGAAGACAGATTTTATACGTATATATACAGGTAAACGACAGATTGACCTTTGATTTAAATCTTTACTATGGAACAGTCCATTTACATATAGGGATCACAAGTTTATATATATATATATTTAGACAAACAACAATAACCTGACCGATTGACCTTTGATTGAAATCTTTATTATGGAACAGTCCATTTACATGTAGGGAACACAAGTGTTTACAGATATGGGCAAACAACAATGACCTGACATTTTGACCTGGGGTTGTTTATGCTACCTATTTTCAAGTCTTCATCAGAACCCACAGGGGTTTGAACCCCGACCTTTTGCATATGGAATAAGAAAACTACCAACTGAGCTACTGCATACAGTCAAACCTGTCTATAAAGGTCATCTAAGGGAACCAGTAAAAGTGGCCTTTATGGACATGTGACCCTTATATACAGGTTCACATAATATAAGAAACGGCAATTGGAATTATAAATTACTGGGCCTTAAAAGCAAGTGGTCCTTATATAGAGGTGGCCTATAACACAGTTACAACTGTGACCAGATTGTAAATAGCTGTCAAAAATGTATACAATCACTATGTAGACAAATGTCATCAGGGACGTCATTTTCTTCCATATCTGCTCATGTAAGATAGGGTTTTTCCCTATGTGAGATACGCGTATCTCACATGACGTGACCTTTAGTGACGTCACAATCAAAAGACAATTACATGACGTCATCATATGGAGAACATGATGTCATCTTGCGGGAAAATGACATCCAATCCTTCACAATGTAGAAATTTTGAGTGCGTTTCAAATGATAAATATTGGATTTTTTAATGAACCACTTTGTGTTGTAGTTTATACATTTTGTATAAACCAAAATCCGGTACGATCTGCCCAATGGTCATATTTATTTTAAAGTAAAATGTCGAATTACAAAGTTAGATTTTACAAACATGGTGTCGATGTCCATGTTCATCGTACCCGAAGCCAAACATTGGCACTAAAATGGAAGAAAAATAATCCATTATGAGTTGATCCATGTAGGATAGGGAAATCTCACCCTCGGGGTTGAACATTTCTGGTCAGAGACTCGGCAAGCCTCGTCTCTAACTGAAATGTTCAACGCCTCGGGTGAGATTTCCCTATCCTACATGGATACTCATAATGGATTCTTATAAATTTTTGAAGTAGCAGGCTAATTTTTAAAAGTAACTGGCAGTTCATTGACACCAGAAATCTAATTAGACATTGGATTTAACCACTTGGGATACAAAATAAACATCTTTTTAGAGAATAGCAGGCATTTTTCGTGCTGGCTACCAGCTTCTATTGACATCCATGGTCATATTTTTTCACCTCTGATTGATTTTAAGTTTTATAAATACTTCTAGAGTTTGTACTTTTAAACCATGTGGCAATTTAGCATAGTGTCTCTCACCACTTGAGTTTCATTGCCACTTAGGACCGATCCTAATGTGACTAAGTTTGTTAGGCTGTGCTCCAAGTAGCCTAGTAAATACTCGAAATTTGCGACCAAAAATCGGATATTGCGACTACATATTGTCAGACGATCGCCATTATGTCAAATAGTTTTTTTGAGTTTGGCCACTAAAAATCGGGAGATCCAGAAATTTATCCAACTTGACAAATTGTCTCGCCATCAATAATATCTTAAAAGCGCTTGAATCAAAGCTTTATAGTTTAAAGCGCATAACTGACTGTGATCTAATTTTGCATAATGGCAGCCAAACTGCAAAAATCAATTTTTATATTTGGGTTTTGTTACGACTTTTACTTCCTCTAAATGATCAAGTTTGATTGTCCTCTCATCGCTCCGCCTAGAAAGTTGCCTCTCGTGGCGGGACCAATCCAAGGATCTCACTAAACCATTCAATCAGTAGTAGTGACGGGCGGTGTGATTAGAAAGAATATTTATAAGGTTTGGCCACCAAGAATTTTACCTGGCGACAAAAATCTTGAAATGGCTACTGAAATTTTTGAATTATTAGCCATGTGGCTACCAGTTTTCAAAACCTGCTTGAAGCACTGCTGGTAGTCTTCCACCATCCATTAACTGACTGCCTATGTATCAGTGAAAAAATCCTGACTGGGGCATAAAACTGCCAGCACTCCACTCCACACCTGTACATGCACTTACTTTTTGGTGTTTTTGCTTTCTTTCTTTCTTCTGGTTCTTTAGGTAAAGGTTTCTGTTCATGAGGAAGTTCCCTAAATAAGAAATACATCAATTTTTTAAATATCCATGTATAAGTTTAGTTATAATGATAATGTCATAACAACTACAAAATACAGATATGAATTTCAATAGTTTTGGGATAATTTTCTCTTTTAAATCACTTTTAAATACATACACTGTGAATTCATTATTTATCATATATCCTAATTTTTTGTTGTTTTTTTCTTGGATATCTTAAGCCATTAAATTTATATGCCGAACAAACTTACTGTAAACAGAAACCACAACTTTAGCACCCCATAATTATTTCATAGAACCACAAAAATTGGCCAATATGAAAATAAATGGTTTCATAGTAATAAATGTATAAATCTGAAATTTATACTCAGTTTCTATTTTCTCCTTTCTGAATTCATAATAAATAAATAAATAAATAAATAAATAAATAAATAAATAAATAAATAAATAAACAAATAAATAAATAAATAAATAAATAAATAACACCAAGAGCACTTTTACGACAGTTGTATAAAAACTCCAAAATATCAACTGTCTCATTTCTATAATAATTAAATAAATAAATAAATAAATAAATAAATAAATAAATAAATAAATAACACCAAGAGCACTTTTACTACAGTTGTATAAAAACTCCAAAATATCAACTGTCTCATTTCTATAATAAATAAATAAATAAATAAATAAATAAATAAATAAATAAATAACACCAAGAGCACTTTTACTACAGTTGTATAAAAACTCCAAAATATCAACTGTCTCATTTCTATAATAAATAAATAAATAAATAAATAAATAAATAAATAAATAAATAAATAAATAAATAAATAAATAAATAAATACCAGCAACACATTTACCAACAGTTGTTACATTCACAGGTATATCTAAAAAGTGCTTCAAATCTCAATCACATTATTCATACACAGGGGGTACATGTACATTAAATTTTATTTATCACTTTAAATCTAGTACTGGTACATAATAACCCCCCCCCCCCATCATTACAAACACGACTACAGAGTACATTTTAAGTTTATAAACACGGTTGATTTGATCTAGTCATGCGAGGGACCTATTGAAACAATAAGACAGAAAGAACGGTTAAAGTGCAGGTGATTTGCTAGTGTTATCTGCCACATAAGTACATCAGGGTTATCTCCCTTGAACTGTAAAATGACCACCACAAACCCAAAACCCGGATATTACCATAATTATTGATAAATTTAAACCAATTAACATATATATGTGTACATATATAACACCAAACAATCAGTGCAAACTTATTAGACCATAATCAATAATTGTGAAACATAAAATATAAAAATAATTAATAGTACACGTATTCAAACAGGGGAGTGGAAAATACGAGTAAAGACACTTTCACTTATATTTAGGTGACAAGTTTATAAATGCCGGAGGAAACCAGAGTATCTAAAGAAAACTACCAGCCTTCTGCAAAAAAAAAAAAAAAAAAATTGACAATATTCCAGTAATTTTATTTTCTGACTGAGATGGTATGTACCTTAAAATAGTTAAAGTCTGTCCCGAGCCATTAGGCCCATCAGGCCGGAGCTTATCCCGGTTTCGGTGGCGTTAAGCGACTGAGAGTACAAGACTCTCCCCTGAATGGGACGCCGGTCCATCGCAGGGTTAACCCCCAGCATTTTGCTGGTACTCATTTATTTTTCAGCTGAGTGAACTGGAACAACGTGAAATTAAGTGTCTTGCTCAAGGACACAACACATCGCCCGGTCCAGGGATCAAACCCACAACCTTCAAATCACGAGTCCAACGCCTTAACCACTAGGCCACGCACTTCCACAAATAATGTATGTACCTTGGTACATTAATTACGACAACATGCATATGTCACATCAGTATATGACAAGATACAAAATTAATTGATTTTAATATCTAAAAGCCTTGAAAATCATGTGCTACGCCACAGATGAATTCACCAATAGATTTAATGTTACAAGTGTTTGGGAATTTTAGGGGTAAAATTGGTAAGTTTAGTCATTTTTTCCCCGGGGAAACTGTTTTTAGAAGTAAATTTAAGTAAACGAAATACATGTATAGGTAAACACCACTGACCTGTCCGTTTGACCTTTCATTAGGAATATTCATATAGGAGGGTCCAACCAATAAATGGGCAGCATTAAGATCCAAGGTAATACATACACAAAGCACAGGTGTATTCTATGAGGTGAGTATATCTCATGATGTATACAAAATAAACACCTGTGCTCCCTATACATAGATATACTTGGTCTGTGATAAATATTTAAATGAAAGGTCAAGCGGACAGGTCAAAGTTGTTTACCTATAACTACATTCATTGTAAAACATACCACATTATAAACTACTACTGGTGGTTGATTGATTGATTGATTGAATGGAGTTTTACATCCCAATACAAAATATTTCACTTATATTCAGATGTCATCAGCTATTGGTAAAGTGGCAGAAATGTCTCCCTTTACAGTGTTCTCAGGACAACGTGCAGAGAGGCAGGGTTCTTTAACGTGCCACACCTGTTGTGACATGTGACATCAGTTTTAAAGGTCTTTTAAGAAGGACCCCTTTACTTTAAATTTTAATGCGGAGTGCTTGATCACTACCCTTTTTAAGTGTCCCATCATACCTGGCCAGGGTTTGAACCCACGACCTCCCACATACACAGCGAGTATGCTACCAACTGAGCTACCATAGTGGTTTTTCACTTGGAGGTTGCCAGTTCAAGAATGATGGGGTAGTGAGTATTACAGTTTACAGCCCAGTCATAACAATTGTTATATTATGACAATAACTAAATTTTTTTGATAAAAAAAAACTACAAATGTATAGTAGATTAAATTTATTTAGTGTTTTGGGGATTTTAGTGGTCAAATTGGGAAATTTTAGTCATTTTACCCCAGAGGAAACTGTTTTCAGTACCGGTAGTACATTTTGTAATTTTAGGTAAACATTCAATATAACATATGACACATAATAAACTTACTTCTTGTGGTTGATATGCATATATACATGGTGTATACAAAACAGCAAAATTTAACGGTTGAATAATCAATAAGCTAATTTATACATACAGAGTCTGACTCACAATTACACAACATTAAGTCATTCTTCGGGGCAGTTTAGTTGTTAAAGTACAAGTTGTTTGTGGTGTGGGAGGTCCCCGGTTTGATCCACCGAATGACCCCGTTTGCTCCCTTTCTTGTTACATTTGGCCGATAACTTGTCGAGGTGGCTGTTCAAAGTCTTCAAATCCAAAAGTTGAAAATTTGTAGAGGCCAAGTTATTAGAGCACTCGTCTACATGTATATTGCAGGAGGTCCCAGGTTTGATCTCCAGGATGACCCTTCACCCCCCCCCCTTTTTTTCAGTTACATTGTACATTTGCGGAGCTTGTAAACTGAAGATTTAAATGTCCCAAAACTGCAACCACTCTATTTATTTCCGTAAGTGGAAGGTCGTGGGTTCGATCCCCGACCGGGTCTGACCCAAGACTTGAAAGTGGGTAGTGACTGTTCTTTCACCAAGCACTCGGCATTACGAAATGAAAGTCACAGTTCTTTCGGATGGGAACTTAAAATAAACGAGGTCCCGTGTCACGGTGGGCTTGGCACACTAAAGAACTCTGCTGTATAATGCCATCAGCACAACACACAGGCAAAATTTCTGCACCTTCGCCTAGTATAGCTGGTGACGTCTCGATATAAGTGAAATATTCTTGACTGGGACGTTAAACACCATTACTTAACTCAACTCAACTCTATTTATTTCAATGCCTAATGTACTAAGTAAGTTGAATTGCTCATGGACCTTTGTTTCAGACTAATTTTATAAGGACTACTGGATGTAAAACACTCTTAAATTACAGGGATCTCTGTTGCCAGGATCTCCGTTGCCAAGTGGTCCACAGGATCAATGGAATACAGTCCAACATGCCTTAAAGGTCACCTCTATATAAGGTCCACCTGCTTATAAAGGCCAGTAGAATTGTATCCCAATTGTTCTTTATTCATATTATTTGAACCTGTATATAAAGGCCATCTGTCCACAGAGGCCACTTTTAGGGATTCCCTTGGGTGACCTTTATAGACAGGTTTGACTGTATAGCAAAAGCTTGTTACATTGCGCATAAACATTATTGTTATACTATTTTGAAGTACTGGTACCAAAAATACATATTTTATGCTTTCCTTTTTAAGCCCCAATCAATTTATCAGGAAAAGTCTATACAACAATGAACACAAAGATTTGACTGAATATTTTCAAGACATTTTGCTATATGGTCCAACGGATATTACCATATTTTGACAGCCCATTCTAAGACTGGCAGACCACTACTGAATTTGAGCAATTGACAGGGGACCAACCAGGTGTTTCAAACCCCTCTTTGGTACTGGGTCCTACGAATTGGGAAAATAAATGTCTTGTCATGCAATTGTTATGAGGGAAATAAATACGTAGAAGAAATGTAAAAGATACAATTTTGTAGCTAATTTATTCAAATTGGGAAATTTTCCAGAATCTATCTTTGAGAATATAGGTTTTGAACCTTGGGAATTGGACCCATTTTCGACCCAAAATTTAGCACATAGACTGCCCTGGGGACAAATAAAACAAACTATAAATACCTTGTACTGGTGTGTCTGACAGGTGGGGCAGGTGGCAAATCTGACATGATTGTCTTCTGATCTCAATCTGCAACAAAAATAAATCAAATACATATCCATAAATTATGATATTCATAAAACAGCAATTTTATAAATTCAACATGTAATGAGGTATCCCATGAGATTTAAGATTTAGCCCTTAGATAAAACATATCCATGGCCATTTGTGTCCCGAGATGAAATAACCAGGTGATGTGTTAAAATTTATTCAAACTAAACTCAGCACTGAGTGGATTATTTGCCACAGTTATCCGTAATTCTTATTAGATTGTCAAAATAGAATGCTATACTTTATTTTTTAGTTACACTGACCTGGTGCTGTGTACAAATGTTTACCGGTACATGTACAACACCTGGAAAAAGCTGGTTGGTTGGTTGAATGTTGCTTAACGTCGCATCAGCAATTTTTCAGCTATTCGCGACGAGAACTATTTTATTAATCTCTATGGATTAATCTATGAACAATTTTGTGTATGCATGTGAAGTGCGAGTGTGTTGTATGGTCTGCCTTGTACTAGCTCGCACTCAGGGCGACTTTAATGTGCTAGCTCACAGAGTCAGTACACAGCAGACAAGCGTACCACTCCCCCAGTCCATTATACTGATACCAGGTGAATCAGTAAAGGTCAAGGGCAAGGAAAATTTACTTTTACAAGGAAAATTCACTTTCCCACATGTGGTCCGAGCGGGACTCGAACTCACAGCGGTGAGAGACCCTTGATTTGAAGACTGACGTCTTATCCATTAGGCCACCGCGGCCTCCCTGGGAAAAGTGCCAAGCTGTTAAGAGTACTGGTGGTGTGATTGGTCACTGAGTTTTCTGGTCATCAACAAGAAGGACTTGATATCATTTAACTTTGTAAACAAAGTCAACTAACTCTGACAAGTCAAATGACATCAGACTCCATCACTATCACAGGGATTTATCAGGGTCTTTTGGGAAAAGGCCCTAAACTAAAAATTGGGAAAAACTATCAACTTTTGGGAAAACTTTGACATCATTTTTGTGCCATTAATGAATAAATCTAATGCTTTTAGTGTATTGAGTTGATTGAAGATTGAGAAAAGCAGCCACATTTATGACCAGACTTCAGCTATGTATCTGGTACAATTTTCTAATTGGGAATTTTCTCAGCCCATTTTGGGAAAAAATCAATGATTTTCCATTGGGAATGGGGCCGAATTTCGGCCCTAAATAGGCCCTTGATAAATCCCTGTATCATGTCTATGACCAAGTAATACTATCAAGGACATTCAAATACAGTACAATCTGTATATAAAGACCAACCATGGTAAGCTAATGGAATTTTGAACAACTGGTCCAAGATGGACAGAACCAAAGTCAGGGTGATTACTATATGCCCACCTTTACTTTGATTAGGGGTGATGCCCATTGGCTATGTTTCCATTCCTGGTAGCCAAAATCGCCATTGGCTACTAATTTCTGAGGAATTCTTTCAAAAAGTAACCTATTTTAGGAAAGTTGTGGAAAAGTACTTTAAAAAGGACTATATTTTCACAAATTTTGGAAATTTGGCTACTAATTATTTCAAATTTATGGAAACCTAGCATTGGTCAGATACTAAATAACAGACATTTCTGAAATGTCAGTTACGAGTGGTCAAAAGCCCCTGTTTAGAGATGACAGTGCCACTCACAGCCTCAGTTCAATTCCATTCAGGACAGATTCTAGTGTGTGATAGAGATGTTATCATGAGCAAAAATAGTATCGCGATATCGCCAAAAATTTACAATATCACCGCGATACTATTGAGATATTTTGCATAATTAGTTAAAGTTAAGTTAAAGTCTGTCCCGAGCAATTAGGCCCATCAGGCTGGAGCTTATCCCGGTTTCTGTGGCGTTAAGCGACTGAGAGTACAAGACTCTCCCCTGAATGGGACGCCGGTCCATCGCAGGGTTAACCCCCAGCATTTTGCTGGTACTCATTTATTTTTCAGCTGAGTGAACTGGAACAACGTGAAATTAAGTGTCTTGCTCAAGGACACAACACATCGACCGGTCCAGGGATCGAACCCACAACGTTCGAATCATGAGTCTAACGCCTTAACCACTAGGCCACACGCTTCCACTTGCATAATTAGACAGACAAATAAAACTCTTTTCTTTCATGTATTAGAGTTCTTATGTGTTTGAAGTATCACAAAAAAATAAAATAAAGCTCAACTAATCATTTGTTAAGACAAATTCAAATACAATGTCAAAAAATAAAGTCATCAATTGTGAATATATAAATCAATAAACATTGTATAAAATGAATCAGGAGTGAGGTCTTGGACTTGTGCACCAGATGCACTTTAAATACAAGTATCGGCGATATTGCCATTTTAGCCATTGCTCCTGATATCATCAACGACAATTTTCTTGCGATGATTATCCCGATGGCAATATATAATAGCATCTCTAGTGTGTGAAAGTGTATCGGTTCACTTATGGAAGGTTGGAGGTTTTCCCTGAATTGACCCTCTCAATATAAGTGAAAGAATCTTGACTGGACTACATGTAAATAGATATCAAATACCAGACATTTCAAAAAATCAATTAATTAATCTTAACTAAAACAATAAACATGGATTTTACATTACACAACAATCTATACTGTAACATGCACTGATACACGATGCCAATCTTTTACCCAGACCGATATTAGATCATATGCACATTGAGAGCTAAACACTGTGAAATTGGTAGAGAAAAACAAACTTTATGTGGCTGTTTAGACAAATCAATAAACGCTATATGAAGCTCTACATGTACAAAACATGTGGAGGAAATTATCTCTGTATTAATATTCCGTCTTCAAAACTTACATAGAGACAACAATGTCTGGTGATATTTAAGACATAAATTCCGATGGCAGACCTGAGAATTTTGGAAAGTGGGTTTTTTTTTTTCTTTGATGCGGAAGACCCAGTTCGGGGAGTGAGGTTTCTACATAAAAATTGCCTGCAATCTAAGCAAGTGACACACACACAATATCATGGGCAGAAATAAAAGGGGTGTGTTCAAAACCCAAGAACCCCTCCCCTCCTCTTGGGTTCCCCATTGCATTCTTGACCCACCTTGACATGAAATGTGATTGGTTAAATCCATCAATTCCATCGAAGTTTGAAAAAAAAATCTGACAGAATTCTATTTGATCAAAGTTCTTTAAAACTTTGATACAATATTTTGATAACAGTAGTAAACACCCCTCATAGTCATTTTGATTACGGTTTATCAAAGTTTTGATAATGTAAACCTACCTTTAGAGTATTACATGCTTCCAAAAATATAAAACCATTAGTAGCCAAATGTCCAAAATTGGTGAAAATAAAGTCCCTTTTACAAATATATTTTCTCAAAAATGCTGAAACAGGCTATACTTTTTGAAGAAAATGAATTCTCATGAATTATCAACCAACATTTGGCGATTTTAAGAGTTGGAAATGGGTATTTAAAAACTCTGGTCAATAAGTCAATCAATTGGTTAGTCAGTCAGTATCGCTAAGTCTGGACTCTGACATGAATCATTAGAGTACTAAGTTACTAACTAGATCTATACCAGTTAATAATCATGACAAGTCATAGAGCTAAATAATAACCATGCTTCTGAGTCACATTGTTTACAAGTCCATGTAGGCTTGATAAAAGTTGATTGGGCCATTAGAAGTAATTTATCTATGGTTTCAATCAATTAATGAATCAATCACTTTTTATATATATATCAATTAATATCAAAGAAATTCAAATAGCCATTTTGCTAACTGAGTCAGATTATTTGTATTAATTGAAGTGAAGTCACAGGTTGTCTCTCAATTTTTTGTGAATGGGGATATGGACCCTTGTGAAAATTAAGATGTCCAGGTTCTATTGGATCTGTTAATTTGAAATTCTTTGACAAGGACGAAGGAATTTTTAATTTTCACAAATTTGGAAATTACACTGGGTTTTTTTATAATAATTGTCATTATTTAACATAAGGGGACACATTTCAATATGACTTGTATTCAAATTTTAATTTCCAACTGGAGATGCCTAAAAATCACAGAATTAGGTGATTTGGAACATATCTGTCAATCTAAAATAATTTTCAAAACATTTTTACATATCATGGGGATGTGATGGGTGACTTACAAACCATGCAAAAGGAAATATAGACAAGAAGTAGACAATTCTACTAGAAATTCTTTCTTTTATTATAATTCTACAGAGAAAATCAATAACATAACTTCAATAGACTGTACACAAATTCTGCCTTAAGGTCAGACAGTACATTTGAGCTTTTTGAACTTGTAACTTGTGAGTTCATCTTAAACTAGGTTTCCAGAAATCTAAAACTGTTAGTAGCCCAATTTCCAAAATTTGTGAAAAATATAGTTATGCAAGTGTGGTTCAATTTCACAGATCTGAAACCATAAGAAGCCAAATTTCCAAATTTTGTGAAAAGATACGGTAGTCCCTTTTTATAAAATATATTTTCTTTGACAATAGAATGTACCAATACATGGATCAATACTGTGTACCGAAATCATTCTGATTTTATTTTTAAGTACAGTTTTTTTTTTTTTACAAATAGTGGTACATGTAATTGGTTTCCACAAATTTGAAATTATTAGTGGCTAAATTTCCAAACTTCGTGAAAATATAGTCCATGTTTTAAAAGATGTTTTTGACAATAGAAATATGAATACTTATACATCAATACACTGTAATTTGTTTGACAATATAATGTACTAATAGTCCAATACATCAATACATTGCAATATATACCGATATCACACCCGTCATTCAGGTAAATATCCTACACATTATGATTATTAGTAGCTAAGTTTTCAAAATTCGTGAATATAAATTTTGGAATATATTTTGAAATATAAAGCAGTTCATTCTAAAATATGTTTTTGACAATAGAAATACAGAATCAGGGGTTCAAAATTCCCTGGGTCCGAGGTCCGGGACCTATTGATTTTTCCTTGGGATCATTAATATTTAAATTGTAAAAGTCCGCTGAACCTGCCATTTTTACCAGAATAATTCTGCTTTTTCAATATAATTACATAATTGCACATGTATCTTTCAATGTTGATATTGGACTTTCAAAACTTTATGTGGGACCTGCCAAAAATAAAGGCAAAAGGTCCTGAACCTTCCATTACAAAACATAATTTTAAACCCCTGCAGAATATAGAATACTAATACATCAATAAACTGTAGTCTTTGCCAAGATCATCTCCACCATTCAGGTGTAAAGGTTTTTACAAATTTTAGTGGCTAATTTTTCAAAATTTCTAAAAATATAATCCATGTTTAAAATATTTTTTTGACAAGAGAAATATGAATACTAATACATCAATACACTGTGTACCAAGATCATCATCATCATTTAGGTAGTAGTACATATACAAACATAAACAGATGGTGAGTCATCCAGCTGCTGCTGCTGAGGCTGCCGAAGATGATGATGATGGTGATCAAGAGGGATATTGTTGTTTTGGTATTGATGAACCTTAATATATATCTGTGATCACTGACTGACTAGAGAAGAGATTCAGGAATTCTTTCACAGTTTTATCTATTTATACTGGCTGATAGTAACATATTTCAATCAGGACACTTTTACACTATAGAGTTGTTTATATACAAATTACTAGGTTTCCACAAATTTAAAATAATTAGTAGCCAAATTTCCAAAATTTGTGAAAATATAGTCCTTTTTAAAGTATTTTTCCACAAATTTGCTAAAATGTGTTGCTTTTTGAAAGAATTCCTCAGAAATTAGTAGCCAATGGTGATTTTGGCTACCAGGAATGGAAACATAGAATTATAAGTTAGTCATTTGAGCTTTTCTCTCTCTCTCTCATGTTGGTGTATTTGGATAACATTAGTTTTTGAACGGATGTCATAATTAAATTTCTAAAGACGTTCAAGGGTGTTTTAGTAATCTATATACTTAACGATTATTTTTATATTTCAATATTTCAAATTATTAATTAATCTTTCTCTCTCCCTCTCTCTTGCACACACAACTTTATCCCATCTCTCTATCTCTCTCTGGTATTGATATACATGTACATTAATACATTAATATCTATCTGTGATCACTGACTGACTAGAGGTAAGAATTCAGGAATTCTTTCACAGTTTAGGCTGATACTGATAGCAACATATTTCAATGAGGACAGAGTTGTTTATAGTTAGTCACTTCAGTTCTCTCTCTCTCTCTCTCTCTCTCGTGTTGGTGTATTTGGAAGAAAACTTTAGTATTTGAATGGACATCATAATTATATTTCTGAAGATGTTCAGGGGTGTTTAACTTTAGTATATATATAATCTATATATTTAACGGTTATTTTTAAATTCCAATATTCCAAAATAATCTCTTTCTCTCACTCTCTTGCAGACACAACTATCCCATCTCTCTATCTCTCTGGTATTGAAGGTTAATATCTATCTGTGGAGAAGGAATTCATGAATTCTTTCACAGTTTTATCTAATTAAGCAGGCTGATAGCTACATATTTCAATCAGGACACTTTTACACTATAGAGTCATAGAGTCGTTTATATACAAACTCTCTCTCTTTCTCTTACATGCACAACTTTATCCTATCTTTCTATCTCACTGGTATTGATGTCTGTGATCACTGACAGACTGGTTCAGGATTCACAGTTTTATCTACTTGCTACATATTTCAATTAGGACACATGCCTATATACACTTTTATATTAAATACACAACTTCTATCTCACCCTCCCCTCTCTTTTTCTCTCTTCTCTCTCTCTCCACACCTTAATCCAATCTCTCTTTTGGAATTTCACAGTTCTGTCTACTTAGGAAAGCTGATAGGACACATGCCTACATACACTTTTATATTAAAGAGATGTTTATATACACAACTTGTACAAATTACATTCCAGCTCTCTCTTTCACAACTTAATCTCTCTCACACCTTGTCTCTCTCACATACAAAATTCTAGGTTTCCATTCCTGGTAGCCAAAATCGCCATTGGCTACTAATTTCTGAGGAATTCTTTCAAAAAGTAACCTATTTTAGCAAATTTGTGGAAAAATACTTTAAAAAGGACTATATTTTCACAAATTTTGGAAATTTGGCTACTAATTATTTTAAATTTGTGGAAACCTAGAAAATTCAACCCATCTCTCTCTTTCTCTTGCAAACTTAAATAATCCCATCTCTCAGACACAACTTAGTTCCATTTCACTCTTTCTTTCTCTCTTGCACACAAAACTTATTTCTTATCTTTCTCTCAAACATGCTAATGCTATATCCAATATCTTTCTTTCTCTCTCTATATAGATCTCTTATTTATCAATTTTCAAATTACACATATATGTCAAGAAATAAATGTGTTACAAGATTTCCTCAAAATTCCAGCATTTTTACTCAAAATGAGTGAAATTAGTGAACTATGCATAATCATTCAAAACCCATTTCATACATGTATGTGTATGTATCAAATTTCAAAAGAATATCGTATCTCAAAGCAAACTTTTCTCAAAGTATTAAAAATAAAATCTCTAATGTCACTATCACCCATCAAACAAAGTAAAATGTGTTCATTCCAAAATAACAAGCAGAAACTTGTGCACTTTTTCTTCCTCTGAAACCACTAGTTTTGATCAAACTTTTAAGTAGCAAAGAACAAGTCCCAGTAAGATGGGAAATATCTGATAGGAGAATACTTTGTAGATTTATACAAATATTTCAGAATGTGTTATTTGACTTTTGACAACACTTAGATAATAATTTTGTATTCTAATTTTATTGTTTTTTCGAAATAAACTGGAAATGGAACATTTTTAGGGGTATTTCCCAGTGGGAAATTCCCACATAAAAAATGACACCTTGAAACAAAATTAACTTGCTTTTATAACTTAATTGTCAAATAATGTTATATGAAACTTTTCTTTCAGACAGAAACATTCATTTCTGATATATGCTGTATGAAACCAGAGGATTGGAATGGATGAATGGTGTTTTACACCCCATGAAGTGGTCAGTTCTATAATGGTGAAGGAAACCAGAATGCCTGGAGAAAACACTGACGTTTGGCAAGCCAACTGACAAACACCTGTCTGAGTGGGATTCAAACTTTGTTAGCGAGAGATGCTGTGACCCATAACCACACACCTTAGACCACTCACCCAATGAAGCCCACATAACCATAAATGACGGACAAAAGATTATTTGAATAGCTCACCTTTGTAGGGTTAGCTCTGCCA
This sequence comes from Anadara kagoshimensis, assembly GCA_021292105.1. Classification (NCBI taxonomy): domain Eukaryota; kingdom Metazoa; phylum Mollusca; class Bivalvia; order Arcoida; family Arcidae; genus Anadara; species Anadara kagoshimensis. The sequence goes on along the minus strand of CM037869.1, from coordinate 53,267,291 downwards.
TTTGCCAATTTAGCCAATATACCAGTAGCTAATTTTTATACTTTCTTTTTCCAAAAAATAGCTTTTGGCTTATATTTTTTCTCCAAAAGTTTTATTAATTTCATTATGAATTTATGATACAAAGAAAAATTACCGTTGTTTTTCCTTACACAAGTATGAAAAAGTAAAACAAGTCCATGTTACAAAATGTGAATCAAGAACAATCTATACAGCAATTACAGCCCTTTCAACACAGTTTAAAGTAGCTGACAAGTTTTCCGGAGTAGACAGCAAATTCAGTTGTAACTATATAAATGTAATACTGATGAATGAAAGTAGGCACCAGACAAAGTGTAGAAATTCCAAAATAGACGACAGGTTTTGCTGGTTGCTGGCTTCTACTGAAACCGCTGAATTAGAAAAACTACTTCTATGTTTTGTCACTCTTTTTTTCTTAGTTTTACTGGCTCCTTAACATATAAATTTGCTCCTATATTCTAAAATTGGCTAATGTTTTGTTTCCTACTTTTTGAGAGCCAGAGCTTATTATCTCTGCCTTTGACATTTGCTCAGTTGAGATAAAGAAAGATGTGATACCACATTTTAATTACATTTAAACTCACTTGTGAAATAAAAAATTAAACCATGTCATCTTTTTCCTTGGTAGAATAAGTGTTTTTTAGCATGTCTCTATTAAATAGTGATGAGACAATGATCAATTATGACCGATAATCGATTGTTTGTGACCAGATTTTAATCGCATCATGAAATTGTTGCTGGCCTTTATGGCAGGTTTGACTGTATTTTGTAAAATTTTGTATATAAAATGGTCAGAATTATTACATGTATCATGATTGAATTAGGATCCATGATTAATGGTGTTTTATGTCCCAGTCAAGATTCTTTCACTTATATCAAGGCAATCAGTTCTTTGATAGAGAAAACTAGAGTGCCAAAAGAACACTACTGACAAAACTTTCTCATACAAGATAGAATCTGAATGATTGGGATTCAAACCTAGGTCCTAGCCTGAGGCTAGGTGGTAAGAAGTGCTGAAATGCAATTTGCCACACAATTTAGACACAAGAATCATGACCTGTTTTACATGTATATAATGAAGTAGGTTTATTTAATCAGCCCTACTTATACTTTTTGGGTGGACGCGGCAGAGTGGTACTGACATTGGCGTTTGATGTCAAGGGATGTGCCTTTGAACCTCACTTGGGACTTAGAAATTTTCTGAGATGATTTTCATCTCCTGCCCATACAATAGTTATGGCCACTACAAAGGGCGCTTACAACTCCAAGCGATTGAGCAAAGTAAGATATCTATATTAACTTCTTTTTTTTCTTGGAATGGACACTGGACAGTATAGGGCATCGCTTGAAGATTATGAGAAAAGTTACCGTTGTTGTTGTAATCTTGTTTGATGTCGCATAAGGTTTTTGCAACAAGATCAAGGTAATTAATCTCTATGAAATAATCTAAGAACAGGTCCAAGTATGCATGAGATGTGTGTGTTGTATGGTGACAGGTCTGTCTTATAGTAGTGTGCACTCAAGACAACTTTAGTCGTGGGTTCGAACCCCGACCGGGTCTGACCCAAGACTTGAAAGTGGGTAGTGACTGTTCTTTCGCCAAGCACTCGGCATTACGAAATGAAAGTCACGGTTCTTTCGGATGGGAACTTAAAATAAACGAGGTCCCGTGTCATGGTGGGCTTGGCAAGCTAAAGAACCCTGCTGTATAATGCCATCAGCGCAACGCACAGGCAAAATTTCTGCACCTTCGCCTATAGCTTGCGACGTCTCGATATAAGTGAAATATTCTTGACTGGGACGTTAAACACCATTACTCACTCTGAGTCACTCACTCACTCAAGACAACTTTAAGGAATAAGGTGCTAGTTAACAGAATCAGTATGTCACAGACAAGCATACCACACCCCAGTTACATTATCCTGGCACCAGGTAAACCAGTTGATAATCTGTCCTCTTAATACAGAACACCAAACAAGAATTAATTGATTGATTGAAGGGGTTTTACGTCCCAGTCAAAAATAGTTCACTTATAATACCAGCTATAGGTGAAGTGACAGAAATTTTTACCTTTGCAGTGGGCTCAGTGAAAATGTACAGGGAGGGTTCTTTAACATACCATGTCTGCCGAGACACAGATCATTGGTTTTCAAGGTCTCATCTGATAGACTCTGAGACTTTGATTTTAAAATTGTGGACGCAATCTATTTTAAATCTTGGTCAGACCTCCTACATATGAAGCAAGCATCTGAGTTACTGTAGTGGTCACAACAGACCAGGGAGCAATAACTCAAAGATATCACACATCCCTTTGGTTGGGACAGATATCGGAAATCTTACCTTTGGAAGACTTTTTAAAGGGGTAATGATGGGTTGATTAGTCAGACTACCCCCCCCCCCCCAATACAAATAGACCTACACAAGTTGATGTCATCGCATCTGAGACAATACACAACATTAAAACATCTAAATTCCTTATATGTATCAATCAACACATTGATTTAAAAATAATAAAAAAATGGTGACAATTTTACTCGAGATGAAGACAAAAAAGAAAGAGAAAAAAAACTTTCAACTTATTCAAAAAGTTGACAGACAGACGTCTTGTTTCGATTTAATGATTTGCATAATTAGCTATTATCTCTAGCCCGGATTTAATCGTTAATCTAACACTCTACTTACTTCCCGTGTTTAATCCGGGACACCGGACGAGACTATAAGATTATCCTAATCCGGTAAATCTTCAATACTGACATTTCTTCAACATTTCACTAAAATGGCAACCAACTATCGCAGTATCTCGCGTATTCTCGTGCACCTGTTCGAGACTATCTTGATGAGTAATTCTCTGATATCGACCAAGCAGAGAAAAGATTCAGTTATCAATGTTATGACTCATATATCGATAATAAATATTTAAAAATGAAAAATGTAAATTTATGTACTTTTACAAATTATTTTTGTTATATAAAGTAGGTTTTTGGTCTGTGTTTACTTTTATTAGCCCATATTGCTTATCACTTTTTGAAAATGTGTTAACTTGAATATCATGCACTTTTGATTTTATTATGCGTGCACACAGAGATGTCTCTGGTGTACATATAACAGTATTAGTAAGATCTGTGTCATATTGAGCACAGGTACTTGGGGGATCAATTATTATTATTATTATTATTATTATTATTATTATTATGAAAAAAAAAAAAAAAAAAGATTTTTTGTTGGCCTAGATAAAATCGAATTATTATTGGTCGCAATTTTTCCCCATAGAGATGCCATAGTATATAAAATAAAATAAAAAAAAAATAAAAAAAAAATAAAATAAAATAAAATAAAAATAAAATAAAATGAAGATTGAAGCTTTTTTCATATACAATCAGTTTATTTTGTTGAACCTTTTTATCTGTAGAACCAAAATGTATTGGCAAAAGTTATTACCAGATATAAGTCAAGGAAAAACTAAGTTAACATGGGATGGTTGAGAAACTGGAGTCTGCATTATCCCCGTGATCGATGAGATGCAAATTGTTCAGTGATGCAAACCAATTAAATATAATCCTTACCTGGACACAGTTGTGCTAGGCTTGATTAGCTTAATCAATGATAAACAGAGATTTAAATTATCAATAACTATATTATATGTAAATCAGTGTACATTAATTAAATATATCTTTTCATTTGCCTTAACGAATAATAAGTTATGTTTTGTGTTGATTATTTAGTGAACCTGTAAATAACACTATATGTATCTCTATGATGGAGAAAATAAAGTTTGAATGAATGAATGAATGAATGAATAAATGAATGAATGAATTTGATGAAATTTTATTCACTTACGACAATTTTAACATTACTTTCACAACAGATTTTAAAATAAGGCATTAATTAAATTAATGCAAATTGTTCAGTGATGCAAACCAATTAAATATAATCCTTACCTGGACCCAGATGTTCGAAGCTTAATTAGCTTAATCAATGATTAACATAGATTTAAATTATCAATAATATTCATCATATCATCATCAAATCAATATATGTATCTCCAGGTGCTTCAGTTTGCAATGTGTTGAAATTCTATTCCCTTACGACATTTTCGACATTCATGAATTGCACAACAAGGGGCTTCGGTTTTAAGGTTTCTATCGAAGGACCCAGTGACTTTCATTTCTAAATGCCGAGTGCTTGGCGAAAGAAGAGTCATCACTTTTTTCCCAAATCTTGGTCGGACCTCGACGGAGTTCAAACCCAAGACCTCTCACATATGGAGAAAGCACTCTACCGACTGAGCTACCGTAGTGCGTTGAAAGACAAAAACACATCAAAGAAATATATAGTTTTTATTGAATCACATACATTTTACTTGACATCAAAAAACCGTGAAACAGAGACTCTATAAACATTCATGAGGTACTAAAGTGCCAAAATCAAGATCAGTACAATACATGTATACACTTCTTCTTTGCAAAGGCAAACTAACACTGAAACAAACTAACAGAAGAAGTGTGTTCAAACATACTGGGGCGTGTTGTACAGTATGGTCAAAGGGGAGATAACGCAAATAATACAAGCATCATTATTTATTATAGCGGTAGTTAAGACGGTTACCTAACCAATATTAAATAGCGGTTTAGAATAGGTTTTATCAAAGAAAGCATAGTATATTTGTCATATTTTGAAAAAAGTATAATCTAATTTTTTATGTATAATGCGAATGTTTTATGTATAATGCGAAAGAAGTTAGTTAAATGTTCTTGTTTTTAACGTCACATCAGCACTCTTTCAGCTATTCATGACGCGAGCTAGTTTATTGATCTTTTAGGGTAAATCGAAGAACAGTTCGTGTGTGCGTGAGATGTGGGAGTGTGTTTTCTGAGACGGCTTACTGAGTTATTACGCCACAGCCTGACAAGCATACCAATAACTCAGTAACCATTATCCGGATGAACCAGCTGATACTCTACCTCTTCATACCGAGCGCTAGCTGGCGATGATCCGGACGGGACTCGAACACATGAACTCTCGCTTTCGAGGCGAAAACTAAATTAAAAATTACTGACGTTAATTGTGTTCAAGAGTAATGTTTTTGAAATTGGTCCTCTGAAAAGTCCTATCAGACCTGACCGGGGTTCGAACCTCCCATTTACGAAGCGCGCAGTCTACCAACTTAGCTACACTGCATCAAGGTTATACACTTAAGACTGTTAGAGTTATCTTTCTTTACACAGCCACACAAGAAACAAGTACGTTGTATGAGACAAAAACGAGGTCTCGTGTCACGGCAGGCGTAGCATGTTAAAGAATCCCCACATTGCCCTGAACGCACTTCAAGGGTCAAAAAAGATAGTGACGTCTCGATGTAAGTCGGAAATATTCCTGATTGTGAAATCAATCAAACAATCAATCGATCAATCGATCGACCGACCGACCGACCGACCGATCGATCGATCGATCGATCAATCAATCAATCAATCAATCAATCAATCAATCAATCAATCAATCAATCAATCAATCAATCAATTGCTTGTAGAAAAGTGCTGGTGCGTGTTTATTATTACTAGAATACATTCAGAGGTCCCTAGGGTTTAAGAAAACATTCAAACCTTATGAGCGTAATTTTAATCTTAACAATGATTTTTTTCTCTTTGTATAAACAAATTTTTTCTTTATGCGAAATGATTTGGACTTTGTGTAAAATGATTTTTTATTTGTATCAACTGATTTTTTTCGCTTTGTGTAAACTAAGGGTTTCTGATTAAAGATCGATTTGAGTACTTATTTTCTCTTTGAAGATGATTAGCTTTATAATGATGCTTATATTGTCATTGCTTTCTCAATTTTAAACTCTTAAAGATAATTAAAAACGGTTTCTTTTATTATAATGACATACAGTACAGACCTGTCGAAAGTTCGACACAAATCTAAAGGAAAAGTGGTCGATTGGTTGGTTGAATGTTGCTTAACGTCCCATCAGCAATTTTTTTCAGCTATTCGCGACGAGAACTATTTTGTTAATATCTATGGAGTTTGTGTATGCATGTGAAGTGCGAGTGTGTTGTATGGTATGACTTGTACAAGCGCGCACTCAGGGAGACTTTAACGGGTGCTAGCTCACCGAGTCAGTACGCCACAGACAAGCATACCACTCCCCAGGGCATTATACTGATACCAGTTGAACCAGTAAAGACCAACGGCAAGTAAAATTCACTGTCCCACATGTGGTCTGAGCGGGACTCGAACTCACAGCGGTGAGAGACCGTGGATTTGTAGACTGATGTCTTATCCATTAGGCCATCGCGGTCTCACGAAAAGTCGACGCGATCGAAACCGGACTGCCGATTGGCCGATATTATTGATGACAGGTGGTGAAAAAGTTGCCGAAAGATAGATAGCACCTGTCCACATAGTCCAAGATGGGCTGCCGAGTGACCGAATCTAACCTGCATTAAAGACCACCTCTATATAAGGACTAGTGGACCACCTGCCTTTAAAGGTCAGTATAATGTTGTTCCGATTGCTCTTAATATGTTTTGTCAACCTGTATATAATGGTTAGCTGTCCATAAAGACTGGTTCTCCTGGGTGGCCTTTATAGACAGGTTTGAATGTACACCAAACCTGTCCTACTGACCGCCTCTATATAAGGACCACCTGCTTTTAAAAGTCAGTAAAATTTTGTCCCGATTGCTCTGTATATGTTTTGTCAACCTGTATATAATGGTCAGCTGTCCATAAAGACCACCTTTGCTGGTTCCCATGGGTTGTCTTTATAGACGAGTTAACTGTATAGCTAACGAGAATGGCGAGGTAAACTCTGTGAATTTTATCCCGATTGGTCTTTATTAATGTTTTGTGAATCTGTATATAATGGTCACCTGTCCATAAAGAACATTTTTACTGGTTCCCTTGGATGACCTTTATGGGCAGATTTGACTGTAAAGCTTACAAGGCCAAGATGAAATGCCGATCTGGCGCTAATCTGTTAACTTAGCGTTAAACTTTCGACAGGTCTGTACTGTACTGTGTTTTACTCGCATAAGCAAAGCAACACAGTGTGACCTTACGAACTTTGTGGTTTTTAAGGGTTGTAATGTTAGACTTTCGACAGGTCTGTACATATGAAATGACAACACTACTAAACAACCGGTTCTGAGATCTTCAGCTAAATGTTAACTTTAGACAGGTCTGTACTGTACATATGAAATGACAACACTACTAAACAACCAGTTCTGAGATCTTCAGCTAAATGTTAACTTTAGACAGGTCTGTACCGTACATATGAAATGACAACACTACTAAACAACCAGTTCTGAGCTAAATGTTAACTTTAGACAGGTCTGTACTGTACATATGAAATGACAACACTACTAAACAATCAGTTCTGAGATCTTCAGCTAAATGTTACTTTTAGACAGGTCTGTACTGTACATATGAAATGACAACACTACTAAACAATCGGTTCTGAGATCTTCAGCTAAATGTTAACTTTAGACAGGTCTGTACTGTACATATGAAATGACAACACTACTAAACAATCGGTTCTGAGATCTTCAGCTAAATGTTAACTTTAGACAGGTCTGTACTGTACATATGAAATGACAACACTACTAAACAATCGGTTCTGAGATCTTCAGCTAAATGTTAAACTTTAGACAGGTCTGTACTGTACATATGAAATGACAACACTACTAAACAACCGGTTCTGAGATCTTCAGCTAAATGTTAACTTTAGACAGGTCTGTACTGTACATATGAAATGACAACACTACTAAACAACCAGTTCTGAGATCTTCAGCTAAATGTTAACTTTAGACAGGTCTGTACCGTACATATGAAATGACAACACTACTAAACAACCAGTTCTGAGCTAAATGTTAACTTTAGACAGGTCTGTACTGTACATATGAAATGACAACACTACTAAACAATCAGTTCTGAGATCTTCAGCTAAATGTTACTTTTAGACAGGTCTGTACTGTACATATGAAATGACAACACTACTAAACAATCGGTTCTGAGATCTTCAGCTAAATGTTAACTTTAGACAGGTCTGTACTGTACATAAGAAATGACAACACTACTAAACAATTGGTTCTGAGATCTTCAGCTAAATGTTAACTTTCGACAGGTCTGTACTGTACATAAGAAATGACAACACTACTAAACAACTGGTTCTGAGATCTTCAGCTAAATGTTAACTTTCGACAGGTCTGTACTGTACATATGAAATGACAACACTACTAAACAACCGGTTCTGAGATCTTCAGCTAAATGTTAACTTTCGACAGGTCTGTACTGTACATATGAAATGACAACACTACTAAACAATCGGTTCTGAGATCTTCAGCTAAATGTTAACTTTCGACAGGTCTGTACTGTACATATGAAATGACAACACTACTAAACAACCGGTTCTGAGATCTTCAGCTAAATGTTAACTTTCGACAGGTCTGTACTGTACATATGAAATGACAACACTACTAAACAATCGGTTCTGAGATCTTCAGCTAAATGTTAACTTTCGACAGGTCTGTACTGTACGGTATCGTTATTTTCTCGTTTGATGTGGCTATATCAAATTATTGACGTTTGATTATGGTTCTCATTTTACGTGCGTTTTTGCTTCATTTAGAAAACCTTGAAAATAAGGAAAAACTATTTTGCTCGTCTTTAAAGTCAAAATAAATCATAAATGTATTAACTAATTGTGTTTTTTAATTAAAAACAATCTGCAAATCCCCTTTTTCTTATTCTCCTTTGTTTTTAAGGGGTGGGTTGTGGTTATATCATTTTATTGACGTGTAAGGTTTTCATTGTGCGTCAGTTGAAAGTAATTTTTATTCTGAAGACATTGAAAATGTGCCCTGTCTGAAATTAGGTACAACACTGTCTAAAGTTTAACAATTAGACTGGCGAATTAGTGCCGAACCGGCAGCTCATTTCGACCTTCGAATTCACGCAAAAATGAAACCAACGCGGAAATTTCTCGATTTTCGTGTTTTGTTACTCTCGCGAATTTCCACAAAAATAAAACGAACGCGAATTTTTTCTTAATTTTCATTGGTATGTGAAATGCTACCATAAATACATTACATGTATTAAGTGAAAGTTTATTTTTCACGTAGTGTATTTGTTTCGTTTTGTGCGATTGATTAATTTCCCGGCTTTTTTCGCGACCTTTTCCGCGAAAAAAACCCCGCCAAACACTATCTGTATAGTATCAGAAAAGCACATATTGGCCTGTTAAAAACCGAAAAATGAATCCCAACAATTTTTTTTTGTGATGCATTAATATTCGCTGATTTTGCGACCTTAATCCGCGAATAATAAAAACCTGCCAAAAAGTATCTGTATCAGAAAAGCTTATATGGCCAATCGAAAAAAATAAACCCCTCGAAATATTCAGACTTATTGACTTAATTAATCCTCTGCACGCCTGGAGGGGCATAGGGCCTCGATAATAGCTCTCCATCTGTCCCGGTCATGTGCAGCTCGTTTGGCCTCTCTCCATGACATTCAGATCAACCTTAGATCGTTGTCTAATGTTCTCCGCCATGTTGTTACTGGGCGCCCTCTCTTCCTCTTTCCCTGTGGATTCCAATCCAGAGCATGCTTCGTAATGTTTCCCTGTTCTCGTCTTAGGATGTGCCCAATCCATCGCTAGACTTCTTAAAGTCGCAAAAATTGTACTCGCGTAAAAGTACATTTACAGTTTGTAAGATGCTACTACAAATGACCCTCCATTTGCAAAACTTAGGTAAAAATTTGTGTTTTTCACTTTTTGTTATATTTATGAAGCACCAACATCAGGTTATACAAAATAGTAATAAAAGTTAAATTACTCAAAAAAAAAAAAAAAAAAAAAAAAAAAAAAAAAAAAAAAAAAACATATATATATTGGATCAATCTAAGGACTCATTTTTGCTTACGGAGCGCCAAATTCGTAACTATGTGGGTGAATCCAATTGCAACAATTTTTACAAACGAATGCAAATCTACAAAACCGCTAGACAATAAAATTAATAAATAATTTAGCTATATTTTTTTTTTTGCTTTTTGTTTTTAAAATTTCATATTTTTCATTCCGAGTCATTAACAAATTGAAATTTTCAGGAATAAATCAGTATTGCGTCAAATTAAAAAAATAAAATATACATTTTTAAACAATGCAAACGAATGCCAATCAACAAGCCACCAGACAATAAAATTAATGAATAATTTAGAAAAAAATTTTCACCGGTTTTTAAAATTTCATATTTTTCAGTTCGAGTCATTAACAAATTGAAAATTTCATGAATAACTCTATTGTGTCTAATTAAAAGTAAATACTTGATTAATAAAGACAGGTAGTATTCGACAGCGTATGAAATCGATAGAGATAGACAAACAACATTGACCTGTCCGCTTGACCTTTCATCAATAATATTCATGTAGGAGGTTCCACCGAATACATGGGAAATAACAATTCGCAATAATACGTAAAAATGCATGTTTCCAATGACATGCACTAAATACATCTATGTCCCCTATACATAAGTGAACTTATCCATATTAAATGTTTAAATTTAAGGTCAAGCTGACAGGTCAATATTGTTTGCCTATATTTGCTTTAATATCATACATAATATATTATTAAGAATCAGTACAGTCCTGTCGAAAGTTTAACACGAAGCGAAGAAATTAAGGACCGATTCCGCATCTTATCCCGATCCCTCGTTAGCTATATCTCGACAGCTGCCATCTATCTCTCGGCAGTTTTTCAGTCAGCCACTAGCTATCAATATGCGCACCACTTGGCAGCCAAGGCTTGACTCCTTTTCGTTAACTCGGTGTTAAACTTTCGACAGGTCCGTACGGTATATTATATGGATATATATACACAGATGGCAAAACTTGGGAAATTGATCAGACCTAGGGATCAGGGAATAATGTATATAGTTGTATTATTTCTGGACTGATTAGATTCTAATATTTTATTTGAGGTAAGATTTTTTAAATTTCTGTCGGTGGTTGAACTTTTTTCATTCAACATGGCAGGTTATTTCGTATAAATATATATTTTTTTCGCTTTTACCTTAGTTTCACAATAACACCACTGCGGTAGCTCAGTTGGTAGAATGCCTCGCTCCGTAAGTGGAAGGTTGTGGGTTCGATCCCCGGCTGGGTCTGGCTATTAGCGCAACGCACAGGCAAAATATTTCTCAACTCAGTTTCACAATTATTTCTTAACAAATTACATATTATACCAGTTTTAATTTTACAGCACTAGACGGCCGTTTCGGAATACAATTCCTCATCAGTAGTGTTTGGACTAAAATTATAAAAAACCAAAATATTTTTTCAAGATTTTGAAAATATACCCCAAATTAAGTTTAACAAATTAAGCTGAGGAAATACTTTGCACGAGGGAGTATACCTTAGTTTTTGAGGAATTTCAAATTTTATCTAAGTTTCAAGTTTCTATATTTTTCTAAACACTGCGGTAGCTCAGTTGGTAGAGTGTTTGCTTGGGAGGTCGTGGGTTTGAACCCCGACCGGGTCTGACTCAAGACTTAAAAATAGGTAGTGAATGTTCTTGCGTTAAGCATTACGAAATGAAAGTCACGGTTCTTTCGTATGGGAATTTAAAAATAAACGAGGTCCCGTGTCATGGTAGACTTGGCACGATAAAGAATTCTGCTTTATAATGCCATAAGCACAACACACAGGCAAAATTTTTGCACCTTCGCCTATAGCTGGCGACGTTTCGATATAAGTAAAATATTCTTGACTGGGACGTTAAACACCATTACTCAACTACCCGTATTAACCCATTTGCGGAAGCGTATGTGTGCGTATTAAAGCTTGAAAGGTTTGCCTATTTGGTAGCCTTCAATAAAGACCCTACAAAGGCTTATTTTCAATCGGACATTTATGTTGCCTTTTACGGGCCTTCATCTGAACCCCCTCTTTCTTCGTAGATTCTTCCCGGCTGTAAAAAAAACCTAGCAAAAACTAAGTTTTTCCGTAGTTAAAATTAATTTTAAACCCAAATCAAACATAGTTTTAAAGGAAAACACCTTTTCTATCGATTGACATCATTCATTTCCTCCAACCATGTTAATTTACCTTAAAAAGGGCCCCGTTAAGCTACTCCCACCAACTTTCAAATTTATTCATAATAAACAGTGATTACTGCGCATGCTCGGTGTGTTATTCAACTTTCAGCTCGGGAAATATTAACGAGACGAAATTACGCAAACGTCTCGTCATTAGTTCGGTAATGCTTATTATAACACGTATAAAGTACACAATTATGTATACATTATACATGCATGATCTCCTTAAGTTTTTATTAAACAGTACTGTCATAAACAGTTTCGTTTCTTTCGCATTTTTTTCGATCTGTACTATTAGCTCGACCTTTTTCTCGTTCAATGCGCATGTGCAAATTAAATAGTGTCAGGATGAATTCACAAACCAGTTACAACAGAGAACTAACAGGATATATTTAAATATGTGGAGGTTACTGGGTTAATAAGAGAACACCGATCGAAAGCTAAGATATTTATGAATCAAATTAAACAGTTGCAGTTTTTTGCCAGTGGAATTTGATTAATTACGACGCCGATTTCAAAATCACTCTGTCGGACAACTGGTTTTCTACGATGATGGCTACGGATAAAAACTGGTCTCTAAAGAGGCAAAAAATGTCCGAATATTGAATATCGCCTCTTTAAGATTAGGGCTGGTCTACCTATTTGGTATCAATGGATGCAGAAATAAATGTACTTTATCATGATATACTCGAATTTTGAATATCTTAAAAAAATACCCAGCTACTCATCTTGAATGTGAAAAATGATAGAAATTGTACTTGAACCTAACCGTAATCCCCCAGTTTGTGGATGCGTATTTGAGCGTATTGAAGCTGGAATGTTTGACTATTTGGTATCTGTGGATGCAGAATTAAATATAATTAACCATGATATTCTTGAATTTTGAATGTCTTTAAAATAAATACCAAGCTACTCGTCTTGAATGTTATGTAGGGACTACATTCGTGGTATAAGAAAATATTCGTAGTTTTTCGAAAGTCGTGATCCATTTCTAATCTGTAAGTAGGTCATAATAAGTTGTAAATAGATGATACTTTTTTAAAGTAACCAGCTGCTTTTCTAACAAGCTAACTTTACTCCCTTGCGCTCAAGACACAATATTTAGGAATTTCCTCTTATAACCTTAGAACAAAGGCTCATCTAATTATTTTCTTACGTCTCGGACGCAAGTTACCTTAGAGCGAAGGCTCATCTCTTGACCCACAAAGCGAAGGCTCCTTGATCAGCAGAGGGCAATTGCTCCTTGATCCCCCTAAGAGCAACGGCTCATTATTCTCCCTGTCTCTTGCGCGCAAGACACAATTTTTAGGGATTTCCTCTTATATAACCTTAGAGCAAAGGTTCACCTAATTATTTTATTACGTTTCGGACGCAAGTTGTCCTAGAGAGTAGGCTCATTGATCAGCAGAGGGCAATTGCTCCTTGATTCCCCCAGAGCGAAGGGTCATTGATCACCAGAGGACAAATGCTCATTGATTCCAACCAGACTCGGCAACGGCTCCCTATTCTCCATGTCTCTGGCGCTGAAGAGACATGTAATTCTGTAGCAATAGTTCAAGTATTTATTTATTTTATAAATTTATTTTTAAACTTATATTACGCGTATATGTTATTCTGAGCTAACTAAACCAACTAATAGTGTCTAGCCACTATTATTAAAGTAATATATTACTTTAACAACTGTCAGTGCTTTCTACAGTTATTACAACCTAAATATTTTTAAAAAAAATCTTTACAAACTTCTAACTTCACATTATTACAAGTAAAAGCTTTACTATTTGGCAATTTTCCCTTTGTAAAAATAACAACTTTTGTTTTTTTTAATATTAACGGTTAAATTCCATAATCTTTACAAACTATTACAGTCAATGAAGATAACAGTTGCCCGAGTTTCCCTTTGTAAATATAACAATTTTTTTTAAAAATTAACGGTTTATTTTCATAATTCACAAAAATCATAAAAACAATTTAATTGGCACTGAAGATCTTTTTTTAGACTCTGACGTAAGTACTGTATTAAAATCAATTTTTAGTACATACTAAACTTACTCTTCAACTCATTTGTCTAACCTAACTTGTCAGTCCAAAGATTTTACTTTGCTTCTGGATTGTGATTCGGACATGGATTAGTATGTTTGTTTTTGATTGTTATAGAAGACAGACCAATAACATGTTCTTTAACTTAACCTTAATTCATTCCTCGCCATAAGGCCGTAACGCTAACTTTCCATTTTTGTCTGTCCTTCGCTGCTGTTTTTGCTGTGTTCCAGCTGGTCCACCCGGCGACATTTCTTTCCTTTTCAGTCATTCTCCTCCACGTAGACTTCCACTTTTTCTTTCCCCTCTGGATGCCACCCTAGTGCTGTCTTGCAGTCATTTGTTCCCTCTTTCCTCAGTATGTGCCCAAGCCAGTTCCATCTTCTGATCTTACATCTTATGTTGTTCAGTCTAGCTGTTTCCAATAATTTTCCATTTTTGACTTTCTGTTGCCATCTTATTCTTAAAATCCTTTTAAGGCATTTTGTTTGGAAGGTGTCTATGAGGTGTTCACTCTTTGTTAATTTCAACATTTCACTTCCATAAAGCAGTACTGGCTTTCCAAGGTCTTAAATAGATGTATCTTTGTATCACTTCCAATAACATTTTGGTCATGAAAAAATTGTTGTAGATCATTTGAATATTAATACAGACAATAATGGGGACAGATTTTCCCTTTGCGTACACCAATGTCACAAGGGAAGTTGATGTTGGTGTTGAATGTTGCTTAACGTCACATCAACAAGTTTTCAGCTATTCGCGACGATAACTACTTTATTAATCTCTATGGATTTATCTATTAACAAGTTCGTGTATGAATGTGAAGAGCGTGTGTGTTTTATGGTCTGCCTTGTACCAGCGTGCACTCAGGGCGACTTTAACGTGCTAGCTAACATAGTGAGTATGCAACAGACAAGCGTACCACCCCCAGTTAAATTATACTGACACCGGGTGAACCAGTAAAGGCCAACGGCAAGGAAACTTCACTTTCCCACATGTGGTCTGATCCGGACTAGAACTCACACCGGTTAGAGACCCTGGATTTGTAGACTGGCGTCTTATCCATTAGGCCACCGAGGCCTCCCCAATAAATTGATGTACCGTCAAACCTGTCTTTAACGGCACCAAAGAGAACCAGTAAAAGTGGCCTGTGTGGACAGGTGACCTTTATATACAGGTGCAATTAATATGAATAAAGAACAATTGTGATACAATTTACTGGGCTTTATGAACAGATGGCCCTAATATAGAGGTGGCTTTTAAGGCAGGTTGGATTGTACGCCCATTAACACTTATTCTAGATTTAGAACCATTAAACATTAAAAAATACCAGATATATTATTTTGTAACATTGTTTGCCATAAACCTAATCTCTAGACTTTATCAAAAGCTGCCTAGAAATCGATAAACTCACAAACAGTTTAGTTTTACTTAAACACAGTAGATTAGCCTACATAAATATAAAAAGTTATTATTGGTCTAGAACCTCTAGTTACAAATTACAGTAGTACAGTTATTAAGTGTACAGAATATCAAGTCATTACATAATCTAGGCTTATATCTACCCACAACAACTAATAGGAAATGTTAATATTTTTCATATTGGTTTGTCTATTCTCTACGAAAGCCTATAAGGCTCAAGAAAAAAAAATAATAAAAGGCGTAATACTAGTAACGCAAAATAAAGGTGTTATAACGCCTAAATCGTACGAACGATGTTTGTTTAAATCGTAAGAACAATTTTAAAAATCGTACAAACAATTTTTTCTAAATCGTACGAACCAATTTTTTAACTAATTTGAACAAAATCCAAAAATTGGAAAGGAACATTTGCAGCCACTGTACATGTGGCGTATTATACACTGTATGGCCTGTTACACCCAGTGTAGTCAATTTGGACATGGATAGGTATGTTTGTAGTTGACTTTTGGGATTGTGATTTGGACATGGATCGGTATGTTTGTAGTTGACTTTTGGGATTGTGATTTTGACATGGATAGGTATGTTTGTAGTTGACGTTTTGGGATTGTGATTTGGACATAGATCGGTATGTTTGTGGTTGACGTTTTGGGATTGTGATTTGGACATGGATCGGTATGGTCAAAATGTGAGTTTTGGGATTGTGATTTGGACATGGATCGGTATGCTTGTGGTTGACGTTTTCGGATTGTGATTTGGACATGGATCGGTATGGTCAAAATGTGACTTTTGGGATTGTGATTTGGACATGGATCGGTATGTTTGTAGTTGACGTTTTGGGATTGCAATTTGGACATGGATCGGTATGTTTGTAGTTGACGTTTTTGGATTGTGATTTGGACATGGATCAGTATGGTCAAAATGTGACTTTTGGGATTGTGATTTGGACATGGATCGGTATGTTTAAATTTGTAGCTGACTTTTGGGATTGAGATTTCGACATGGATCGGTATGTTTAAATTTGTAGTTGACTTTTGGGATTGAGATTTGGACATGGATCAATATGTTTGTGGTTGACGTTTTGAGATTGTGATTTGGACATGGATCGGTATGTTTGTACTTGACGTTTTGGGATTGTGATATGGACATGGATCGGTATGTTCAAAATGTGACTTTTGGTATTGTGATTTGGACATGGATCGGTATGTTTAAATTTGTTGTTGACTTTTGGGATTGTAATTTGGACATGGATCAATATGTTTGTGGTTGACGTTTTGAGATTTTGATTTGGACATGGATCGGTATGTTTGTAGTTGACGTTTTGGGATTGTGATATGGATATGGATCGGTATGTTTAAAATGTGACTTTTGGGATTGTGATTTTGACATGGATCGGTATGTTTAAAATTTGACTTTTGGGATTGTGATTTGGACATGGATCGGTATGTTTTTTGTAGTTGACTTTTGGGATTGTGATTTGGACATGGATCGGTATGTTTAAATTTGTAGTTGACTTTTGGAATTGTAATTTGGACATGTATCTGTATGTTTGTAGTTGACTTTTGGGATTGGGATTGATGTTTTCGTGGCTTTTTATTTGAAAAAACCCCACAAATCTCTCTGTTTATCTATCTGAAGATATTTTGAAGTTTGTTAAAATTAATGTTGAATTTCCTTTTTATAAAATAAATTTGAAACATAAAGTGTATATTTTCATGGTTTTTGTCTTTTTACTCTAGTTCTTCTTAGGCACTCAGTATTGTTAGTTAGCAAGTGTAGATAGCTAAACAGGATGTGCTTACCCTTCCGGAGCGCCCGACCTCACTTCCCTGGTGGAAGTTCACGTGTCTAACCTGACTTGTCAGTTCCAAAGTTTTTACTTTACTTTGGATTGTGATTCGGACACGGATAAGTATGTTTGTTTTTGATTACATGAAGCAAATTCCTGCTGAACCTTTCAGATGCTGGAACAAGCGGTACACCAGCGTACTATATTCAATTGCTCTAAGTTGACCCTCCCCCGGCAATGACCCCTCTAGATCCACCACTTAAGATAGTGCTGATGTTCTTTCCATAAATGAAAACGCTTGGGATATCATTTTTATGCATGGCTTCAAAAAATCTATTATGGATTGATTGAACCTACAATAATTATTGGCAATCTACAGCTATAATACGCGGCTAAATAAACTTTGTAAACATCTTTAAGAAATAATGACCAAATATTCTCTGTAAACAGTTATGTAATTCCTGACGCATAATGACTTTTAATTATAATCTTAACATTTCGTGTATATTTAACATATTCCGATTTTAGTCTCAAATCAATATAGAGCACAGGCATGTTGAAAGTTTAACACTGAGCTAACGAAAAGGGATCGAAGCTCAGCTGCCCAGTCACCAATATATAGGCAGCTAGTGAGCGAATAGATGCAGGTACAGTTCAACCTGCCTTAAAAACATCTCTATATAAGGACCACCTGTGTTTAAAAGCCAGAAGAATTCTATCCCAATTGTTCTTTATTCATATTATTGAAACTTGTATACAGTCCAATCTGCCTTAAAGGCCACCTCTATATAAGGTCCACCTGCTCATAAAGGCCAGTAGAATTCTATCCCAATTGTTCTTTATTCATATTATTGAAACTTGTATACAGTCCAATCTGCCTTAAAGGCCACCTCTATATAAGGTCCACCTGCTTATAAAGGCCAGTAGAATTGTATCCCAATTGTTCTTTATTCGTATTATTTGAACGTGTATATAAAAGCCACCTGCCCATAAAGGCAACTATAACTGGTTCCCTTGGGTGGCCTTTATAGACATGTTTGACTGTATATAAGGACCACCTGCCCATAAAGGTAACTTTTATTAGTTCTCTTGGGTGGCCTTTATAGGCAGGTTTGACTGTATATAAGGACCACTGCTCAAAAAGGTCACTTTTATTAGTTCTCTTGGGTGGCCTTTATAGGCAGGTTTGACTGTATATAAGGACCACTGCTGAAAAAGGTCACTTTTATTAGTTCTCTTGGGTGGCCTTTATAGACAGGTTTGACTGTATATAAGGACCACTGCTCAAAAAGGTCACTATTATTAGTTCTCTTGGGTGGCCTTTATAGACAGGTTTGACTGTATATAAGGACCACTGCTCATAAAGGTAACTTTTATTAGTTTCCTTGGGTGGCCTTTATGGACAGGTTTGACTGTATATATTATATATAAGGACCACCTGTCCATAAAGGTAACGTTTACTGGTTCTCTTGAGTGGCATTTACAGACAGGTTTGACTGTATATAAGGACCACCTGCCCAAAAAGGTCACTTTTATTAGTTCTCTTGGGTGGCCTTTATAGACAGGTTTGACTGTATATAAGGACCACTGCTCAAAAAGGTCACTTTTATTAGTTTCCTTGGGTGGCCTTTATGGACAGGTTTGACTGTATATATTATATATAAGGACCACCTGTCCATAAAGGTAACGTTTACTGGTTCTCTTGAGTGGCATTTACAGACAGGTTTGACTGTATATAAGGACCACCTGCCCCAAAAGGTCACTTTTATTAGTTCTCTTGGGTGGCATTTATAGACAGGTTTGACTGTATATAAGGACCACCTGTCCATAAAGGTCACTTTTATTTGTTCTCTTGGGTGGCCTTTATAGACAGGTTTGACTGTATATAAGGACCACCTGTCCATAAAGGTCACTTTTATTTGTTCTCTTGGGTGGCCTTTATAGACAGGTTTGACTGTATATAAGGACCACCTGTCCATAAAGGTAACTTTTACTGGTTCTCTTGGGTGGCCTTTATAGACAGGTTTGACTGTATATAAGGACCACCTGTCCATAAAGGTAACTTTTACTGGTTCCCTTGAGTGGCCTTTATAGACAGGTTTGACTGTATATAAGTCACTTTTATTAGTTCTCTTGGGTGGCCTTTATAGACAGGTTTGACTGTAGCTACCGGGAAGCTGTCAAGGTACATATAGCTTACTAGAGACCGAAATGAGCTAATGGCACTAAATCGTTCGCTTAGTGTTAAACTTTTGACAGGTCTGTACTGTAGTTTTAGAAATTAAAAAATTCTTAAAATCCATTAAATGTTCAATAAATTCTAGATTAGCCTTTTAAAGCATGATAATTTGCACGTACGACATGCATTACCTGTATAATGTTTAGTACTGAAGAATAAATAATCTTGGTGGTGTTGAAAGTGTAGTTGAGAGTAATGGGGTTTAACGTCCCAGTCAAGAATATTTCACTTATATCGAAAAGTCACCAGCTGTAGACGAAGGTGCAGAAATGTTGCATGTGCCTTGCGCTGATGACATTATACAACAGGATTCTTTATCGTACCACACCTGCCGTGAAACGGAATTCGTTTATTTTAAGTTCCCATCCGGAAGACCGTGACTTTCATTTCGTAATGACGAGTGCTTGGCGAAAAAACATTCACCATCCACTTTCAAGTCTTGGGTCAGACCCCGGCGGTCCCAGTTCGAACCCAGGTCCTCCCACTTACGGAGCGATCACTCTACCACCTGAGCTACTGCAGTGGTTGTTATTTTCGTGGACATCCTAACCCACGAATTTACATGTCAACGAATTAGTATATAATTTTGTATATTATTACATGTATTACAAACGTACATAAAAGGGAATCCACAAACCGCAAATTTAAAACGTCACTAAAGGAAGAACGAAAATAAATGAATTCACAATATTTAAAACTTCTGTAAATGACAAAGGGGTTTATTATGAGGCATGAAATACCCGTATTTTTGTTTATTTTTTTTTATTTCATTAATTAATTTTATTTACATGTATTTATTTATTTATCTATTTATTGGTATATGTATTTTGGAATTGTGTCTTATTGTTTGCATGAGCAAAAACTTTCTTTCAAAGATCAGGTCACAGTTGCACAAAACCTTATTAGAGTTGAGTTGAGTAATGGTGTTTAACATCCCAGTCGAGAAGAACCTAATTAAAGTTATCATTAATTAATTAATAGTACAATGGTATATGCTTTGTTAATGATGGTTTAATCAATGAGTAACTTTAATTAAGCTTTGTGCAACTGGGCCCAGGCTCTTGAAACACCACTGATATTTCGACCCTGTTACGTCCCTCTCGAATCTATGTTGAACATTGGAATTTTGATGTATAGTACCAGAGGGCTGACTATCAGAACTAGTGGTTGGTTAAAATACTCGCTCGTCTGATTGATTGATTGATTGAATGGGGTTTTACGTCCCAGTCAAGATTATTTCACTTATATCGAAACGTCACCAGCCATAAGTGAAGTGACAGAAGTATTTACCTTTATAGTACTGTCTTTGCAATATAAGTGAGGAGAATTCGTTAATCCGTGACATGGGGCATCGGTTTTTAAGGTCTTCCGAAAGACCCCGTGACTTCCATTTCTAAATACCGGGTGCTTGTCGAAAGAACAACCACTACATATTTTAAAGTCTTGGTCAGACCCGACCGGGGTTCGAACCCACGACCTCTAACAAACGAAGCGAGTAATCTACCAACTAAGCCATTGTATTGCTTGATACAGTCAAACCTATCTATAAATGCCTTCCAAGGGCAGGTGGCCTTTATATACAGGTTCAAATAATATACATAAAGTACAATTCTGATACAATTCTACTGGCCTTTAGAAGCAGGTGGTCCTTGAATAGAGGTGACATTTAAGGCAGGTTGGACTGTATTCTATTAACGTTGAATTGTGTCGACTTAAAGTAGCATCTTTATGATTATTATTATTAGTGTTTTATGTAAAGTATACACACATTTATATTGCACAAACCTTTAAAGTTTTCCCTTGTTGACCGAGAATATATATTGCCAATCGATAAACTGTTTTTCATCAACAAAACGATTCGGTCATAAATTGTATCCATCAATTCAGGTAGTCGAAAAGTTACGAGCGGTGTTGGAAATTACCGAGTAATAATAAGCTAGTAGACTTGGCTAGTTTTAAACAGAATTTTGACAGTGAAATTAGCGACATCAATTCAGGTAGCCGGAAAGTTACGAGCGGTGTTGGAAATTACCGAGTATTAATTAGCACGTGGACTTGTCTAGTTTTAAACAGAATTTTGACAGTGAAATTAGCGACATCAATTCAGGTAGCCGGAAAGTTACGAGCGGTGTTGGAAATTACCGAGTATTAATTAGCACTTGGACTTGTCTAGTTTTAAACAGAATTTTGATGGTGAAATGCGACGTCAATTCAGGTAGTCGGAAAGTTACGAGGGGTGTTGGAAATTTCCGAGTATTAATTAGCACGTGGACTTGTCTAGTTTTAAAGAGAATTTGCGACGTCAAGTTACGCGGTATTGATCACTTAGTGCGCATTCGATCTCCATTGCTGTGTAGGGGTATTGATCACGTGGTACAGTAGCTTTCGAACCCCCATTGCTGTGTCGTTTTCCCGCGCTTTATCTGTGTCTATCTATACATTTTTTACAGCCATGTTGACAGAGAAAGGTCTCAGCTGGATTTTAAGAGTTGTATATTTTGTGACATATTATGGTGGAGGGTGTCATCTCATGTTGGCAGTGAGTAACGTGACGTCAGCGGGTAAGTCTCTATACTCCCTGGCCCCGGTTGTTCAAAGCTCCGTTACCCTAACCACTTGGCTAATGAAAGTTTGAATCTTGCATATGGAAGATTTATGTCTTTAAAATTTCTGTTCAAAAGTAAATATACTGTAAACTAACTTTTATTCGCGTACGATTAACTTCCGTGTGTTTCGCGAGTACAAAATAATCGCGAAAGTAAATTATCGCGAATATGTTTTCGAAAATGGTTTTTATTAATACCAAATATTCAGCTAAAATCCGTATCGCAAAAGTTAATAGTCGTGAAATGGTTTTGGTAAGAGAATCGTGATACTTAATATCCGAGAATAAAAGTCGGTTTACAATATACGATCGGGTTGTATTTAAAAAAGAAAATAGTTCTTTTTATTTAAAGTATTATTACTTAACATATTGCGGTAACAACGCTAGAGGGCGTCTAGTTATACATGAAGACCACTGAACGATATCACTTAAATAAAATCCGGAGTGCCTACACTCCGTTTAACGCATATAATTGATTTATTTATTTATTGAATTGAATTCATCCATCAAGTGATTTCTGTCAATTTTGTTTCTGTCGCATTCTTTTACAAAACTTAAAACGAAACAAACCAAAAAAATTGGATATATCGTTTCAGAAAGGGAAAATTTTGTTGCCAGCTTTCTAAATGGCAAAAATGGCTTAAGAAGGTATAGAAACTTGACAATGAGAAAATACATTCTCCACAAAGGCTGCACAATGAAACACAGTGACACCTATCTATAAAGGCCACCAAAGGGAACATATGAAAGTGGCTTTTATGGACATATGGCCTTTATATACAGGTTCAATAATATGGATAAAGAACAATTGGGATACACGTTTACTGGCCTTTATAAGCAGGTAGCCTTTATATAGAGGTGGTTTTTAAGGCAGGTTGGACTGTAGTATAATTGACAACAAAAATTCACATCTTTTTCAAAGTACAGTCCAACCTGCCTTAAAGGCAACCTCTATATAAGGACAATCTGCTAATAACGGTTAGTAGAATTGTATCTCAATTGTTCTTTATTTATATTATTTGAATCTGTATATTAAGGCCACCTGCATGTTAAAGCCATTTTTACTGGTTCCCTTGGGCGGCCTTTATAGACAGATTTGACTGTAATTGAGTCTAGAAAGTTAATATCACAGTGTTGTGCTCTATAATGGCTACATTGATGTATAATTTCAGGTTTAGTTGGTACTAGATTTGACTACCATTTTATGGACTATGCATTGTACTGTGTGGACTACACTCTCTCCGTCCACGTTAATAAACATGAATCCTACAGTTTACTACAACAAGGTTTGACTGCTTTATAGCTTGTTTGCCATTTAGTACAGACCTGTCGAAAGTTTAGCCTTAAGCTAACAACTCAGTGCCACATCTCAGCCCCCCCTTAGCTATATCACGACATCTTTTCTGCATCTATCTATCTATCTATCTATCTATCTATCTATCTATCTATCTATCTATCTATCTATCTATCTATCCATCTATCCATCCATCCATCCATCCATCCATTCATCCATCCATCCATCCATCCATCCATCCATCCATCCATCCATCCATCCATCCATCTATCCATATCAGCCCCTTGTTGTTAGCTCAGTGATAAACGTTCGACAGGTATGTTCTGTATTTAAACACAATTTAATGTCGAAATAGTTTTTTTCTGTTATCTATCCATATCTCGGCCACTCGGCAGTCCAGCTTCAACCCCTTTTTTGTTACCCAAGTGTTAAAATGTCGACAGGTCTGTATTGTACTCGATTGAACTCCTCAATTCCACTTGTTGCATTTTTAAATCGGTTTCAGTTTTAGAGATTTAATTTCACAACAAGTTCAGAGGAAGTTGAAACGACATATTCTAATTAAAATTAGCAAAATAACGGTTATCATGGTAACGGTAATTTTGTCGGTTTTCCTGATGCTTTAATTTGAAACATAGTTATTTTTTCATCTTTTAAATTAAATTTTTGTTTGCTTTTCCATTCTACCATCATGAACTTTTCTGTCTCGATATTGCATTTGTGACACTGAGAATCTTTATTGTCTGGAGCAAAAAGCGCTTTTGATTCAATTACATGTACAGTCAAACCTGTCTATAAAGGTCTCCCAAAAGTGACTGTTATGGGCAGGTGTTCCTAATGTACAGTCAAACCTGTTTATAAAGGTCACCCAAGGGAACCAGTAAAAGTGACTGTTATGGACAGGTGTCCCTTATATACAGTCAAACCTGTTTATAAAGGCCACCGAAGGGAACCAGTAAAAGTTACCTTCATGAGCAGGTGACCCTTATATACAGTCAAACCTGTATATAAAGGCCACCCAAGGGAACCAGTAAAAGTTACTGTTATGGACAGGTGTCCCTTATGTACAGTCAAACCTGTTTATAAAGGCCACCCAAGGGAACCAGTAAAAGTGACTTTTATGAGCAGGTGTCCCTAATGTAAAGTCAAACCTGTTTATAAAGGCCATCCAAGGGAACCAGTAAAAGTGACCTTTATGAGCAGGTGACCCTTATATACAGTCAAACCTGTTTATAAAAGCCACCCAAAGGGAACCAGTAAAAGTGACTTTTATGAGCAGGTGACCCTTATATACAGTCAAACCTGTATATAAAGGCCACCCAAGGGAACCAGTAAAAGTGACTGTTATGAGCAGGTGACCCTTATATACAGTCAAACATGTATATAAAGGCCACCCAAGGGAACCAGTAAAAGTGACTGTTATGGGCAGTTGTCCTTTATATACAGTCAAACCTGTATATAAAGGCCACCCAAGGGAACCAGTAAAATAACCTTTAAGAGCAGGTGGTCTTTATATACAGGTTTAAATAATATGAATAAACAACAATTGGGATATAATTCTACTCGTCTTTTAAAGTAGGTGGTCCTTAAAAAAGGTGACATTTAAGGCAGGTTAGACTGTAGTTCACTATGCTTTTAGAAGTTTGTATCGTTTTCAGCAAAACAAGTATAGTAATAAATTTTGTGTTTTTATTCTTGTGCTGTTTTTCACTCACGAACAAGAAATCCATTATCAATAAACTGGTCCTGGAGACGGGTTAATATAAGCACCTGGCTTGTTCCCGAATCCCATTTTCTAGATTTGTATATGTTTATATAATTATTTACTTATGTATCTATGAACTGAATAAAATATTCATTTATTTTCTAACACATTATTTCAATTGACTTTTTCAGTGATACAAAGAGACTCCACAACAGCTAATGAAACTATAGTAACGGACTGGAACACCACTTGTTTGTCACACCCTGTAGAGTACACCGAGGGTGTGAATGACGTCACTAATGACGTCAGCCAGGTTCACATTCACGGGGAAAGATACGTCTGGTACCGACTTGTAGCCACCGTGTCAGTAGTAACACAGCTGAAATGGAAATCACTTGTGATACTGTATGATAACTCGACAGGTATGTCATGTCACATTGTTCAATTTTGAGATCAAATAGCAGAGAGAGAGTGAGAGAGAGAGAGAGAGATATTAAATATCTCAATAACTTAGCATTTTCCTTTTGTTTTACAGCCTGTGTATGATGTTAAGACATTGATGGTGACACCAAGTGGTCGGGAGAGAGAGATTTTACATTTACATTTTGTGACTTGTAATAAGGCTCATTGCTTTGTTTAAATGAAGGACATCGCTTCTCGCCTTTTCGGGCAGATCCAAGTGTGGGGTATTAAGCCACTTTCTTCTGCCGTAGGCCAGTTGTTTTCTCTGGTCATACCGGTTTCTTTCAGCCTTGATATAAGTGAAATAATCTTGGTCGAGGTGTTAAACATTATTGCCACATTCCACGCTATCTAAATATCGTAAACAACTTTATATATATCTGCCCTCACTGAATTTGGCGATTTAAGTATGCCCTTGATATAAGCACAGTTAAATTTAGCGCTTTACAACATTAAACGGGAGTTAAACCCATAATATTTGAGAATAAATTTTTTGCGAAAAATTAGAAAAGTCTCTTGAGGACAAACATCCCTACCCCCAACATTGCCTGGTTGTTATTATAAAAGTTTTGACTTTTTTACTTTGGCTATTGACCTATGCACCGACATTTTGTATGTGACACGTCGTCTTATGTTGTTTTACATGTGCAAAGTTTGATTACAATCCATCATTAGACATGGGAGATATGAAGCCGACACTGTATTGAGAAGAACGGCCAGATTAATATATACCCACAAAACCTTATTTACGGTGTATAAAATGGCAAAAGGAGAGAAACAAAATTGATGGTTGGATATTTACTATAATTGTAGATTTTGTATTGGATTATGTATCATCATCTTTAGAAGGACAGGAGGTCGTTTTGATGAAGTATAATGTTGACATAACGAGAACCGCCAATAAATCTATATACCAAATTCTACAGCAAATATACACAGAGCTTCATGGCGGACAAGATATTAATATTGTAGTCTTAACGAATCCATACTGTGCCTGGGATCTCTTACAGCAGGTATAATGATAGATACACCGACTTATTTCCTTTTACGATGGTCAGACATATTTTTTGGTAGCAATATTGAAGAAAAAAGTTTTCCGATCGTTGAGTCTTGACATTGTGGATTGGATTTGTAAAGAGTCATATTGACCCTAAAGGCAATTTTGACATTATTTTGAACACTCAATTATGGTATAAGCGGTCCTAATAATACCATATTCTGGCCTTCTTGGCTCCTCTGCCCTAAAATAGGGTATTTCATATAAAAAATAAAAAAAAACAGGAAATAATATTTGAAATGAATCCTTTCAGCCTCTTGTCAAATCTTTTTAATTGACATAGGATTTTGATTTAAACATACATTGACGCATTTGCCGAATTTTGTGATTGTAATTTGAACATGGATGGGTATGTTTGTCCATTTCTGTTTTTGATGCTGTAGGTATATTTCATTTTTTTTCTTTGTAGGCAAATAAGTTTGATTTCGTTGCAGACAACTACGGAAGGACGGCTTTGTATATGGAGTCCAAGTGGCTGATTGTACCAGTATGTGACGTCACGTGGAACGTTATCTGGAACAGTTTAGATATATTGTTAAATGTTGCTATTCTTAGACTTGATAAAAGTGTTATCAGTCAACACAACGACACACTTTGTAGGGTATTTGTCAACATTATAAATCACGCCAATTCTCAGTAGCCATGTCAATTCTCAATCCCTTTTCTATGCAGCAATATACCTACTTATCTGGCTTATTGTGTATTTGTTTCCTAATTAATACGCTATGGTAGAGCTTGTTTCCACAACAGGGACTTTGTTCAAAGAAGCAGGCTGCTTGCAAATAAATTGTTGACTCGGGGATATTACAAGCCTAGGCTTATCAAGGCCCTCAAAAAGTTTTATGGCCGTCATCACAGTATTGTTGATAAGTTTGACGTCTCTGTGTCCAGGATTGCCCTGGATATATTTGGCGTTAAATAATTCCATGTTTCTATCACACAATTTTGATAACACTTGGCGGGTGTAGTTAGCTAAACAGGAGATGCTTAACCTTCCGGATCACCCGGTCTCACTTCCTTGGTGGTAGTTAACGTGTTTAAACTAACTTGTCAGTTCCAAAGTTTTACTTTGCTTCTAGATTGTGATTCGGACATGGATTGGTATGTTTGTTTTTTATTCTTTATTTTTCTGAAGCACCGAAAGTGGTACGTTATGTAATACATAAAATAATTGGTGTGGTCAACTGCTGTTATGCTGTGCAAATAGTGGTCCATAAATAAATTTGTTGCTAGTTAAAATTTGAAATCCTCAAAAACTAAGGTATACTGCCTCATGCAAAGTTATTTATCAGCTGATTTTAGTAAAATATATTTTGGTCCTTTGGGTTTCTTTTCAACATCTGGAAAAAAGTTTTGGTTTCATAGTTTTGGTGCAAGTATTACTGACTAGGAATTGTATTCCGAAACGGCTGTCTAGTGCTGTAAAATTAAGACTGGTATAATATGTGATTTGAAGATATTTTACCTAACTTGATATACCAGAAGTCATTGTGTGTGCCATAAGCGAAAATAACTCTGTGCATATTTCTCAGCGTTCTGACTTTAATATTTTATCATTTTTATGTGATCTTTACCAACAGTTATTTAGCGCTCTTGTTGTGTATCAGTAAAAATAGATACATTAACAATGGAGAAAAATTTCGACATTTTATCTTTCTATCTGTATTTTATAATTAAAAACTGGTTAATTTTTTGATACATTTGACGTCCCGCAGTTCCACGTTTGTTTCATTCTCTATTTTGATTTTGCTGGCTAAGCAGAAGGTGCTTATTCTTCCGATGCACTTGGCCTCACTTCCATGGTGGACGTCACAAATTTCTTTATCTTTTTTGGATATATTTGACGTCCCGTAGTTTCACGTTCCTTTCATTCTGTATTTTGATTTTACACGTGGAAGGAAGCTAGCTTGACAGGAGGCGCTTATTCTTCCGGTGCACAAGGCCTCACTTCCCTGGTGGATGTCACATGTTTACATTATTTTGCCAGTTGGATTTTGATTGATACATGGACTGGTATGTTTGTTTTTGAATATCTAATCATGACAAACATATGAGTCCATGTTCAAATTTCATTTTGATGGCTATTCTTAATTTTTAAAAAATTGTTTTTGGTACATAGATTTGTATGTCTGTTTTGTTGTATGATAGAAATTAATTACAGAGAGAGAGAGAGAGAGAGAGAGAGAGAGAGAGAGAGAGAGATCAATACTCAATAACACACTCAGAGAGAGAGAGAGAGAGAGGAGAGAGAGATATCAATACTCAATGACACATATATATATATATATATATATATATATATATATATATCAATGCTCAATACAACTCAGAGAGAGAGAGAGAGAGAGAGAGAGAGAGAGAGAGAGATCATACTCAATACACACAGAGAGAGAGAGAGAGAGAGAGAGAGAGAGAGAGAGAGAGATATTAAATATCTCAATAACTTAGCCTTTTATTTTTATTTTACAGCCTGTGTATGATGTTAAGACATTGATGGTCACACCAAATGGACGGGATTTAGTTTCAAGAAATATTTCGTGCTGTCAAAACAGTAAACATCAAGTATTTCCAAACATCGATTTTGGTTTTAATGGACGTAAACTCATTGTTACAACAATCGTGGTAGGTTGCCTTAATTATTAGATTACGTGAGTGAGTGAGTAATGGTGTTTAACGTCCCAATCAAGAATATTTCACTTATATCGAGACGTCACCAGCTATAGGCGAAGTGCAGAAATTTTGCCTATGCGTTGCGCTGATGGCATTGTACAGCAGGGTTCTTTAGCGTGTCAAGCCCACCGTGACACGGGACCTTGTTTATTTTAAGTTCCCATCCGAAAGAACCGTGACTTTCATTTCGTAATGCCGAGTGCTTGGCGAAAGAACAGTCACTACCCACTTTCAAGTCTTGGGTCAGACCCGGATCGAACCCACGACCTTCCACTTACGGAGCGAGCACTCTACCAACTGAGCTACCGCAGTGGTATATAAGATTACGTAACAACATCTTTAATCAGTCACTATTGTAATCATTATTTTGTTAACTGGATTGGCTTGGTTCCAAAAGATCTGAAAAAATTTGTCCCAGATTTCGGGATGATCAAAAACATTTTTATGCAACGTACTTTTTTGTAATTAAGCGCTATCCATTTTTTTATTTTGTAAACGACTAATTCCTGTCCTAATGAGTTTTCTCTATAATAAATCTTTAAAATTTTAATTATTTCTTTTGAGAGAAATCTCCTTAATGTAAGTTATAATAAGATTTTAAGTTTCATGAAAATTAAATCAGTCATATACCACTTTAAAAAACTTAAGATGATTTTCTTTCACTTGTAGAGAAAATTGTTTTCCAAATGATATTCATAAAAAACAAACATATCAGCCCATGTCCAAATCACAATACTAAAACAAAGTGCAAACCTTGAAACTGACACATTAAGCTTAAGTCAAACACATGAACTGCCACCAAAGAAGTGAGACTGGTTGCTCCGGAAGGGTAAGCACCTCCTGTTTAGCTAGATAACTACACTCACCACGTTTGTAGTCGAAATTAAGAATGAAAGGAATATAGACCTATTGGAGGTCAAACATATCAGGGTAATCCTGGACATATAGACATCGTACTTATCAACAATACTGTGATTACCAGTCCTTACGGACCACAGTGCGTCACAACGTCCAAGTTTGTTTCCCACTCAGACACATACTAATATAAGAAAGCTTGCCAAATATCGGTAGTTTAAAATGATGGAGACAATGGCAACAAAACTATGCATATTTTATATTTATCAGATGTTAAATACGCTTATGTCAAGTTTCTTTCCCTCATTAGGAGTGGTAGGGAAAACCGGATTGTCCAGAGAAAACCACCAACCAACATTAGATTTGAACATAGGCGATGAGAGTCGTTGTGATACATATACCACTTGGCCATTGGGACCCAGATTTAAGTTGAAAAACTGCAAGGGAAAAGTAGCACCTTATTTTATATTAAATTTTATATTTTATATTTTAGTACTATCCATTTGTGGAGAGAAGATTCGTTAATGGGACGATCAGTTACTATGGTTACTGCATGGATTTGTTAGAAGAACTTTCCAATATCTTGAATTTTACGTAAGTTTTAACCTCCCACCTACCACGCAGATTGTACTGAACGATTCTTTTCCTTTCTATTGTCATGTTACCTGTACGCAACAGAGTCAACAACCTTATGAAGTTTCATTCACTTCAACTATTTATTACTTCCCTGGTGGAAATTCACGCGTCTAACCTAACTTGTCAGTTCCAAAGTCTTTACTTTGCTTCTGGATTGTGCTTCGGACATCGATTATGTTTGTTTTTGATTTGACTGCAAAAAATGTCAATTGTTTTGCATCTGTGAGATATGCACTGTGACACCTGTTTAAGAAAATTTGTGATTAATTTCATTTTCTAAGACAATTCCATGACGATGTCAATTTGACATATGCTACCATCAAATTGTTTGTATGAGAATTTCTTTAATCTTGCTTTTAATCAGTTCAGTTGCCTACCTGGTAGAAGTTTTTAACTTAGTTTGCCAGCTAGATTAACTTATTAAATTAGTGAGTAAGTTATTGTTTAAAACCATATCAGCAATATTGCAGCTATTCGCGGCTAGAAAAAGTAAAAGATACAATAGTATCAATAACACAAACTATTAAAATGTAAAATTAAAAATAACAATAAATAATTTGTTATAAAACTATTGCTACACTGATAAAAACCAAGTATGGGCACGGATTTAATTTTATGTGTTTAGCTAGCTAAACATGAGGTGCTTACCTTTCCGGAGCACCCGGCCTCACTTCCCTGGTGGAAGTTCACGTGTCTAACCTAACTTGTCAGTTCCAAAGTTTTTACTTTGCTTCTGGATTGTGATTCGGAAATGGATTAGTATGTTTGTTTTTGATTGTAACATTAATAATAATTAAATCTACGCCAACAATTTACTATGCCTGTTATAAATCAAACACGAACATACCGGTCCATGTTCAAATAACTATTCCAAAGAGCAAAGTATAAAACAACTAACAAATTAAGTTAAACAATGAACTTTCACTAGGAAAGTGTGATTAGGTGCTCCGAAAAAATAAACATCTCTTGTTTAGGTAGCTGCACCTGTTACGCTCGAAATCATCGAAAATTAAATTAGAGTGAAAGGAAAACGGATCTATGGGGCGTCATATTTCATATAAACGTTCATAATTAAAATTATCTTTCATTTATTTTAAAAATTTCTCGAAAACTAAGCTATGCTTATGCGGTCAAAGTATGGCCTTAGGTGGATTTGGTGAAATAAATGTTGTTCGACAAATTTCATCATCCTATCAAAAAAATTTGGATTCCAAAAGTTTGATCCGAGCATTGCTTATGAGGAACTTTATTCCAAAACAACTGTATTGTGCTGCAAAATTAAGCCATGTTTAGTAATAATATATCAAGGAAATTTTTGATAAAGAGGTTGGTTGGTTGGTTGGTTGAATGTTGCTTAACGTCGCATCAGCAATTTTTCAGCTATTCGCGACGAGAACTATTTAATTAATCTCTATGGATTAATCTATGAACAATTTTTGAGTATGCATGTGAAGTGCGAGTGTGTTGTTTGGTCTGCCTTGTACTAGCGCGCACTCAGGGCGACTTTAACGTACTAACTCACAGTCAGTACGCCGCAGACAAGCGTACCACTCCCCCAGTCCATTATACTGATACCAGGTGAATCAGTAAAGGCCAACGGTAAGGAAAATTTACTTTCCCACATGTGATCCGAGCGGGACTCGAACTCACAGCGGTGAGAGACCCTGGATTTGAAGACTAACGTCTTATCCATTAGGCCACCGCGGCCTCAGATAAAGAGGAATCATACCAATAGTTATAAAACGTTTTGTGGGCCTTGGTGAAATTATATTTTTTTTGTACTGTAGAGATAACAAAATGAAACTTGAATGGATTTGATTAAAATATTTTGGTCCTTTCATTTTTCTCATTTTAGCATCTTCAAAAATAATTCTCCTTCCACATTTTAAGTCTGGACACAACTTATGGGAAATTCTATTTTAGAAAGGCATTTTTATTATAATCTTAGGCAATATGTGTGTATTGTCAGAAATATATAACAGTACCTGTATAAATATGTTGCTAGTTAAGATAACAAAAAACCCCAAAAACTACTTAATCCTCAAAAACTACTCCCACATGTGTTTCTTAGCTAAATAGTTAAATATATTTTCCAATTGGATATTTTATT
Organism: Anadara kagoshimensis; assembly: GCA_021292105.1. NCBI lineage: Eukaryota > Metazoa > Mollusca > Bivalvia > Arcoida > Arcidae > Anadara > Anadara kagoshimensis. The sequence goes on along the minus strand of CM037869.1, from coordinate 53,234,301 downwards.
AACCCCTAATTCGTTATTTATTGAATTTTCATATACTGGTATATTTAATGCTAATTTCAGATACGAAGTGATGGAAACTCCGGACAATGAATTTGGAGCATTGTTGCCTAATGGATCCTGGACAGGGATTGTCGGATTACTACAGAGACGGGTTGGTACAATACAGACCTGGCAAAAATTTAACAATTAAATATAAGACATGGATTAGTATGTTTGTTTTTGTATATAACGAATTAGTGCCGAAAAGACGGCAAATCTCGCTCCCAGGTTAACTTCATCTTTCTCGAAGCTGAGATCTACCTACCGGTAGCTTTTCAGTCATTAGATAGACCTTAGTGTTGAACTTTCGACAAGCCTGTATTATATACAGTACAAACCTGTTGAAAGTTTAAAACTAAGCTAAAGAATTGATGCCGAAGTAGCAGATACGTTCGACCTCTCATTAACTACACCATGCTTCTTGCTACCTCTAGGCAGCTTTTTAGCCATAAGATACCCATATATTCGCCACTCCACAGACTCCTCTCGTTAGCCAAGAGTTAAATTTTCGACAGGTTTATACTATATATTACAATAACAATAGATAATCTCGTTATTGATACGCAATATATAATCTGTTATCTGTTACGTTTATTATTCATGTTACATTCAAACGGTATATAATTGCTATTAATTTTAATAACTAAATTATCGAGGTATGACAAGAAAACGCTCATATGACTCTACATGTTTAAACCGCGTCTATTGAAGGCGATTCGTATTTCCTTGTTCAAATATATAGGAATTGATTAGTAATGTCATAGTAATGTCACAGAATTTCATGTATTTAATCGCAAATATCTACTAGCAAAAATTTAAGCTTTGGATACAATGAATCACTTTTAATTTTATTATTAAAACACAAATATTTTTTCAAGAAATGGCATTCTGATAATGGTATTTCAAAAGGTAATGCAAGATAATGTGGCGCGTGCCAAAATCGCCGTTCATTTTGAATTTGACACGCGCCACACTATCTTGCATTAACTCTTATAATACCATGATTAGGAACGTCATTTCTTATATTTAAGATTCTTTCTTTCAAGAAATATTTTGTATCAATATTTGTTGGCACTATTTCTTCCATGCCTGCTCATGTGAAATAGAGTTTTTGCCTTGCGAGACCGGCGTATCTCACATGGCCTGTGACCTTTAGTGAAGTTATAGTCGAAAGACAATCACATTACGTCAGCTTGCAAGAAAATTGATACACATCAAGAGGTCATGACCCCAAATGTCTTTCAACGCTTTCAACAGGAATCGCAATACAACTGCTTCTACAAGATTCATCTATGAGAGATACAGTGATATAAATATAGGTCATTAAAATGTTTCTAATTACCATTCGAAGCACCCGCCCTCACTCTCCTGATGGAAATTCATCTGTTTAAATTAATTGAACAGTTTTCAAAGTTATTACTTTGATTTTTGATGTGTTTATTTTGTACTTGTTTGACTTTGATTTTCATAATTGAAATTGTCATATTTAGTTTTTAAGATATGTTTGGTCCTTCTGTTTTTCTCATTTGAACATCTTAAAATATTTGGATTTCAACAATAATGGGCAAAACACTACAGATAAGGAGTTTTTTCAAAACGGTCTATTGATGTAAAATTAAAACTTGTTTAGTAATTATTATTATAATTATTTCATTTCAGAAAGTAGATCTAGCTGTTGCTCCATTGACAATAGAAGCAAGAAGAGAAACCGTGATGGATTTTACAAGTCCGTATTATTTTGACTCCATGACATTTTTAATGAAACGTTCTGACGAATCCAAAGAAAAATGGCGTCTTTTAATTAGGCCATTTCACTGGATTGTTCATATCTGTGTTTTTCTGGCTCTCCCTGTGTGTGCAATTATAATCTATGGTTTTGAAAAACTTACTTTCATGGACAAATATAGAGATTGGATGCATTTAACAATGTATCTATTTGGAGCATTGATTTCCCAAGGTAAGTAATTAATAAACTAAAAAACAAAACAGCCACAGGTAGAGGAAAACATCATTGACCTGCTCGCTTGACCTTTTACTTATATATATATCATAGATCAGTGTTTTTAAGGATATGGAACACAGGTGTTTATTTTGTCTACCATATGAGAAAAATGGATTGTTTATGTATGAACTGCGAATCCTAACATTTCGCATTCATCACATGAACCATTGTATATGACTATTCGTAATGAAAGGTCAAGCGAACAGGTCAATGTTGTTTGCCTATAACTGGCATTAAATTCCATTTTTTGTCGGCGGAATATGATTGGCTAATATCTCTGTATCTATGTTTGCAAATAATGAGGTCAAAACATTAGTTATGATATCAATCTTGTTTGCCTTAGAGCTTTTTCTCGCTCTATTCCCAACTTCATTATAATCAGCTGACTGACTCATTTTACAAACACAGTGTTTTATTTGAATTCAACGATGATCGGCTATGCTTGATGATTATTAGCATACACATCGTGTCATTAGTGTATGTCATTAATTTAGTAATGATGATTTTCTAAATAGGTAATAAAGATTTTATCATAGATAGAAAAGAATGATGGTGGATAAGAAAATACCGGGGAAAAACTATTAATTGTTTTTTTTCCCTATTTTGATGTTCATGTCCTTTTCATTCCCCAATTCAGGAAAAGTTGAGCGTGCATCTAGCAAAACAGGAGGTACGTACTATTCTGGAGCACCTGGCCTCACCTTTCTGGAGTTTGCGTGTCCACCCTGACCCGTCACTTTGCTTTTGAATTGTGATTCGGACATGGATGAATATGTTTGTTTTTTGTTCCTTATTTTGATGTTCCATGTTCCTTTCATTCCCACACATGGCGCGTGTAGCTAGCAAAACAGGAGGTGCTTATCCTTCCGGAGCACCCGGCCTCACTTCCTTTGATAGGACGTCATGAGTTTAACCGAATTTGCCAGTTTCAAAGTTTTAACTTTGATTTGGGATTTTCGTTTGGACCTAGATTGGCATTGCTATTTTAATGCTGAGATTATATTTGCCATTTATTCCTTATTTGTGTGTGTGTTTTCTGATGTGTAAAGCTGCTTTTAATTACATTGGTATACCACAATTTAATAATGCGTCTTCTCAATATTATTGTAGGTGGAGGCGGTCCCCCGTTTTCAAGAAGTGGTAGAATTTTCATCACTGCCTGGTGGGTTTTTGCTATCGTTCTAACAACCACTTACTGTGGGAATCTGGTAGCATTTCTGACAGTTGTAAAGGAAAAAGCTCCAATTAATACATTTGAGGAACTAGCATCGCAAACAAATTATAAATGGGGGACAATTGGAGGATCGATTTACGAAACATTATTTCAAGTAAGACTTCTTAATCCACATCTGCTTAGTTTTAAGTTAGCACCAGATTGTCTTTTACCGAATCGCGGGAATATCACGAAATGAGAAGTAATGGTCTGTGTGTCTTGCTTGAAGTAATTTATTTGGTATCCGGGTATAAGAATGTTCCCGTCAATGGTGCGCCTTGTTTGATTAAATGGGGTTTTTCGTCTGAGCCAAGAATATTTCACTTTAATCGAGATGCCGTCAGCTAGAGGTAAAGTTGGATAAATTTTGACGTCTGCAGTGCGTTTTGGCAATGTCATGGAAAGGATTCCTTGCTGGCTATGCCTTCCGTGACTGTTTCTTTAATTGCATATCTTTCGCACAAATTTGCCTTTAATCAAATAATGAGTTGCTATATAATTTGACTCGTTTTTTTAAATCTTAGGTTAAGCTAACTTGATTAAAAATTAACGGCATTCTGAATTCCGATTTTACACATGATAAAGGTTAACCTTTCGGAGTATCGGACCTCATTCCCTTTTGGAAGTTTACGCGTTATATTGAGTTGCAAGTTTATGCAAGTTTTCAAAATTTTTCTTTGCTATATGGATTTTGATTTAAACATGCATCAGTATTTATTTTTGAGTTAAATAATAACTACATTTTACACAAATAACTTAAATATCAAATTATTTATAGAATGCAAGCAATCCAACTTTTAAACGTATATGGAATGGCATCGAAAAATATCGCCAGAGTGATCCTAATGTCTTGCATAAGAATCAAGATGTTCATATTAGAAAGGTTCTAGAGGATAATTATGCTTATCTGTTTGAGAAAACAAATTTTGAGATCTTGGTAAGAAAGGATTGTCGTTACACCATAGCGGAAGAAGAATATCCTACCATCCAATATGGGGTTGGATTGCCAAATAATTCACCTCTTACTAATTTATTTTCACAAAAGTGAGTATTGCAACATTCTTTTTCAAAAAATATATTTATAAGCTAATTTTAGAAAAATATATTTTGGTCCTTTGAGTATCTTTTTTAACATCTTGATAACAATTTTGTTAATTTTGCTCCAAGCACTACTGATAAGGAATTGTATTCAGTAACGGCCGTCTAGTGCTGTAAAATTAAGACTGGTAAAATATGTAATTTGGCACCAATACGGTAACACAAACAAAAATCGTGTTAATATTCAAATAATTGAACATATCACGACAATATATAAAAAATCTTCCTCTATTTTATTTAAAAAAGTGAGTATTACCACATTTTTATAATTTTGAAAAATTTATTTTTTTGCATTAAAAAGTAATCACAGCCAATTATCATATAAATATCATAACAACTGTATTTTTAACAATTCATGGCAAGATATCAACAATATCATACTAATCTATTAAAAAAAGAAATTAGATTAATTCTTAAAAAAAGTACTTGGGATAAATACAGTATTACAAAAACAAAGATAATACAAATACATGTATATAAATATTTGTAACAAATTATGGCAAGATATAAAACATTCATATCTGCATTATTATTATTACAATAAAATGGTCAATTAGTCTTTTTTCTTCTAATTGCAATATAAATTAATAACTAACATGTTTTAATTAACACCAGTGTTCGTAACTCACGTTGCTTAGAAATATATAATTGCAACATTTAATACATCTTTAAATTAGACAGACAATGAAGGTAAAATTGCATAAAAAAGGGTTTTTAATCATTAGTATGTTTGTAATTTCAGCATTTTGAACTACCTTCTTATTTCCATGACTAAACTTTGGGGTGATTTCAATAAGTAATTAAAGCGGCTTGTTGTCTCCCTTAGATCATTTGATGTTTCAGTTTTCTAGGTTTTAGCTAGAATGTGTTGTCTCGTCTTTTATTTTATTGCTGGTATAAATGCTGTTTAAGATATATGCAGGAATTCAATCCATGGATCTTGAATGACAAATTCATCACTCACTTTCTCTTTATCTATATATGATACATACGAAATACAAACTGGATAGTTTGGTAAATTTTCGGTATAGATACGTAGATAAAACTTTCCTTGACAACGAATCCCACACGGGTCCAATCCTAGTACCTATTTACTTGCTGAATGCCTGTGGTTTTTATCAGTCACTTCGCTTTCCTCCACCGTTCTTTAAGTAACAGAGGTTAAATGTGTAAATTTCTATTACTCCATTCCACTCACATTTGTACCGATTGCATCATGCTATTCTTAAACATTCTTACATATAAATGCTATCATGTTCATAATAATAAACCTTTTATAACACAGAATTGCAATATAATATTACAGGGTATCACAATTGGTAGAAGGTGGATTCCATTACCAGTGGGTAGATCGACATTGGCCAAATGTTGCTCATTGTAAAGAATCGCAAAGGACAGAAGCAAACAGCATTACATTAATTGACATACAGAGCTCGTTTTATATGCTTGCGATAGGAATAATAATATCTGTGATTGTGCTTTTTTTGGAACGTTTAACGATAAAATGTAAGAGTAGTAACAAATCTCACACAGTTACAAAGTAGAGAATAAAATTTAATAATATTTAATAAGCTACCTAAACTGGAAGTGCTTACCCATCCGGAGCACCCGGCCTCACTTACCTGGTGGAAGTTCACGTTTTTACTTGTATTCCGAAACGGCCGTCTAGTGCTGTGTTACAATATATTATTTGCCAGTTTTTTTTTTGCTTTGAGATTGCGATTTGGACATGGATTGGTATAGGTTTTACTTCAATACAATTTTAACAATATCGTATATTTGTGAATATATGTTATCTCAATCAAAATTGTAATAAGTAAACATAGATGTGCATTGAACTTTACGTCGAAATTTTCTAATTAATTCGACGTGAAAAATCTTGTAAAATATGCAACTCATGTATACTTATTTTCTAATATGATAGAACAATTAAGTGAAACATATAAAAGTATATAACTAGCATCAATCTGATTCACTGCCAATAACTGTGATAAATGAATTAATCTTTGAACCAATAGGGATATTATTATTGCCCAATTTGAATAAAACACCTTGTGTTGATGACGTTGTCATCGCTGTGTGGTACCATTGACGTCATAATTTCTACGTTGTAATGCAATCAGTTTTCGTATAGATTCAGTAGAAAACAGTCGTATATAGTTGTTTTTTTGCCTAGAGTTAGTACAATTTCTCAACAACGACGATTGCATTTGAATGTTTTTTGTGAGCTAAGCGAGATACACGATACGGTGTGGTACCTATGGCGTCACAAACCATTACGTAATGCAATTATTATTCGAATCCAGTAGAAATCAGCCGTACATAGTTATTGTAACTTTGCATGAAATTTCTAAACAACAATGTTTTTACCGAATTGATCTTGATAGTTTTGTTTTTGGTCAAGCGAAATACACAATACGGTGTGGTACCGATGACGTCATTAACCATTACGTAATGTGGATTTTTTTTCTAATAAATTCAGTAGAAATTGTAGTCGTACATAGTTTTTTTTACCTAGCTATAGTACAATTGCTCCACAAGAACGATTGCATTTGAATGGTGTTTTTTTAAGTTTTTTGTTGGCTAACCGAGACACACGACATGGTGTGGTACCAATGACGTCATAAATCATTACGTAATGTGATTTCTTTTCTAATAGAGTCAGTGGAACTTGGTTGTATATAGTTGTTGTTACTTACAATTTCTCTACAGTAACGATTGCATTCGAATGTTTTTTTTTTTTAAAGTTTTTTGTTGGCTAAGCAAGATGCAAAATGCGGTGTGGTACCGATGACGTAATAAAGCATTGTAACGTAATGTGATCAGTTTTTGAATTGATTCAGTAGAAATCAGCCGTACATAGTTATTGTTACTTAGCGTTCATACTGTTTATCCACAATGATAATATGAAATTGACATGTTGATACTCACAGATTCTATGGTAATAAAAATGAAAATAAATTATTTTGACAATATTTCACAGTTTTTTTTTCATGTTTTCTAGAAATATCATTAATCTGTCACTATTTTCTTTAGTCTAAATAAATAAATTTGACAAAAGTTTTATAGATTTTGACGATTTTTTTTATAGTGTTTTTTATGTTTTCTAGCCATATCATAATTCTGATACTATTTTCTTCAGCCATACTGAATTATTTTCACAATATTTTCGTAGTTTTTTATGTTTCCTACCCACATCATAATTGTGATACTATTTTCTTCAGCCTATATAAATTATTTTCACAATATCTTCATAGTTTCACATGTTTCCTACCCACATCATAATTCTGATACTATTTTCTTCAGTCTTTTCCTTGTTCTGTTAAGTTTACGTTTTAGTGCTTTGATTTTGTTATGTAGGTGTCTTTGTGTGTTCTGACAATCTGCAAAAAAAAAGACGAGATTAAATGAACACATACTCTGTGTGTACAGCATGCAATATACGACGATATTGAAACCAATCCTACTTCAAAATAGGTAGAAGGGACGGTGGAAAGGTTGTTAAAACGTCAACTGAAAGAGTATTACCGCTGTGGGTTCGATTCTAGTCGAAAGCAAAGAAGAAAGCATTGTTCATTTACGATAGGCATTTATTGATTGGTTTGATACCAGTTTTATGGATAAAGCAGTCTGATCCCACTGGCCACAGTTTCGCACCATTCCTTAGGAAAAATTTTCTTTATCTTAATTCTTCAAAAGTTTGAAATCTTTATAATTTTGTTAATTTGTGAATTTTAAGATGTCATATTGAAGACCACTTCGGGCTTAAAACAGTTGTATTTAGTTTTTATC